>NKCI01000460.1:0-12107 GCA_003946985.1 Fusarium duplospermum
AAAATTATTTTAATAAAAATATTATTAATATTATATTAATTATTTATATAAAAAAATTATTAATAAATTAAAAAATAATTATAATAAATAATAAAAATTATTTTATATTTTAAAATTATATTTATAAATAATTAAGCTTAAAAGCTAATAATTTTATTTTTTTTTATTTATATTATTAATATAATATAATAAAAAGGCTTAATATTAGTTAATTAATATACTAATAGTATTAAATACTATAATTAAGAGTAACTAGTATTTCTTAGCTTAAATAAGTACTAACTCTATTAAAGTAAGCAGGTTTCCTCTTAATATTGATTTAGGAAAGCTCCTTAATCGCTCTGCTTATTTATAACCGCTATTAGTAGAGTCTCTGTATGTTGGATTCTAGCTAACGTAACCAAATAGTATGCTGAAACAGAAGCTCAATTTATCTTAACTGTCAAGCGAGATGTGTAACAAAACAAACATAGAACGGTACGGTGCGTTGTGTTTATCAAATGCTTCTGGACCCTCGAGGGACATCGGCCTCAGCAACAGGTACCCCGCTTGTGTCAAGCATTTTAATACACCAAAGAAGGCTCTCTGCATCGTGTAATTATCGACTGCATAGCAAGTCTCTCGAAATGCTAAACATGTTTACCATTTTCCAAGACCAATCGGACCAGAGCAGGACCAATGCTTGTGGTTTAGCCTGTTGTTCTCGACCTCATCAACGATCGCAACCGCCATGTCCTCGTTGTATATTCCTAGAGCATTGCCTTTGTCGTCGATCGGTATCTTATCCAGGGTCAGAGAATACTGCCCTGTTCGGACTCCTGAATAGGCCTGTCAATTCTGGAATTCAAGAGACGCCGTGCCCATGTACATACCTTGGTCACGAAGCAGCCAAGGAGGTGAGAGGAAGCTCCACGGCTTCTCGGTGACTCCTGTGTAGAAAGAGAGGGCGACACGGCACCCTTCAATGAGGCTTTTACCTGGTCCGCTGAGGAAGAATGGCTTGAGTCTGCTGAGAATCAGCCATGCGATGGGCTTGAGCGGCTTTGAGAACACTGTGCTACGAGTTAGGAAACAGACAGGAAAAAGGTGAACATGTTTGAGTATACTGACGTGATTTGCTCTCTATCGTATTGCGAGACCAGCGAAACAGTGAGACCACGATGACGATGAAACGTGAACCGTGAGCAATGGCGCGCTCCTTCATATAGAATAGATGCTGATCCGGCCAATCGTACCTGATTCAACACGTCATTATTGTCCTATCAGAATGTGCATTGTCATGTTAGAAGACATACCAGTGTTGGAAAGGAAAGTCTTTCTCGTCTACCAGTTGGACGCCGTCCTCATTGAATAGAGACCCTGCACCCCCAACAATGATAAAAGGCCCGGAGTGGGTAGATTCGAGAAGAGCGTTCTTGATCCTCATTTGGCCCTCGACAACACCGTGATAAACCGTATTGAGGTCGTTAAGAGGGGGGGAGAAGGCAGAGACAATACCATCAAAGTTATCCGACATGGCGTCGACAAGGCCCTGATGATCGTAGATGTCCACCGCGAGGCCCGAGTATCGCTCATTCTTGTCATGCAACTGAGCCGGTGGCTTACGTGAAATGCCAACCACGGTGTGGCCTAGGCGAGGTGGTCAGCATGGACTGATAGTGATAGGGAACCGGCGAGACGGCCATGGTAGATTTACCTCTGGAGAGAAGTTCCTCAACCACGCATGAACCGCACTGGCCCTTGGGGCCAATGACTGCTACTCGAAGAGGCATCTAGGCGGTGAGTGACGTGAAGGGTGTTTGTCAAGATGTGCGGCGAATGGAAGAAGCCTCTAATCAGGGCGACGAATTATATGGGAAGTTTTGTAATGACGAGTATGACGGGGATTCGGGGCTATCTCGAAGTCCGTGAGCTAATGGATTGACGCTATTGGTCAATCGGACTTAAGGCAGCCCCATCAAGCATCCGGGGAATGCGCCATTCCGGGGAAGCAGGGGCCACGACGAAGATGATTCCGGGGATCGACTCTTGAGCATGTGAGAATCCAAAAAAGGGAGTTTCTTTTTGAAACCCCGTTGCAGTAGGCACTTCCATATACTTGAATCCCCTTCCTTCACTTCCCGCAGCATCCGCACCATAGACAACCCGTCGCTTGCATGATGGCGCAGCAGAGGTATCACAAGGCTGCTGAGCGTCAATTGCGGATCAAAGACGACGCTTACAAGATGACACGATGGAAGCAGCCGGGGCGCTTGATCACGGACAAGTCGGCGCGGTTTCCGGGTTTCCGTCAGGGCAAGACAAGTTTCAGCGCCGGCACTCAGGCTAAGCCAGGCCATGCACCTCTTCAGTCGTCCATTGTTCTCCATGAGAGTGTGGCCATGAAGCTGTCGGACGGAACAACGCTGTACACAGACATTTTCCTCCCTGATGAGTTCCAAGATTTGGAGACTTCATCGGCAGGTCGCGTCCCTGCACTGGTTGCCTGGTGAGTGAGCAGCTTTTTACACGTACCACCGCTAACAACCTGGTAGGAGCCCTTACGGGAAGCAGATGGGAGTGACCATGCTGGATGACCTGCCGATGCGCGCCGGAGTGCCGCGGGAATGGGTTTCAGGGTTGCAAAAGTGGGAGGGCCCTGACCCTGGGTTCTGGTGCCAGCACGGTTACGCCGTCGTCAACCCGGACAGCCGCGGGGCCTACACGTCCGAGGGCGACCTCCAGTACTTTGGTCACCAGGAGGCGCAGGACGGTGCCGAGTTCATCACGTGGGTCTCCAAGCAGCCTTGGTGCAATGGAAAGGTGGCTTTGACCGGCAACAGCTGGCTGGCCATCGCGCAGTGGAAGATAGGCAGTCTGCGGCCCGAGGGGCTGGCGGCTCTGGCGCCGTGGGAGGGCTTTAGCGACTTCTACCGCCATAACATATGCGAGGGCGGAATCCCCTTCACCAGCTTCCACGACACGGTAGCAGGTTCGTGCTCGCCCATCTCGTAGCAGAAGAACTGACGGCCAACCTGTCCATCTTGACTACAGATACCCTCGTCAGCCAGGGCCGCCTCGAAGACGCAAGTGCTGTCGCGCTCGCGTCCAACACGTGGAACGACTACTGGGAGGATAAGGCTGGCCACCCTGAGTGGATCACTGCTCCAATCTACGTCGTGGGCTCATGGACCAACGCAGTGCACACTCTCGGGAGCTTCAAATCGTGGGCTGCGTTGCCCGAGTCAACGCCTAAGTGGCTCAGGGTTCACAACAAGCAGGAATGGTCCGACTACTACGGCGACGACGCCCGAAAAGATCTGAAGCGGTTTTTCGACTTCTATCTACACGGTAAGACCGGGAATGGCTGGAATCTGACCCCTACAGTGCGCTTGACTGTCCTCAACCTGGGTCTGGGCAGCGCCGGCGACACAATCAATCGTGCTGAGAAGGAGTTCCCGCTTGCCCGCACCCAGTACGTCCGTCACTACCTGACGGGCGATGGGGACCTTTCTTTGAACGTCCCCACCGAGACGACAAGCGTATCGTACCGCTCCGAGGATGGCAAGGCCGTCTTCCGCTACAAAGTCCCCAGGAGCTGCGAGACGACGGGCTACTTCATGGCCCATCTGGTCATGTTCTCCGAGTCGCCCGGGATGGACGTTTTTGTCCAGGTGGAAAGACTGACGGCCAAGGGTCAAAGGCAGGGAACCATGGTCATCAAGCCGCAGAGCCTCTTGATGCAAGGCGTCATCAAGTTCCTGCACGATCGGCAGTTGGCCATGGAAAAGGCCGGCCTGCTGCTCCATTGGGGCCCATCCGGACAGCTGAGAGCAGGGCATGCCGCAAGCTACGATGCCAGCAGGAGTCTGCCAGCCCAGCCCTTCTACACTCACCAGAGCAAAACGCCTTTGGAGAAGGGCAAGCCCGTCTCGCTGGATATCCAGTTGAGGCCGTACGGCATGTACTGGCAGGTAAGTTTAAGCCACATCCATTCCTCGCCTCATACTCTAATGCGTAACCGCAGCAAGATGATATTCTACAGCTCACTGTAGCTGGGAAGGCCATTCTGCCATTCCCTCTTCCCGGCCTCAAGATGCATCAGACCCAGAATGCTGGGGCACACAACATCCAGTGTGGTGGTAATGGCGAGGACAGCTCGTACCTCTTGCTCCCGATTGTATAGTAGTTCGTGTAGTAATTTTCCAAATAGATCATTTCGCTTTTGGCTGTTGCAAATACTACCTTTTGAACTGAAACATAAATATTTACAGACCATCCTTGTATTTCACGAGCTACTGTATACCAAGGGCGGTGATAGTAGCTGCAGCGCTCAAATGGCGGCAATGGTGGAAGTCCCGGCAGCTAACTTAACCGCCAACTTCATTTCAAGCTCAGGAGCAGTCCGTCAGAAGAATAGAATCAATAGAGAAAATTGGAGTGCATTAGAGAACAAGCTCAGTTGCTCAGAAGCAGATACCAGATGATATTGCCTGCTGGCCTACAGCTTACTGTTTCCCCCGTTGGCCTCAGCCGTCAATATCTCGCTGATCTTGACCGCCCATCGGAATTCCAAGTCCAAAATAATCTCCTCGCTGCCTCCCGGGATGACGATTGCCTTGACGTCCCTCCAGATACGCTCGACGCGCTCTCCCCGGCCTCCTCGGGTCAAGCCGATACCGCCCATTATCTGTATCGCCTCGCGCGCGACAGTCTCGAGAACAATGCCAGAATGAGCCTTTAACCGAGCGGTTGTGCCAGCTAGGAGGAGGACGCCCTCCTCGGACGTTAGCTTGGATAGCTGGAAAATTACGCTCTAACAGACTGATCAGCCGATGACCTGCTGGGTGAATTGGCGCTTGAACTACTCACCTCGACCCACGACTGCAAGGCCTCGGTCTCTCGACTCATATTGGCCATCTTGAGCCGGATGACCGCTGTTGGTGTGGTCAGAATGCCAGGTGCCATCGGCTGGATGGGTATCGACTCACGATGATCAATGAGCTTCTTTCCAAACGTCTCCCGGTTCATCGCGTGACTAGATGGACTATTGGTGAGCTACGTATACCGGAATGTGAGCGCACAAACCCTACGGAGTCCTCCAGACTTACCCTTGCACATCTGAGAGCCTGAAAGACAACATAGAGTTGCTGATCTGCATTAGTGATGGTTTCTGTGCAGTCTTGCATAGACAAGCAAACCTCGTGATTAAAGTTGGACATGATGTACTTGAACCCTTGCCCACGCTGTCCAACCACTATATCCATAGGGACTTTCACATTATCAAAGTCCACAAAGGCCGTGTCGGCAGCCGTCGATCCGGAGAGGGTTATGTGCTTGGTCGTCAGCCCCTCTGTCCGCTGAACCACCAGCAACGTGTACTCGCCGGTCGTTTCCTTGACGAGCGTCACAAAGTAGTCCGAGTACATGCTCGAGGTGATCCACTGCCTCAGTTTAGCTGAAAATCTATGTTTTGGCGTCAGAGGAGGATGAGCACCTTTTTCTCCCCATCGACCACAAAGTGAGACCCGTCGTCCGAGACTCCTGCTTCTGTCTGCGCACGCTTTACGTCGGAGCCGGCTCCAGGTTCCGTGATTGCCAGTGCCACCTTGGAGCGGCCGGACAGGATCTCGGGTATAACGCTGAAGCCTTCGATGTGAGCGGATAGACATGGTTCAGATGTTATGACTAACTCACGTATCTTTGATATTCTGCGAGCCATACTTCTGAAGAGCGGGCACGGCTAAACTCTTGAGGAGGTTAGATAATAGACTCTACGCTCGGAATCTATGAGCTTACCATGCCACCAACCAGGCCATTTTCGATTCTACAAGCGAGTCAGCGCCTTGCAACTCGGTGGTCAAGGCTCAGGTACCCTATTCCGCCGACTCGACCGAACTCGTCGTGGATGATCAGGTCGTGGAATCCATTCCACTCTTCAGGAGCCACGTTGCCTATGATAGGGTATGTCCCTCTCCATTCACGAGGGATCTCGGACCCGGCCGCCATGGGCATCACCACACCGTCCTCGGCTGCCTTCTTATATAGGTAATTCGGCAACATTTGCGAAGCCTCCCATTCCATCGTGTGTGGCATCAGGTTCTACACCACACAGAGTCAGCATTGCTGGGGTTCAATTGATGATAGCGTGGTCACCTCATCAACCCAAGATCTCATTGCAGCCCGCAGTCGCCGGTGGCTGTCGTTGTAGTACGGGCTGGGACAGCCACGGGCCCAAGGCGGGCTCGGCATAGGGCACTGTCGAGCCAAACTGCCATTTGGCTTTGACTTCGTCTGATAGCACAACCATGTTGGAACGATACAGTGTCTGTTGGCAGAGGATGGCTGATCATCTGACTGAAAAAGATGGCATAGGTTCACAGGGAGGGTGGAGATCCTACTACTTCTGCACAGCATGACCTCCAGCGGCTCGATTATAGCAGCTGGTAGTCACACTACATAGTACTCGCTGTCTTGTGGCGGGTGAGACCTGGGTTGCCGAGGGATGCCTAGGTTGTCCATGGTTCTTACCGAGGGCCGCTTGCCGGGCTCGGAACCTATCCGAGCTAGGTGCAACCTGAAAGCGCGAACGGTCCTAGAAGTGGTAATAGTACCCCGGATACAGGATATTTGGATCTGACAGCTTTACCCCGGAATAATGTGGTATTTGTCATGCATAGCTATCTGTGTCTGTTGGGAATCCTTAACGCCATCTATTACTCCCGTTGGTAAGATCAATCATCAATAGGTAAGGGGCAACAGGCCCGCTGGCACACCACCAATGCAGCATCATAATCGAACTCCCGGGTTACTCAGCAATCTCTCGGCAGTTGACTTGCCTTGATGGTTAACCTGCCTACGGTCCCACCCCGGGGTCCACCTCACAAACGTATCATCCCCTTTCCAAGATAGCCGTATCAAATGGCACAGCCAAAGACCAGCCTGGCCACCAGAACCAACGCATCACCGAGCGTGCTCTGTCCGTCAACACTGGGGAGGCCTGCACGTGCAGGCACAGGCCGTTGATTCACTCGCAACCACGACCCCGCGAGGTCTCTTCCTCGAATGCAACGATACACATCCAAGCTTATCTGGTAGCGGTTGGCGATTGGTGTCCATGGAGCTTATAATAAGTGAAATCCGGGGAAATAAGACTTACACATGAGGCTTAAACCACTTCGGGAGTATGCTAAGCGCCAGCTATCGCGAGAAGAGGGTGTCTGCAAACCCAAAAGTAGTTAGCTGTGAGAACGCCACGGCAGCCGTAAGCCTCTAATCCTTGACTCCGGGGACACGGATGCCGATCTTGGTTTGGTGTTCCCCCGCCGGGGTAAGAATCCGGACTACCCATGATATTTCCCCGGACTTCCCCGCATTCTGAGTGTCCCTCTAGTGAGAAGTAGAGTTGTCACACACCACGTAGCTGAAGACTTGGTCTGGCGAGTCTGGTATATATATGCGGGCCCTCAGATCTTCCAGTTCTGCTAACTCGGCATCCTCTCATCTTCCCCATCAAGACCACCGCAGACATGCACCATAGCCACCCAGCATCAACCGACCAGGCGTCGGACAAGCCAGAAGCTTACCGCCATGGGGAGCTTCAGCCTTCTACATTTGAGGAGCAAGCTTCTTCAAGCCGAGTTGATCCCAAGGCAATCATCGCGATGATCGTTAGTTTCCTCCAACACGCCGCTCCCTCAAAAACCAGGCTAATCCACAGGTCCGTAGGCCATCAACTTCATCGTGTTTGCCTGTGGCTGCCAGGCCTTCTTTTACCTGATCCCCTCTGAGATCCTGCCTCGGCGCTACAGGCCCGCCGCCCAGGTGTCGCTCAATATCAGCACCGGCTCGGGGGCGGTCACGGCTATCGTCATGGCTGGAGCCCTGGTCCGCGACGGCAACCTCGAGAACTACCGCATCCACTGGTATGTTGTCACTGGCCTGTACTTCTTCGCAGCCCTCGGACTGATCGTGGGCTACAACCCTCCGCCTCGCGCACTTCAGCTGTCCCTCACGACCCGGGAGAAGCTCCGCCGGCTCGACTGGGTTGGCTTCATTTTGCTCCCAGTGGGATCTATCCTCTTCTGTGTTGCTCTGCAGTGGTCCAGGAACCCGTACTATTGGGACGATGCGCACATCTTGGCCCCGTTCATTGTCTCTGTCGTCATTATCTTCGTATTTGCCGTGTACGAATGGCGCTTCAAGGCCGACGGAATCCTACACAGCGAGCTCTTTCGCAGCAAGAACTTTGCAATTGCCCTCTTTGCCGTCTTGATCGAGGGCGTGGCCTTCTTCGCCTGCAACAGCTACCTGAGCTTGGAGGTCCAAGTCCTACTGCAAGTGTCGTCGTTCTCTGTTGGACTTCGTTTTGTGGTTTTATTCGCGGCGAGCATCATCGGCGCTGTCGTCACTGGGCTCTATACGATATACACCAAGCGACCTCGCGATTCACTGATTGTTGGATTCGTGCTCTTGGCAATCTTCAACAGCCTCATGGCGGCTATGAAGACCAGCACCTCCAGCGGCGTCTTTTGGGGGTACCCTGTTTTAGGTGGCCTTAGACTCGGCTTCCTGCTCACCAACCTGGCCGTTATCACCCAGATGAGTACGCCCAGGGAGATAATTAGCCTGACAACCGGTATCTTTACCGCATATAGGGGCCTTGGGGCAACTATTGGCCTGGCCATAAACACGGCCATCTTCAACGATGCCATGTCGGCAAATCTTGCTCCAAAGATCAGTGCGGCCGTCATTCCTCTGGGCTTCTCACCCGAGCAGCTGGCTGACTTGCTCCGGGCTCTCAGCTCGGGAGACCCTTCGACGATAATAATAGTGCCAGGCATGACTCCGGAGATTGCCATGGTCGCGGCTGAAGCCATGAAGGAGGTGTATATTCTCTCATTCCGAAACGTCTAGATTGCCTCGGCAGCATTTTCTGGCTTTAGCATCATCAGTAAGTACATAATAGACTTAAGAAACAACATAGAACAGACTAACGCTACTTGTCTCCAGTATCTTTCTTCGTAAATAATCTACAATCCGAGTTCACTCACGAAACCGATGCTCCCATGACAGAAAAGCCACTTAAAAAGAGGGCAAATATCTAGGGGGAGACATATTAGATATGCATCGCGCAGCCAGATTAAGGGTTCCTATTGGCCTACACATTTCAAGAGTAATGGTCAATACAGGCCCTCCGGACCCTCTAGCTACACCAAGCGCTTTCATTTATGTAATCCTTTTCCAACGGGTGGGTATTAAGAATGTAGGCTAGGCCCTAGTTCTTTAGTTTAGTGAATCCACCGGTCAATCACGCATCTACCCGCTGTTCAGCCTCCAGCAATCCATCATGATATCATGGTACTATTACACTTAGCTTGTCTGTTTTGGGTGTATTTCGCCTAAAGGCTAACCCCTCAACCTCGGCTATTGGCAAAAACCTCGACCGTTTTGTCCACACACAACCCGCTTATTGAACGGTAGCCAACTTTTATTCTGCCGCACATTAGGCGAGAAATCCAGAATGTCTCATCATTGCGTGATGTTATCATGGAAACTATCACCATAGTAGTGAAGAAACTGTGTCACATCCATCATTTACAATCTCGGCGTATTCAACAGTCTTGGACGAGAAGAAGAACATCTCACTTCAGCATTCTAGCTAAAAGCCAAGGAAGCAAGACGGACTTTCTATTAAGATGTCACTCGAGAAGCTATAACCATCGTCTATCGGCTTGCAATCTTACAGTACAAGTTAACTGGCTTGCCAAACCAGACGTTGTGCGTTTTCCAATCTCCCGGATGGACAAGCTCAAAATCGAACGCAAGGATGATCTCGGGAATGAGCTTGTACATTTCAAGAAAGCTAATATTCTTGCCGATACATGTCCGTGAGCCTTGTCCAAACTTTATGCAGCATTAGTCAGAGGTGTGCTCCAGAAATAACTTCGTCATAGCCTGTACTCGACTTACGGTGAGGAAGTTGGCATCAAAAATGGACAGAACCTCCTTTGGATTCTCAATCCACCGATCTGGAAAGAAGCTTTGAGCATTCGTGCCGAAGATGTCACAGTTTCGGTGCGCAACCCAAAGGTTGATTCCAACTACGGACTGAGTGTTAAGTCAGTAGCAGATTCATAACCCAAAGCCCTTGAAAGCAGCGTGGAGACTCACACCCTCCGGGAATTCCCGACCAGCAAGGGCTACACCGCCGTCAGGAACAACGCGGGGAAACGTGAAGCCTGCGGCGGGATGCAGGCGGAGACTCTCCCTGATGACGGCATCAAGATAAGGAAGCTCGCGAGCCTCGCGAAAGGTTATCGGAGACGACGCCTTACCCGACACCTTCGCCTCCTCCAACTCCTCGCGCAGCTTGACCAGAGTCGCGGGCGAGCGGATCAGATTGTACAGTATGGAACTGAGAGAGATGGATGTCGTGTCTGTGCCTGCGAGGACGTTGGCAGAGGCGCTGCTCAGGAGGTCTATGTCGGTGATGGTCGAGTCGGGTTGTTGTTGTTCTCGAACCAGCTTGGTCACGAAATCGACGGGTCCTGGCTTGAGCGGCTGTTGCATCTTGGCTTTGATTGCTGCTATTTGCTCGCTGATGAACCCATTGAGCGGAAAGGAACCCCCGAGCAGTTTCCCAATGCTCAAGAGCAGTGTGTGTACGGGAAGGAATAAACCCATCACAGCGGTGTATTGGTTCGCGGCGTCGATGATCTTGATGTAGCCATTGGTGTCCTCTCCAGCATCCAGAAAACTGAAGCGCTTGGAAAACTATCAGCAGCGAGTTAGAGATGTTCAGGTATCACCGGCAGGGTTGGCGACATCTGCGTACTGTGATTAGGCCGATCATGTCAAAGGCATATAGCTGGAACCATCGGCCCATATTAGCCGGCTGTTCGGCAGCAGCCAGCTCGGACAGTCGGTCCTTGAAGATCTTTGTGCAGTCATCGACGTGAGGCTCGTATCCGACCAGGCTGCTCATTGCATATGGCTTGGCGATTCTTCGTCGGTCGCGGCCGTGAGCTTGCGGATCCAGGATATTAAACAGGTTTAGCCAGTCGGGATAGCCCCAAGGCAAATACCAATCGCCCTACTATGGTTAATGATCATTTCTATGTGAATCTACAGGCGAGTACCTTATGGAACTTTGATCCGTGACCATACAACACCTTGATGGCGGAAGGGTCGTTTATACTGTATCGGTTTGGTGCGAGACGCACAATAGGGCCTAAGTTACGTCTTGTTAAGCTCGGAAAGAAGAGAAGTCAATGGGCTAGTCTTTACACTTACCATACTTCTCATGCAGTGCGATATTTGTCTGCTCGTAGTGTCCGGCCCAGTACTGCTTAGCAAGCCAGAGCTTGGTGAATCGAGCTAGGAATAGGCCTGGGATATCTCTGAGGGGATCTATAGCTGCAGGGTAGTATGACGTCTAGTGTTTTCTAAGGGAATAAACCGGATATATTAGGTTTAATATTAGTAAAGGGTCTTAATATAACTATATAAAGAAGTAATTATATCTTAGTAATAAATTAAAAAGGTATTAAAGGTAATTAAAGTTTATTAATAGCTAAAAAGCTAAGTATTTATTTATAAAGTAATAAGTATTTTATATATATATAAGAGGCTCTTTATATAACTTATATCTAATATTATAAGGCTTATATCTAAGACTATAAGGCTTATATTTAAAACTATAAGTAAAGTTATAATTAGTTAAGAGAAAGGTTTTTTATAAAAAGGTTTTTTAAGTATATAATTAGGGATAATTTATATTATAATATTTATAATATTATAAATATAATTTTAAGTTTTATATATTAAATTAAACTCTTTTTTAGTTTTTTTTATATTTAGGTTTAAGAGGCTTTTTACCTTTTTTATTAATATTAAATATATTTTTTTTATAGCTAGCTATAAGATTATTAATTTTAATTATATTATTATTATTTTTATTTTTTTTATTTTATTATAATATTTATTAATTAAATACTTAATATAAAAATAAAAGTTATATTTTAAATAATTATTATTAATAATAAAGTAATTAAATTTAATTAAATTAATTATAATATAATTTAAATAATAAAAGTCTAAAATTTAAATATTAGTTTAAAAAAAGT
>NKCI01000461.1:0-11788 GCA_003946985.1 Fusarium duplospermum
ATTAAAGTTAATTTTAATTATTTATAGTAATTTAATTTAAATTATTTAAAATAGCTTAATATAGTTTTTTATTTTTAATTTTATTAAAAATTTATTAATATAATAAGCTAGTTTATTATATTTATAAAGTTATTTTTAAATAAAAAAAATAAAATATTAAAAATATTTTTTTAATATTTTTCTTTTATTAAGTTTATAATAAAAAAATATATATTAAAACCTTATATAATTATTTATAATATTAAAATAATATTAAAATTAATAAAATATAAAATATTATTAATTTAAAAATAGCTTTACTTTAAGCTTTATTTTAAATATTTTATTAAGTATTTTTATTATAAAAAGATTAAGGATATATTATAAGCTATATATTAGGATTTGTTTTTTATTATAGTTGTGGATTAGCCCTTAATAAGTTAACAGAGCCCGAAGATCGCTATATGTTAGGTATTACTATAAAGTCTACCTGTTAAGTATTGTAGCCCTGATTCCCTTGCCCATTATAGACAGCCGATGGCCTTCCCTGCTGTGTGGCTTGATCAACGGTCTCAGGTTCAAGCGGCTAAATATTACGTTTTTTTATAAGGGCGGAGCGAACTATGCACTGTCTATGCTTGTGAAGAAAATCGACGACCAGTGGCCATCTCGCAGCACCAAGGAGACATAGCAGACGAAGGAGGAGAAATGGAGAGGAGGAGAGAGGATTTATAGTCTACGTCAGATGGCTTGGGGCAGGTGGCCATAGTGACTTTGAAGGCGGGGCGGCCATGGATAGAAATGTTAGAGGCTCAGTGCCCCGCCGCGTGCCGGGCTACGGGTGGGCAGTAGGTGGCTATGGCAATTGACTACGGAAGCTCCTGTGGCCTGACGCACTTCAGGCCGTATGTACCATGTCCCTCAGCGCAGTTTTGCAGTGATGTGATTGGCGTGACAGCTCGTTGTCAGCCGTAGAAAAGCCGGCAGCCGAAGTCCGGTAGCCGCCATCAAGCGTCTCCAGGCGCTTCTGGTCTAACAAAGAAGTCTCAGCCACACTACCTTAGCCACCTTGATCCGCCCCATCACAGCGGCCATTGGCGATTGCAACTGTTGAGATCAGCACTTGAGTAGACTAAATTAGACCCTGTTCCTCGTTGGTGAGTCTGTCGCTTTACTTCGCTTCCCCAGCTATCCTACCTCGTGTGCGTATCTCCGGAGGAACGGTACCGCATTTGCTTTTTTACCGTGGCGTATCTGCTATCATCTAATTACAGGATCCAGGAAATCCATCGATCTTTACAGGTCGTCAAGTTACATACAGTCAAGGTCACGCCGACAAGTACCTATGGATGTTGTGCTCAGGGCATAAGCGCTTTGAAGGCATCTAACATGACTCTCTAGGTACCTATACACTACTCACGAGTACCAGTCAGAATGAGAGGCAGCTTTGCTGCGACAGCCCCTCATCAGGCTCTCTATTATCTCCCATGAGTGAACTTCCTCAGAGTAGCCACCAGCCATAGCCATCAAACTCCATTACGCCAAACCAGACTCGGGTAACTATCAACTTCAAGCCAGGGATATTTTCCATGATCATATGGCCATCCATCTCTTCCCACTACAGCTACATCGTTTTCCATCAACAAATATTTCATCAAGAATATCTATACCAAACTAATAGAGGACTTTCTATTACCTTTCTTTTATGCCTCTTCAGGTCCGAAAAGCCATCCATACAAAATGCCAAGTAGGTAGCAAGTAGCGACGCAGGAGCTCAGTATGGACGTGGTCATGATTTCCTATCTATGCTTTGGTGAGGTTCTCCAGGCTCATCACCTTCCGTTCGAGATTCTCCATATCGCGCCTAAACAAGGACACCTCTTCTTAGGCGCCGTAGAGGTTATTAGAGAAATTAGAGCGTCTAGGGCCGGCGATGACTAGTTGTGCTTCGTAACTCGGTCTTTGGCCCTCTCACGCAGCTCATAGAGTTGGTCAATCTCCTCGCAATTTCATCTCACTGACTGCGCTGGGCATTCAGGGCTTCCTCCTGAAGCTAGGTGAACAACTTCAGGTCAGAGCTCGAGATCAGTCTGCAAACTAGATGCAAGAAGTTAATCATGGAGAGATCGGGAGTCGTCACGTTGATGGATACAGCGAAAACAGGCGCTTAGCTCCGAGCCTAGAGACACTCGCAGGGAGATAAATGGTGGCGCAATGGTAATCATAGGCGCTAGTGCTGCCTCCTCAGTCGGAGGCTCTCTGACGTACATCGATATAGTAGAGACGATTATTATAGGCTTAGGGGAAGGAGGAGTAGTTAGAAGTGTCATAGGAGGACTAGATCAGTGATAGACTCTGTTTCAATAGAGGGGGGGCGGTCTCATCTTGCACGTTCGTTTTATGGCACATCCTCTAATAAATCTGCGCTCAATTAATCACTCTACGATAAGGGACTCTATCTGGCTGTTATTATTAGATATTTGTTTTCTATCGCGCCTTACTCTCAAGATATTGCTCTTATGGGCCAACTCCATAGTAGCCACTCCTCTACGAGTCGTCCACATAAACGCGGCCTATACTGCCATGTATCTTCAATTTTTTTATAGGCTACAATGATGTCAAAAGCCATCGGCCACAACAACAAAAAAACACAGCTATCAACACATGACGGTATCAAAACCCAATACCGCAAAACACCGTAGTGTGTCTTCAATTGTGTCCTTCGCTCCTATAGCTAACAGCGATGTCATAAAAAAAGTAGAATAAACGCGGCTTTTGTGTGCATCTCTCTGTTAGGAACCGCTCTCGGGTGCCCCATTGGTCTCATAATCTTTATATTTCTATGGTCTTTTGTATTTAATAGAAACCTTTCTCTTGGATAAGTGCCATATCTATAAGAACAGCATTCTACAGAGTGGTCGATATCTTAACCCTTACTTCTACGATCTTCGTGCTCAATTAGCCCATCGAGGGCCGGGCTGTAACTACAATAAAGAACAGATTTTCAACACATCATAACATCATGACCCGATGTTAACACAGTCCCTTCCTTTAACATGGAGAACTTTGCGAACCCTCCAGAGGGCCAGCTTGATCATCAACATTCGGGCGCTCATATAAGTTAAGGGCGCCCCGAAGTGATTAATTCGGGTCAACGCAGTGGCCGTCAGGGTGGTGAGGATATCAACAGTAGACGTGCGACCGAGTGGGTGAAGTTTACCCTTAATTTACAAGTAGGCATCCCGAAAGAGGGCTCTTTAAACTGGTAGCAAAGAGGATACGATAAACACTAACGAGGCTGATCCCAGAATCACCCACAGGGCACAAGATCCGGCTCGTCTCATCGTTGGGGGCTGGCAGTGACCATAACCATGGTAGCTGTCGTTCAGTCTGACTGCGCACATTATCATGTCGACAATATTTCCCATCGTCAATTTCCCGACGGAGACGTCTTTGTGTTGAGTTCGGACCCCGGTCAACTGCCTGGTTCACCTCTGCGACTCCTCGACATTTTCTAATTAGCCATTAAGATCCACATCACAGCCTCGCCATCCCTGGCATGGCCTTGCTCGGTGAGGCCTCACAAGGAGTGTCAGTTTAGTGAGATCAGCCATGACCGTGGCAGGCCCTTTCACCTCTGACCCACGCCGACTTTGACATTACGCTTGAGCCTCACTACAAATCTAGAGAGAGGGCTACTGACGGTCTCGATGTTCAAAGGGCTACACCACCCTGGTTTCCCTCTCCCACTGTACGATCTGCTTATGTCTGTTAGGTTCATCTTATTGACCCGTCATTGGTGGAGTTTTGGGACACATTCCCCTTGAAGCTATAATACAGCTCTACTATTTGATCAGGACGCTTAGACACCTAGGCACCCACCACTTTGTTTGTCCGATTCTGCTGCTATCTGTTGGACAGTGTGATGCTTGACACTGATTACATTGTCAATATCTTTCACGCATCATTTTTTCATGTGTCTTTTTCCCCTCAACACTCGCCGCCTCGATCCCTAGAAATTTGCTGCCTAGATGATTACACTGTGCGGATTAGAAAGTGCACACAAGATGGACACCAATAATATTCATGATATTTGAGACAAGTCGCTTCATATAAGTGGCGCGTCCTCGACAACAAAAGAAAGAAACCCCGTCGGGCTCGGCCGGAATCACTTCCACCAGTACGCCCTGTTTGGATCCTCCACCTCTCTCCCGGTATCGTCTCCTTGGAATGCCTCGTTGAGATGCAGCCAGTCCGTTACCAGCATGTCACATCCCTACTCGACCTCTTCGTACCTCGCCTGCGTCAGGGGCTTCTCCTCGTCGTCTCGCCCGAGTATCATCTGGCCTCTAATGTCAGAATGTGATCGCAAAGGCATTGAGCTCGCGGATTGCGCCGCGAAGCATGCATTCCGTGAGAGCGAAACGCCCAGGGGCGTTGTCCATTGAGGTCCGACTTTCCTTCGGTTCGATGTTAAAATACTGCTGCTCCTCTCGGGCCCCCTCAACCTCAGTGAAATTCCTGTCATTCTAGGCAGCATGGGCCCAGACTCTTGTCCAGCCAAGCTAGACCAACAGATTTTTCCTTCCGGCGCCTCGCCAGTCGTTATCGTTTGTGTCTCTCGCCACGCTGACGTCGACGATTTCCTTGATGCGGAGCGAAATGCATTTCGTTACATTTTGTGGGACGAGGCCGTCAAAGTCGCTGGACCAAGGTGTTCCATCAGGTATCTCGAGGCCAAGGGTCTTTTTGAACCGAGGCGATGCTTGGGTCCTCGCGCTGTGGCTGGGTTGTAGGTCCTTGAGGACGATGTACAGCGTCGTGAGCCTTTTGCACGAGCCGCACATTGTTGACTTGCTGTTCGTTCAAAGGCTGCCCCAGGGCAAGCAAAGGCCTTAGCTAGATGCTGTGCCGTCTCTGAGACGATGAGGAAGGCGACCTTGCATTGGCCCTGTTTTTGAAGAGACCAATGAATAGCCGCCGACTGTTCCGCTATCTAGGCAGTGTCAACAAGCCTTGGGAAGATTGACGTTGGTGGCTGTCGAAACTCTTGATTGACAGAAAGACAAGAACAAAGAAAGGCGTGGAAAATAATGAGAGGCCAGGCCCAAGTGACGGCGTACTCAAGGCACGGCGTCGGCAAGACAGCCCGGCCGGGCCGTAGAGGATTTATATTGCATCAGGCAACTGTTTACTCCAGAACTTCTTCTAGTCATAATTCATGCTTCAATGTCATCTATCAGTCAAGAAGTCAAATAGAATCATCAACGCTCCCACGACCCAACACTTCACCAAAGTCCACCAGAATCAACCTCATCCGAGATTAGCTCCTCCTTTTTGCATGCTTTTCTCTAACCTTCTTGACTGTCACATTCGACGGCCTTGGTCGCATCGGTTCCTATCTCACCCAACTCGGCTGGATCTCCCACGTGGTAAATACATCAGCAGTCGCGGCGTTGGCCCAGCTGCATGTCGGCAGGAGTGTCAGTCCAGTAGTCATTGATGGGGGTGCCCTGGTCATCTCGCCGCCTTTGTCTTCATAACCATTTTGAAAGTTTGTACAAGAGGGCTTATGCAGGGAACATGCGCTGGTTGTGCAGATGGTGCGGTGCATGTCGTCACCGTTGCAGATGGATGCAAGAGAGGAGTTAAGAAAATGGAGAAAAGAGAAAAGAGAAAACTCATCAACGAATTCTTCCAGGGGTCAGTGGCCCAACATTTCAGTTGTGGCTGAGACATGGCCCCAGACCGTCTCTTGGCACTGTGGTTTGAGATATGCATGCCACACCAGGGAGATGACTGAGTTATGCAGCACCGAGTTGCTCCACGAGGTACTTCGAACCATTGGCGGTTGAGACACCCCCCTAACACTGGGCCGCTAGCCGCCCCTTGAGAAGTCCAGAGCGCTACCCCTTCCCACTTCGGTTTGTAAACTTTCCTCGCGGAAAACGGCAAGGTGGCAGAAGACGTCGCCCTGCACTCCGAGTCTCAAATGGTACAATATCGAGTCCTGAACCACGTTACTGAACCATTTGGTAGAAGCTGGGGCGTGTAGACCATATCGGCTGGCGGGATCCCCGCGAACTGGAAGGTAAACGCGGTACGGGCTGCATCATGTCAACATCATTGCTGGTCATGGTCAAATGTGTTCTTTATCATAGTTGAAGTCGGGATAACCGATAGATGAGATCGCTGGTCATGGTCAACATTCAAAAGTTGCCTGATGGCGGCAATCATGGAGTCAGCACTCTCAGATCATCTAGAACTCTTCCGGCTTTTCCAGCTGTAACAATCTAACCGTTTAAATACCCAGCGTTTCTCTCAGCCAGTCAGATGCTAGAGAAACAGCTCTACTGCATTCTCTTTGTGATCGTCGCTCCTCTGCAACGCTTATCCGCCTTCAGCGTCTCGGTTTGCAGTTATAATTGATGACAACCTTGTGCATTATCATCGCGGGTGATGGCAACACTTGGTTCAAGTCCTATCTGGTGTGTCTAGTAGCCACAAAACCCAAGAGGCGGAAGATGGTTCCATGAAGCTTTCTATTCTCATCGAGTACCCTATGGGGCTCTAGGAGGAAGGCTCTGTTATACTGCCATGGGTTGCGATATCGACCCGGCCTTGTGTGATCGACCATGTTGGTCATCCACCTCCCCGCATACCGAGGCAACACGATAGGCAGTTCGGTGGGATGCTCCACTCGCCAAAGAGAACCGCAGCGTCTTCATGAGATTTATGCACTGGTCGTACGTGGTGTTTTGCTGGTCATGGTCTTTCCGAAAACGGAGATAAAGTCAGTGGTGTTAAAACAGAGGAACGACCAAGAGCCTAGTCGCTTTCTACGCCTGTTTCGCATGTAGTTTTCTAGCCCCCTAGCTGGTCTAAGATACGCTTGTTAATTATAATAGCTTTAATAATAATATATATTATATTTATTATATTTTAAATTTTATTAAATAAAATATTATAAAAAAGTATTTAAGTAATAACTTTTTAATATATTTTTTAATATAAATAAGTAATTTATTAAAAAAAGTAATTTAAATAAATTAAATCTTTTACCTTATAGTTATAATAATAACTTATTAATTATTTTTTATTAAAATTAAATTTTTTAATTATAATTATAAATACTTTTTTTATTTTTATAAATTAAATATATTATATTATTATTAATATTAAATTATAAGATAATAGGCCTTAATAGCTAGATTAGGGTGAAATTATAAATAAAAGGTAAGTTTCTATTATATATAAGACTTTAATTTACTAAGTCCTTTAAGAGGGCTTAGCTATAAGTTTCTTAATTAAGTAAGATTATATAACCTATACCTAAGGTTACTCTAATTAATTAGCCTTAATTTATATAAGAGCTATATTCTTATAATTACCTCCCCTCTAAAGACCTTAGTCCCTAAGGTCTCTTTAATTAAAATTTAATTTTAAAATAGCTTTTTTTATTCCCTTTAACCTTAAATAAACTATAGCTATTATATTAGCGATATTTTATTTATTATTATTTAAAATCCCTTATTTTATTTTTATTTTATATTATAAATAATTAAAATTCTTTTATTAGTCCTTAATAATAATAAGATTCTTTTTAGCTAATAATAATAATAATAGCTCTCTTTCGCTTTAGCTTATTAATACCTATAAAAAATAAATATTATAATTATACCTATAGTTATTATTTATTTTTTTTTTTATTTTTATAATAATTCTTTTCTTTATAATTAATAATCTCTCGCCTATATTATTATTAATAGCTTATTAATATCTTAATTATATCTACTCTTCCTATTTATATATATATATTTATATAATATAATTATAACTATAATATTAAGTTTAAAGATCTTAAGCCTAAATATAAGCCTTATTTTTATTATATTACTAAGCTCTATTAAGATACTTATATATTATATATTTACTTTAAAGATAACTCTTATAATACTCTTAGGTATATTATATATAAGTTTATTTATTATAAGTATATTAATATAAGGTTTTTTTTCTTATATTATTAAAGAGTTTTTTATTAATATTTTTTTAAATCTTAGATAAGCTCTTTAATATTATTTAGTAATATTAAAATATTATTATTAACTTTTATACTTATAATCTTTTTAATACCTTTATATTAGCGAGCCCTTTTATAACTCTCGAGGTTTAATATATTATTAAGGCCTTTAATATTTATAGTTTTATTTAAAAGAAAGTAATTAATTACTTAAAGGATTTTATTAAGCTTATTAATAATATAAATATTATAAAATATATTCTATAAGAAATAATTATTAATAAAGAGCTTTTTATTCTTAATATTTTTCTTTAAGTTTATTTTTTCTTTAATATTTTTTTATACCCTTATTTATATTAACTTCTTTTCTAAGGTAATATTACCTTTAATTAAAATAACCTTTATTATTATATTACTTTAACTTAGCCTTTATACTCTTATAATAATATTATTCTTAATACTTTTATTTATATATTAATTTACTTATCTCTCGCTAAGATTATAGCCTTAAAGAATAAAAAGACCCTTATTAACTTTTATACTAAGTTTATTAATAATCTTATAACTAAGCTTCTTAATAGCTAATATAAATAGGCTCTTAAGTATATTATTTATTATTATAATACTTTATTAATCCCTTAGGGGGTATAAAATAATAACTCTAGCTCTAAGGTTAAAAGTAATAATATTATTATTATATTTATTACTTTTATTTACTTTAATAAGAGAGGTTATATTAATATAATTAATACTTATTTAAAGGCTTAGGCTAAGCGCGCTAATATTAGTAATTTTAATATTATTACTATTAATAGTTTTAATACTATTAGTAATAGAAATAATCCTTAAGTTTATTATTATTTATATTTTTAATATTTAGTCTCTAAGATATTTCTTAGCTTATTTTATAATTATAATTATTTTTATTTTTTATTATTTTTATATCTTTAGTCTTATTACTTTTATATAAGTAATTAATTTAAATTATTTATTTTATTCTTAGCCTTAATCTCTCTAAGCTTTCTCTTAAGTCTTATTTTATTTTTTATAATACTTTTTTATTACCTTATAATACTTTTTAATTATTACTTATATATTTATTAGTAATAATTTAATTCCTATATATTATATTTTATTAGCTATCTTTTTTACTTTATAAAATAATATATCTTTTTATTAATTATTTTATA
Organism: Fusarium duplospermum; assembly: GCA_003946985.1. Lineage (NCBI taxonomy): Eukaryota > Fungi > Ascomycota > Sordariomycetes > Hypocreales > Nectriaceae > Fusarium > Fusarium duplospermum. The sequence continues at coordinate 9,193 of NKCI01000461.1, forward strand.
TATTATTACTTTTTTTACCTCTTATTTATTAAGCTTATCTTTAAGCTTTAATAAGTCTTATAATATTTATAAGCTTTCTTAGTAATTACTTTATAATTCTAAGAATAAAATATAAAATATATTATATATTTATTAATAAATCTCTAGAAGTTTAACCCTATAGGCTTATTTATTATATCTCTTAGTAATTTAAACCTTAATAAATCTTAAGGTTAGCTTTAAGTATTTAAATCTCTAATTCCTTATTAATATATTAATAATTTATCCCTCTTAATACTCTTAGGGTATATACCTTATATTATAATACTTAGGTTATAACTTTAAAGCCTTTTATTAATATTTTTATACCTTTTACCTTACTTTACTTAAGGTCTCTAAGCGCTTTATAATACCTTAGATATTAGTCTTAACCTTTAAAAGGATATACTTAATACTCCTTAGGTAATAGCTAAAAAGTACTTATATTAATAAGACTTTAATTATTAAGTATTTATTATTATTATAAATAAATATAATATTTAATAATTAATTTACTTAGTGCTTAAATTTATCTCTTATATATACCTTAAGATATTTCTTTAGTATTTAACATATTCTCTTTATTTAGCTATTTATTTAGGATAATATATAATAAATAAATAATAATATATTTATTTCTCTTTTATAAGGTTTACTTAGAACTTATTTATAATAAGCTTATTTCTATTACTTATAATACCCTTTAATATATTAAAGTATATTTTAATATATTTATATAATAATACTATAAGCCTTATAGCTTTAAGCTTTTTTATAATTAATATAAATATTATATATTTAGTTATTTTATATATAATTACTAAGATCGCATTATAGCGCTTATTATTAAGCCTTATATTATTTAATAATCTTATAATAAAATCTAAGCTAATCTCTTAAAATAAATATAATAATAATAATAATAATTATAATTACTTAAAATAGCTTATATATATAGTCTTAGAGATTATTTATAATCCCTAGCTAATAGAATTTCCTCTTAATTAGGTCTAATATCTTTTAAGTACCTATATAGCTTACTCTTAGGTTATTATAATATTACTAAAGAATCTTTATATATAAAGCTTCTTACTCTAAGATTACTAAGCGTCTCTTAAACTATAATAGTTTTAAATTATTAATTTAATAACCCTTATAATTCTTAGTTATTTTATATATTTTCTCTATTAATTCTTAATATTATTAATCTTAGCTTTATAATTCCTTAACTAATATCTTAAGCTTTTATAAAGGTAAAAAGAGATATATTATTTTATTTTTTATAAAAAGTCTTATAATAAGATATAAGATATATTACTTTAAAATAATAACCCTAGCTTTAAATAAGTCCCTAGAGGCTCTATAAAAATCCTCTCTTTTTTAAGCTATCTATAAAGTATTTACTTTAATCTCTCTTACCTTTTAATATTAAATAATAATTATAAATATTATATAATAAGTAATACTTTTTAGCTTATACCTATTAAAAAAGAGGGGTCCTCTTATTATAGCTTATATAGCTTAGATATATACTTTAATTATATTTATTTCTTCTTTAAGTCTTATTATCTCTTCTTATAGGCTTAGTAAGAGCTTATATATAAATAAAAGCTTTTTTATTAAGGTTAAAAGTATATCTTTATAAAATACTTTTCTCTTTATATAATTAGGCCTTCTTAAGAGTTTATTTATTAGGTTTTTTACCCTTAGGCGATATTATATATTAAAGTTAAAAGAAGAAAACTTATAGATTTACTTAGTAAGTCTACCTCTAAGCTTTTTTAATAAGGTATTTATAATATTAATAAGCGCTTAGTAGTCTATAAGTATAAAAAACTTCTTTAATAATCCTTAGAGATAATAATTCTAATATTTTTAAGCTCTTTATAATAATAAGAAGCTCTTATTACTTTATTACTTAGTATTATTCCGCGTTATATAGCTTCCTTAATTAATAAGTAATTAATCTTTATTAAGAATTAATTAGCTATATTAAGATATTAGAAATAACCTTAATAAAAGTATTTATTTTAATTTTAATAAGTCTTAATAAGTCTTAATATTAGAGAATAATTATAAAATAAAATATAAGTTTTAAGTCTTAAAAAGCCTAATTTATTTTTACCTCTTAGGTAAAATTATTTATTTTTTTTTTATTTTAATTATCCTTAAGTATTTTAATAAGTAGCTTAATAATTACTAAGTAATAAGCTATAAACTTTTAATAAAAACTATTTATTTTTTAACTTTATAGCACTTAAAATAAGGATTAAAGTATCTTAATTAAATCTTAATATTCTTAATAATAAAAGCTTTATACTTAAAGCCTAGGTTCTTAATTTACTTATATTAATAAGGTTTATTTATATTATTATTAATAGCTTTAATAATAAGCTTATTTAAAATAAATAAGCTATTTTTTAATTAGCTAAAGAGGTTAAAATCCTTTTTACTTAAAAGCTCTCTTTATTATTAACCTTTTAATTATCCTTATAATTTTTAATTAATTAAAAAGGTTAGAATTACTTTTATTATCCTTATAAGAGGACCTTTAATTATAATTAATAATAACTATAAT
>NKCI01000462.1:0-11462 GCA_003946985.1 Fusarium duplospermum
AAAAATAAATTAATTAAATAATAAAATAAAAATAATATAAATTTTATAAGGTTTAGATATAAATTAAATAAATCCTTTATAAATATCTTTCCTTATTTTCTAGAAATAATAAAAGCCTTTATTAACTTAAAGAGCTATAATAATCTTTTAGTTATAATATTACTATATATCTTTTAATAAAAGTAATTAACCTATAAAAAGGTATAACTATAAAGAATTTATTTTATAATAGTCTTATATATAGCGATTTCTTATTAAGTAAATAACTAGGCTTATAACTATTAAAGGTAAAAATAAGAGGTTATATTAATATATAAAGGATATATTAATTGCGATAAAAGGTCTTATAATCGGTATACCTTATAGGGTATATATACTACTTAGAGGGTCTATCTAACCAGATTTTATATATTAATTCTAATCTAATAGAATAAGGGTTAAGAACGCTTATACCTCTCGTACCGATACCGCTAGAATCCTTTATTTTCCTTATTATATCTAATATATAGTAACTTGACCCTTGACATTTTGGCATTCTCGATATTAGTCACTGGCAAAAAGGAGGGTTGGGCCTGTCTTCAGCTTAATCCCTGCAAGCTGAACCCCGCCTCAATTCCGACACGTTCTGCGCCGCCAAGTGATGCCCCTGGTATGACCTACCCTGGGTAAACCGGCTAAAGTCGCCTTAGATCTTCTAATCCCTATTGATACATGTTAAACCATCTTCCTTGGGTTGACCGTGGATCAATGACTTTAAGAAAGCCGACTCTCCATAGTTTTTCCACGGCTACTTCTTACTACCCACACCTACGCCCGCGGGAATGACGCCTCCACGGATAGACCAGGAAAATGCCCCCCTCAAGGTCCAAAGCATCTCTCGCGTGTGATTGCTGCCGAAGGCGCAAGGTCAAGTGTGACTCGTCACATCCTTGTGCCAACTGTCGACTCTCTCATCTGTCTTGCGAGTAAACCATCCCTCAAAAGAGGAGAGGCCCAAGAGTCCCAAATAGAGGCCGTCGCCTCGGGAATGTGCCCGAGGTGGAGAGAAGACCCATTGTCGAGGAGGAACAGGAGCAGCAGCAGCCTCCTACGAACCCTCAGGGTTGGAGGGACGAGGTTGTGCGCGGTCGCCTCCAGAATCATGTCACCGCGTCTCATAGAGAGGATCCCTCTGTACTGACCAGATTATCCCGGATCATCGCAGAGGGTTTGTCGGTCTCAATCAAGTCGGAACTCCCTAATCTCTCACTGGGAAACATCACCAGCTACTGCATCGATCTGTACATGCGCTTCACCTTTCCCACAGCTCCGCTGATCCATGAACCGACTGTTCGGAAGGATGCACCTTCCTTCTTCTCGGATGCGCCTATTGACCCATTTGAGACAGACAGTGAACACCAGCAAATAGCACGCATGAAGGCTTTCACACTTGTCACCGCCCTATGCGCCATGGTCGCGTCGATCATGCCAGAGAGCCTGCTACCCTATCGAGACCATATCACCAGACCGTTCTTGAGCGCCTCTCGAGAGATGCTTTCATGCTTCGAGATTCATGACCTCGACTGTCCAACAGCAGCATCCTTGACCATCAGGATGTTTCAATCAGCGGCATTACAACATGCCACAGGCAAGGCCAATGCCGCGTTTCACGTTCACGGGCATGCGGCTCTTCCGGCTCAGCGTCTTCGTCTATATAGCGAGCGCTCTATTGAGCAATATGACGCCCTCGAGGGTCAACTGCTGAGGATGAACTTTTGGCATCTCTACGCTTCCGACATGACTGCCGCTGCTCTGCAGTCGCGCCCGTTTACTCTCCGCGAGTCTGCGTTTGACGAGCCCCTGACCCTCAAGTCGGAAGGAATACGACATGTCTCGTTGCTTGATCCGGCGAGTACATCCAACGATGAGGCTTTTGAATCCCAGCTCTTGATAGGCTTGCATCTGATTCAGCGTATCGCTTCCTTGGCCTCGCATCTCGTCCCTGGTATTAGAGCTTACCAGCAAGAAAGGAAGGAAGTTGATAGGGTGCTGTTACTGCGGCAGTACATGGATTTCATGAGTCTGTTGGATGAGCTCCCTCCGTGGCTGCGCTTATGCAACATTGTTAGCTCTGGAAACAATGCCACCAATGCCCTGCATGAACCGTCTTTCTGGGTCCAAAGATCTACCATACTAGTTTCGTATCACTGTATGAGATGAGCAATACTACAGCAATGTATCGAGTCTGAGGCGTATGAGATTGCTGGGTTCGATGGCTACACACCAGCGCTGCTTATCAAGAAGGTGGAGATGGTCCAGGACTTTATGCTGACGCTGGAAGACATCCCAGTCCTCTATCTACAGGTCAAAGGTGAACCTCATGTAAGTGATAGACTCCGCTCCACAAAAGGCTGATTGGCAGCTGACGAGCTTGATGTATAGGTGGAAAGGATTCGCCGGCTTGGGGCCATTCTCCTCGAGTTCATTCAGGTGGTTGAGGATGAGCATTTGCAGTCCCGAGCAAAAGCACTTCTGCGGTAACTTTTGGATGTTTTGGCAAAGCTGGATTCTAAGGCATACGAAGATTTATGCTTCGTGGGTGTCAATGAGTAGGAAAACGGAGGTAACACGCCCGTATCAGGGACTATTGCCAAAACGTGAACTTTCACGGGATAATGGCTACAATGACCCTCGCAAGAGATGAAAAGAAGCTTCAAGGCACTAATAATGTGATCAAATCTACGTATCACTACAGAGTAGCTATAGTCCTCCCCAGAGGTATGTCTCAGATAGATGGAACGACGCGCGCATAATCTCATCCTTGGGATCCGAACTCGACGCGACAATGACGACGTATTCGCCAGCCTCACCCTTCCACTTGGAGCACTCCTGTGACCAAAAGGAGAGGGAATACCTGTCCAGAGAAACCTGAACAGTTCTCGATTCTCCCCATGCAAGGTGGACCTTGGTAAACGCCTTGAGTTCCTTGATAGGACGCTGGAGAGTGCTTTCAGGGTCCTGGACGTACACCTGGATGACCTCGGCTCCGTCGTAAGGACCCTCATGTGTAACGGTGAGCGATGTAACCATGGAGCCATCCTTTCCTCCAGGGATCTCCTTGGGTACCTTAAGGTCTTTGTACGTAAAGGTCGAATATGAGAGTCCATATCCGAACCAAAACAACGGGTCTTGGTTAACCATCTCGTAATAGCGGTGTCCAATGAAGACTCCCTCACCGTACATGATATCATAGTCAGCCTTGGAAAACGTGAGGTAGGCTGGAGTGTGTTTGATCGACTTTGGAAAGGTGATGGAGAGCCTTCCCGACGGGTTCTGCTTCCCAAATATGATGTCGGAAATCCCGTGGCCAGTCTCTTGCCCGCCAAACCAGGCGTGTACCAATGTGGCGGCACGACTCTCCCAGGGCATCTCTATTGGGCACCCAGACTGCGTCACAACGATCTAAATAGAATTACGTTAGAAGGGGATCATGCGATGTCAACCAGGAATAACTCTTACCGTATTAGGGTTTGCTTCCAGAACAGCTTGAATCAAATCGACAGAGCGACCTGGAAGACGTAGATCCTTTCTATCACTTCCTTCAAACTCCCAATCCGATGATAGTCCAGTGACTATGACGGCAACATCAACATCTTTGGCCAACTCGACCGCGTCCCTGATGCCTTGATCCTCATCAAAAGGCTCGAAACCGCCGACGCGGCCAGCAAGGGTCAGCGCGGTTCCAACACCCCCAGAGATGTTTTCATTCACCATGATCACCTCTAGAAGCATAGTCTCATTAGTGACATCGACGGTGCAGAACTTCTCCATGCACAGTCTGTCGAAGCATGGGGTCGAATCTGTCTTTGGCAGTTGGTCGGTCCATTGACCTTCCCATCGACCTTCAAGAGACCTTTGCCGGACACGCCAAAGCCGAAGCGAAACTTTTTTGAGGCCTTATGGGTAAAGATAAATCGGGCTCGAACAAAGTACTTTCTGGGCAGTGCGAGGTTCTCGGGCACGTTGATCAGGGGTTTTTCGGCAACCGTCGCAAGGACGGGTTCGGCGTTGGGATTCTCGTCTGGATTCTCGCCAAAGATCTCGACGGACCACCCAAATTGATCCGTTCCTGGGCAAGCGAGACGTTGCAGGAGGGGACTGTATCGGAAGGCTGAGGAAATTGTTAGCAACGACGCAATTTTGTCAAGGGGGCATGGTAACCCACTGTAGCAGCCAGGAGCGTACGAGACGTTGGCTTCTCCGACCTCTTCAACTATCGCATCGTAGGGAGTGATGGAGTAGTAAGGCTCAACTTCCGAACTGCCACCGCCACATATAGCAGGATGCTTGACATGGTCTCCGATCAAACCAAACTTCTTGCCCTTAACTCGGTGAGTGGTAAAAGTTTGTTGTCATTCTTGAGCAAGACGATTCCTTCCGAGGCAATCTTCCGGATCAAGGCCCGTTGCTCTTGGGTATCAGATTCCGGCGGCGTGGGCATGTTCTCGACTTCCTTGACCTTGTTGGTCAGAGTCAAAAAATTTCTTACTGCGTCGTCGAGAGCTTGATGTGAGACCTTGCGGCAGTTGACAGCGTGTGAAAGAGCTTTCCACGCCACAACGCAGGACCAGGCATTTCCAGGCCCATGCCTGCGTTGACAGACTCACTAGTGCTATAGGTGCCGAACCAGTCGCTCATGACAAGGCCGTTGAATCCCCATTCATCTCTCAAGATGGTTTTGAGCAGGAAGGGACTTTCACTAGAGTGAACTCCATTGATCTTGTTGTAAGACGCCATAAGTGTCCATGGGTCAGAGTGACGCATCGCGAGCTGAAAGGGGAGAAGATGAACTTCACGTAACGTTCGCTCAGTTACACACACGTTATCCTCGATGGAGTTGGCCGATTGGTCATGAGCCGCAAAGTGCTTGATGCACACGGCCACACCTTGGCCTTGGACTCCGTTGATATAGGCCGCGGCGAGCATTCCACTCAGGAGGGGATCTTCACCAAAGGCCTCGAATCCTCGGCCGAGGAGAGGCGAACGCTGGAGACAGACTGTCGGGGCTAGAAGCACGTGTATCCTTCGAAACCTTGCCTCCTCTCCGAGGAGGTTTCCGGCTTGACGGATCAGGTCGACGTTGAAAGTGGCGCCCATGGATGTGGCCGCCGGGAGCATACAGCTCGGTACACGACCAAAGGAGCGTGCTCCACGGATGCCATGGGGACCATCGGACGTCTGCACGACAAGTCAGTTCGTATCAGACAGGAGATTCGTGCAGGTGGATCGTACCAAAAGAGAGGGAATACCCCTGTGCGGAAGTCCAGTGGTCTTGGAGGCACCCCGACCAGCCAGTAGCTCGACTTTTTCGTCTAACGTCAGCTCTTTAAGCAGAGCGTCGACATCGAGGGTAGCATTGGGAGTAGGTAGTGGCATGGTGGATGACAATATACAAGGTGGTTTTCAATAATGAAACAAGAATTGGTCCAAAGAGCCGAGATACCAGGTACACTCTCACAGGCGTCTTTCCATCCCTTTTATACATTCATATTTCTCGGGTAGTTTTCCATTCTTCCCCTGCGGATACGGATGACAACAACAACAACTACGCATAGCCAGGCATCTTTCCCGAGCACCACACTCTTCCGTCCAATACCAAGTCAGAGATCCACGGCATGACCTCAGCCAGCTCGGAAAATTGGTGGGCTTGCATCCTCCTCGTCAAGCCAAGGCCGGATTAATGGTGGGTAGAAGATTGGCCAATCGGGTATTAAGAATACAAGGGTTAATTCACTAACCACCACCTTGAACGACAAGGATTTTTACATCGGCAACATCTCCGAAACTCAGTGTCAAGCCCGATCAATCGTCAGCGAACTCGCAGGCTTTCACTTCAAAATCATCATGTGAATATTGGGTTTGCCCCAAAGAGAGCGTGAGTGGTACTGCCCTCCTGTATCCACCAAGAGTATAATAAAACTGAATAGGTCCAGGAGAAAGAGCCAGCAGTCAATTTTCAGGATGGTGCAGTAGAAATCAGTACGGGATGAAAACGGCATTGATATGAGCGTCAAAGAATGTAATGATTTATAGTGTATTTTTATCTAACTTTAAAACAGAATCTCAAATGTAAGGCTTGCCAAGTCAAAATGCGACTTCTACTCTATGGTCTAATGACCCTTCAGCTCATCCTCTGCATTAGAAGTGCAAGTCGTATCAGCCATGGAAGCTCCCTCCAGAGTAGCACCATCCTGGTTAATCTCGATGAGGGGACCCTTGTAGTTCTTCCTTCCGTCGATGATCCAGGTGACGACGGCGATGAGCAGGATGATGCCAAAGGCAGCGATACAGTAGTTCATGTTGGTGGGGGTGACGGGGAGCTCGGGAGGGAAGACGAAGAGGACGGTGGTGAGGATGGCCCAGGCGATACCGACCAGACTGCATACCCATCTGACGGGGGTGCTGAGCTTGAAAGGTCGGTTCTCGGGGAGCATGTTTCCGCCGCGGCAGAGGTGGATGAAGGGAGGGATAGCGTAGGTGACACCTGTTGGATGTTAGTTACTGGTACTAAATGATTAACAGTGGGCAAACTAACCGAGAGCAACGACGGAAGCGGCGGTGATAGCGTTGAAGGCGCTAGAACTTCCCAAGAGAATCAGACCAAAGATGATGACCCAAGCGGTGGTCCAGAGAAGGGCGTTAAGGGGCACATCAAGAGTGGGGTGAACAACTGCCCAAACACTGCTGAAGGGCAGGCCGCGGTCTCTGGCAAAGGCATAGGTCATTCGGGCGCTAGTGGTCATGATAGCGGTGGCAGTGAAAACCATGCAGACGATGGAGAAGACGATAAGGCAGACGCTGCCGGCCTTGCTGTTGGTGGCATCGAAGTAGATCTGAAGGAGAGCGCCGGCGGGAGACTCGATGACGGTCTGGACGTCCTTAAGAACGAAGAGGAGGCAGGAGAGGAAGATGAAACCGGAGGCCATGCCGATAAGGATGCACCAGATCATGATGCGGGGGCCCTCCTTTCGTGCGTTGGGGATCTCCTCTGCGAGGGGTCAGCAAATAATCGTCAGTGGTAGATGATAATACCAGGTACATACCAATCATGTGAGCCGCAGCATCGAATCCAGTAAGAGCAAAGGCACCTTGAAGAAGTCCAAGGAGCCAAGACAGACCATCAGGCCAGCCAACCTCGTTAATGAACTTGCCATAGACAAAGCCACCGCTCTGATAGTTGGGAGAAGCGCAAGCAAGAACGGTAATGCTAATAATGACGAAACCAGAGATACTCCACAGGAACGCAGCCTTATTGAATAGAGGAAGGAGGCGGTTGGCGAAAGCGTTGATGAAGAGGGCGATAAAGGTGAAACCGAGGTAGATGAGGAACTGATGCCAGGCCTTGGACTCGTAGGTCGGATGCATAAAAGAGATGGTGTCGATAACAAAGGTGCTTCCGAGAAGGGGTGCGGTGGCAGTCAGGATGACATAGCCGGCAGCGTTGATCCAACCGGTAACATAGCTAATGCCTCTAGACCATCTGGGCCAGCTGATGAGAGCACTCCAATGGTATTGTCCACCAGCTGTAGGATATGCAGAGAGGAATTCGGCCAAAGGAGCAGCGAGACAAAGGTTGCAGATACCAGCGACCATCAAACCCCAGATGACGGCGCTAGGTCCGCCAGAGGGGAGGGCGAGACTGATGGAAGCGGACAGGGCAGTCCAAGTGTTGAGAATGGCAAAGGCAAGACCTAGCAGAGAAACTTTTGAGAAATTTCTCTGCAGCTCTTGCTTATGGCCAAGCTGCTCGAGGGCGGCCGAGTCGTCAAAGTGGACATTCTTGTCCGTGTGGTTCTGTTGCTCCTCCATGATGGATATGTCGACAATTGTTATGAAAACAAAACACAAGAGTGAAGTAGAAGGGGGAAAAAAGAAAACTAGCTCTGGGGCGATGGGCTTATTTAAAAATGTTTCCCAAGTCTCACTAACGAGTTCCGTTAACGGAGGATCACTCCCCTTGTTGGAATAGTAGTCCCCCAGTCCCCCAGCTCTCTAGTCAAGGAGTAGTAGTGTATCATGGAGACACAGTAATGTGGTTGCGTAACAAGCTTTTTTTTCCCATGCTACATCCGAAAGGTGTGCCCCATAGAACTAGGAGAATGACGTTGTGGGTATCTTTTTTTGCCCCGGGCCGGGAGGCGATTAATCTGTTTTCGTTCTAGAACGCTTTTGAGAGAAAGCATTGCGGCTGCCAACGACCCTGCAGAATGTAGCCGCGGCTCATGCAGGCCATGCGATTTCTTTTTGGGCTTCTAGAAGAGACTGGCAGAGGGGCATACCACCTCACGCCATCGTGTGATAGGACGAGAAGGGCTGTCTCGTGTTGGAGGGTGGGTGATGCTGTCAAGACGGGAGCACGTCAATGGAGGTTGAGCAAGTGGGTGGATTTGATTTGATGGAGATTTTGGCCATTTGAAGTTTTATTGTAAGCTTAAAAGAATAGTGATGATGCTTGGATGTGTGTCTTGATGTTAACAGTGAACATGGTAATCAACCAAGTGCCGAAAGCAACATGCATATGCAGATGAGTTCAATACACCAACTCCTTGCCATGCGCGCCCTTCTCACATCAGCTCCGACATCAATCCCCTTCCAAATCAGCTTGAAACATGGTCAATGCTTAAATCGGCCATGACATTATGGTCAGACGCGATAGATAGTGCAGAGAGCGCGGGCGCGCAATTCGGAAGTACGGCTAGACACGAGACGCCCTACCATAGACACGCACACAAGGCGCGGCGGACCAGTAGATAATACATCAGGAGACGAGACAAAATAAGTCTAATCAGCCCCATGGGGGTTAAAAAATACCTCAATGGTCAAAGCAGCAGATTAGTATCTATCCCCTGGAGATAGACAATATCAATCCCATTGCTCGAGAGAGGTTGGAGCCCCAGGAAAAGGCTCTCCACCAAACCCCGGTCTTGGCTTCTGCAAACACGAGATCTGAACTACGGCTCCGAAAAGATGTTACTCTTGGTTATTGCTCATGGGAATTAATCGCCATGGGCTTATACTGGCCTGTGCGTTGTAAACCCCCCCGCTCATGAGCATCCGACTTAACCGACTGCTCGAGTCAAATGATGGCTGATCCGGTCGAACCGGGACATATCAGCGCCCGTCAGAGCTTGATAATAGTGTATCTAGGCGCGGCTCTGCCACGAGGACCGGCATCGACCGGCTACGCCAGCGGCGACTCCGTTCCATTAAAGAGGGTCTCAGTGGCAACATCTCACCTTTTTTGCGCCAAAAACTCCATTTCATGATCCCGGGACCCCGTGTCTCCAAACCACTGGAGAAGAACCCCTGATTCCGTTGGTTTCTGTTACGTTTGGAATCCGCTGAACTGGCTCAACCCGACGAGATTCTCGCCCATGGGACTCCGCGATGTCCCCGCGTGTTGCTCTTTTCCCCAAAATCTCCAGGAAATTCATCTCTTCATCGGGTGGGTTTCTATTGAGTAATGGATTGCTCGATTCAGCCATGGTTTGTTCTGGTGAAATATTGGCGAATGTCGGAGGATGCCCGTTGAAGAACGTGAACTGAGAGCACCCGGGATATGAGCGCGCTCCGGTCATGACGAGATGGTGGAACGACGATGGTTTAAAGGCTTGGCAGAGGTTTTGGCCGAGGATATGTCGGGAGGGATGCCGATCTTAATGAGCACCGAAGGAGCCGAAGAGACGTGAAAGTTGAACAGGATGTCGGGTTTTCTGCGAATTTCAAACAATTTCACGATTCAACGTTGCGACTAATAGCGCTCGTTTAATTAGTCGCAGTTTTGAACTGAGCCAGCTTGGCATTGATGTTTAAATCGGCCAGGGCGTGGTAGTGAACCGGAGAACGAAATCACCTCTTCTTTGCGCTTGATTTTAATGACAGATTCAGAGCCAGACATGGTGACTTTTCGATCCCCAGCATCATATTCTCTTCCAGCGACGTCAACCATCAAATTTGAGGCTCTGCTCCGAAACGCTAGGGCGTATCGCCAAGCACGCCAAGAGATGATGCCCGCAGACGGATCCTTGAGGCTCGGCGGCGGGTGGCGTCCTCGATCCTGACGGAACCAACCATCCACGATAGGAAGGACAGAAAAAAAAAATAGAATCAAGATAAGGTCTGGATATAAACACACTAGTTTCTATCATACGCATGTAGAAAAGATAGACACGAAACTGCTTCTTTAATAAGATAGCCTCGCTTTTTAAAAGATTTCCGCTGGTAACACAAGCTTAGAGTAAAAAATCCCTACGCAGTACCTATTTCAACAGCATAGATCTTGTGCAAGTTAAATAAGATATATGAATATTGGGCACTGCAAGTCACTTCATCACTATTATTGCTCATTAGTTAGTCTTTTCTAGTAACTTGCATCATCCTTCTTCTTGAGAATACCTACCTAATACCTACTCCCATAATATCTCAGGGTAACACATAAAAGCCACCGCCTCCTAGAAGAGTTTCGTTTAGAATTTTATAAGTTTAATTAGGTCTTTTATCTCTTAGGTGCACTGGAAGTTCATTCTCTAACTACGAGTAGCTATCTATGCCAAGAAGGACCTCTAAGGAAACATGCAGCTGTGATACCAGCCAGGACAAGAGTATGAGGGTGTTAATAGCAAAGAGTTTAAGAAAATAGAATAAAGTGCAAAGAAATTTCTAGTACATTATCCCCACCAAGGATATTTTTCTTATCATTCTTATAACCATTTTCTGAATTCATTTGTCAAAGTCATAGCCTTGAAGAACTGCTAGATCAAGCAGTTATGTGCTAAGGATACTAAAAGATCCGGCCGATATCTCTGAAACGACTCATCGTGGTACCGAGACACCCTTAAAGAAAACCATGCAAGCAGTTGATAATGGCAAACGCAATTTGTCATGCATCCTCCTTAATCCGCTCCACGCCCGAACCTCAACCTGGCCTCAAGCATCAGACCAGTGACAGTAAAGGCAAGGATCGCTCTCAAGACGCTACCGGTAAGATCCATGAGCGTTTGTGACTGAATACCCATAGTTGAGATTATGACGTTTCTTAAGAAAACAATAACGCTTTATAATAGTGTTTGTGGTGTATTTAAGTGAGGATAGATATCTATCTTACGGGCATATCTGAGACATTTACACTCCCATAGCACCCCCTAAACTCGACAAAGCCTGAATAAGCGAGGCAAAACTCACTATTAATCTTTGCTATCCCCTTCTTCCACACTCCTCCCCTTGACAGCATGCAGGCGTGTTCCACTCAGCTCAGTTAAGGGAACCCGTCAAATCATAGACGCACCTAGGAACGGCCCTCCCAGCAAGCACCAGAGATCTAATCTCGCCAACTCAGGTTCCGTGGTCTAGTTGGTTATGGCATCTCGTTAACACCGAGAAGGTCCCCGGTTCGATCCCGGGCGGAACCACTCTTTTTGCTCCTT
>NKCI01000463.1:0-11245 GCA_003946985.1 Fusarium duplospermum
ATAAGCTATGCCTTATATAGGTATATATTATCCTCCTATAAGTCCTTAAGGAATTTCTTTTCCCTCTAGGTAAGATATTTACCTTTCTTAAGGGTAAAATAATTGCCTTTTTTTAATTTTTTCTCTAGGTCTTTTAAAAAAAAAAGCTCTTTTATTATAAAATTAAACTTATTATTTATATTATAACTAGGCGGGAAGAGGCTAATTAAAAGAAGTATATAATAGCTAAAAATTATAAGTTTAACCTATAACCTTAGCCTAATTAGCTATATACCTATTATAATACTTTAAATAGCTTTATCTAATATTTCTTCTTATAGCTAATTATAGGTACTTTTAATGCCCTTATAAAGCTTATATATCTCTTTAGTAAGGTTATTTTAATTATATAAAAAGGCCTATTAATAAGTATTAATTATACTATTTAATTAGATAATTAAAGGTCTTTATAAAATATTATTATAATCTAGCCTTATTATTATTAATCTATTAATTAATATAGATTAATTAGTTATTATAATTATTATTAATTATAATTAAAGGTCTTTTTATAAAGATAATAAAAGTAATTTTAACCTCTTTAATTAATTAAGAATTATAAGGATAATTAAAAGGTTAATAATAAAGAAAGCTTCTAAGTAAAGAGTTAAGATTTTAACTTTTTTAATTAATTAAGAGATAGCTTATTTATTATAAATAAGCTTATTATTAAAGCTATTAATAATAATATAGATAAACCTTATTGCTATAAGTATATTAAGGACCTAGGCTTTAGGTATAAAGCCTTTATTATTAAAATTATTAAGCTTTAATTAAGATATTTTAATCCTTATTTTAAGTATGATAAAGCTAAAAAAATAAATAATTTATAAGTAATTAAAGAGGAAAATTACCTTTATTTATTTAAATAAATATTTCCCCTCTTATTTTATAATTTAAAATTATTTATAATTAATTAAAAAAAAATAATTTTTATTTACTTAAATAAATATTTCTTTTTTAGTTATACCTTAAATAATATAATAATATATATAATATAATAATATATATTAAGTAAAAAGACCTTATAAATAAGAATATATATAAAAGAAATAATTAAAAAAATATAAAATATAATAAAAAGAATTAAAACTATTATTTAAAGTATAAAAGCTTTTTATTTTAAGAGGGTATATTAAACTAAAGTAATTATATATAAATAAATATATATAAGTTATTTTATAATATATTATAGTTAAATAAGCCTTAAAACTAAAAGAAGTAAAGTTATATAATTTAATATAATTTAATTAAGAATAGCGCAAGGTATTAGCCTAAGAGAGGGGTAATAAATAATTAAATAGTTTAAATTAATTAATTAACTTAACCACGGGTTTAATAACTCCTATATGATTTTTAGCGCTATTTTATTTTATATAAGCTTTTAAATTATATAAAGGGGTAATATTACTATTAAATTATTAATAGGGTTTTTTAATCTAAGAGGGTATATTAAATTAAAGCTATTATATATATATATTTTAATATAAGTTATAAGCCTTATAAGAGAAAAAAAAAGTTATATAATTAAGATTAGTCTTAAAGAAAAATAATATAAAATATTAAATAAAAAAAAAGAAAGGTTAAATAATGCCGCATTAGGTAAGCTTAATTAATTAAGCAATTTAAGCTATAGCTGGTTTAATAGCTATGCCCTATATTTAAAAGAACCTTGAAACGCTATCTCTACTGTATAGAAAACGCCTCGAACTTTACCTTAGCCCCTTTAGCATTAGAAACCGCAAAGACGCCGATAATAGGTCCTACAAAATCTGGGTCCGTCATCTCCAAAGCATCCACCCTGGCCAATGTCTCGGTAGACCGAGGCCCGTCTCCTGCCGTATATAGTAACCTGTACTCCGCTTCCGTGTATTCTATAGTAAAGCATAACCCTTTCACATCTTCCAGGACCCGGCGAGTCGTTCTTGTAAGGTTTTGAGCCACGTTGACAATCTCAAACACCACACTCGAATCCGCAGTGTCAAAGTAAACGCGAAAGAAGCGATGCTCGTCCTTGTAGCACGCGAGTCCGAACCGAAGCTTGACCTTGCTCCATGCGCCATCAAGCTGACTGACTGCGGCCGTGGCCTTGCCTTGGAGTGTCCGCTGTCTTTTGGCAACAAAGGTGGGCGAAGCGTCGGTCGAGGAAAGGTCAACTGGCGATGGTTTAAGGGTGACGACCTCTCCGCCTTCTTCGAACTGATAGCGGTTCAGCTCGGCATCTCGCACGTAGACATGACTAAGTTCCGGAGCTGTCGATAGGGTAAGGCTCGGTAGCTGGGCACCGGCGTGGTTCTTGACGTCCGACCTGACGGGCTCTATTTGCAGCCATTCTCCCTGCCACCGAGCGGGCGTCAAGAATGTTTCCCTGCTGAGAACGTATCTTTCCTGGTTCTTGCGCACGGCCAAACACACGGCCCACCACTGGCCTTCTGCATCCTGGAAGACGTCGCAGTGGCCTGTGTGTTGGATGTACTCGTCAGTTCCATGTGCCGTCAGGATGGGGTTGTTTGGTGCTGGCTGGTAGGGACCCCAGATGTCCTTCGATCGGGCTGCAGTCACCGAGTGTGTGACGTGAGTGCCTCCCTCGGCAATAATGAGGTAGTACCATCCCTTCCACTTAAAGACATGGGGTCCTTCTGGGTAGACGCCACCTGTTCCTGTCCAGATGGTACGCTCCTCTGATAGCCTCTTGCCGGTCGTGAGATCAATCTGAAAGTTGTTGATGCGAGTGGCCGGACCTGGAGCCGCTGACCCTTGAATGTATACTTTGCCCTCGTCAAAGGTAATGCCAGGGTCGATACCATCAAAGTCAAAGTAGACTGGGTCACTCCATCCGCCTTTCCAAATAGACTTGGTCGATATGATAAAGTTCTCCTTCTTTGCTGTCGTAGCGTCTGGCTCTCGGAGGGCATTTGTGCAGGCGATGTAGAAGGTGCCGTCGTGATGGCGGATGGTTGGGGCATAAAGACCCCCTGTGGCGGGTAGGATACGCCCTCCGGTCTCTGGTGCTGGGCTGCTCAGTCTTGTCCTAGACTTGAGAAGGCTGAGCTGACTCTGCCGATCGATTGCATTCCCTGGCGGCGAAACGGTGTGAGCAACGCGTACCAACGGATACGCCGACTTGTGTGTGTAGACTAACCGATTTGTTTCCACGAAGAAAGATCTTGTGAGGCATAGATGGGTAAGCCTGGAAACAGGTGGAATGAAGAAGTCACCACAAAGAACCAGCCATCGACGTGGATGGCAGACGGGTCAGGGGCGAAGCCGGGGATAATTGGATTGAGAGACGCCTGGGAGACCATGATGCCAAGAGGAGTGCGAGCAAGAGATATCAGTCCAACAGCCTCTTGATCGAAAGGATAACAAAGCTCGAGAACGGTCTTTGCCTTTTGGGCGGACGTGATGGAGGGTGATTGTACACAAGTAGGTAGGAGGGTATAAGTAAGTACCTACTTAATCGCATTAGAGCTCCCCAGAATATGCATCCGGTGATGGTGGGTATAGTGAATTACCCGAGGTGGATCTATGCCCCGGAATTTATACCGGAATATTGTCAAAGCTGGGATGGATCATCGAAGCTCATCTGACGCTCGGGAATCAAGCTTGGCCAACATATCCAGTAGTTGCATGAGCTGGGACTGCGAGCGGGTCTTCATACTCTCGTTATTGACGTTGTGGACAATTTCGAGGAGCACAGTACCAACTCTTCGCAGCCTCTGGACCTAACATGAGTGTGGCAAACCCAACAATTAGCCAACAGATCATCAGTGCCTGTCCGGAAATTTGTACATACCGTTGGCTCGCCCTGCATCTTCAAACAATCAAACGGCGCCATCTGTAGCTCGGAAAGAAAGTCTCGGCTAATGTCCATGGTCCTCTGGTGCCATGACAGCTGATTATTGTCGAGCCCCATCACGCCAGGGACGTTGTGGTCGAGACAAGTCCTCAAGATGGCCAGCTTCAAGGTGTGGAACGACATCATGATACTACTCCTCTGAGCCCAGAAGCACTTTTCGTGATATTCCGAGATGCCATTGTCTGGCCTTTCATCGAGATAATAGTTGGGGTTCCACAGCCACTGAGGAAAGCTGTCGATGAGCCCTGTGAAGTCCAGGTAGCAGCTGGTTACATCATCTTCACTGGCTTTTCCCTCGCCGATGGCCTTGATGGACATGATCAGATTGACTGCATTTCTCCAGATTTGACGTTTCAATAGGTGGCCCTCCTGAAATCGGCTGTCAAGGATCGGCGAACACTGCTTCCTTGCCATATCAAGTAGAGGCATTTCTGGTGAACCCCGCTCGAGTAAGGTCAGCTCCCCCTCGAATACACGCTCAGTGATGAGACTGCACCGGTCGTCTAGGACTACAGCAGACTTGTCGGAAAGATACAGCTGCCAGAAGTTAGACCGTAGCAGCTGAGCCTCGAGTGGAGTTCTCCAACTAACTGACTCCTCCCGGTACAAACGGAGACGCAGTGCCAGTATGGAAGCTTCGCTGTAGTAATGATACGCCTCGCCATTCCTCCCTGTCACGTTCTGCGTCGCTGAAGATTGCCAGACGCGAATGACCAAGCTGGTCCAGTCGGGATGCTCCAAGTCATGCTCCAGGTAGGTGAGTAGCATCGCTCGGGAGGCGCGCAGAAACTCCAGAGCCAGCGTTGCTCTCTGGTCAATGCGTGAATCGGGCACGACTGCTAAGACAAGGGCACATAGAGCCGTAAGCAGCGTAAAGGTCTTTGCGGGGATGGAGTCCTGGATGGTATCGGTCGACTTCCTGGCTTGGAAGACTTCAATACCGGCACGGAGCGTGGGCTCGTGGCAAACTGGTGTGTTCGGAAATATGAACTGCATGAACAAGTCGATGCACAGACCCACAAGGTCCTGGATGGTCCTGGATGTCAACACAGTAGCCATGTGTCCAATAAAGGCCACACGGATGCCTTCAGCGTCTGAGGTAGGGTCATGAGCCGCGAAGGAAATGGTGGTACTGGGTGAAACGGAATTGACAAGAGCCGAAACTGGGTGGCCAGGCGAAGCTGTAGGAGTTGGCCACTCGCTAGACTCGACCGCCAAGATGGCAGTGCCATCACTGGTATCATGAGTCGAGGGGAACGAAGCAGACGAGGATGGTTCTACCGCCGGTCGCCTGCGAACACGTCCCCGCTTCTGCGGTACTATTGTGTAGAGGCAAGGAACATCCGAGGCATGACAGCTCGCACACGGCCGTCCAGCGTCGCATTTCACTTTACGCCGCTTGCAGGAGTCTAGATCCCATGAGCGTGTTGAGGACGATGTGGATGAGAACATACCGCAAGCTCGGGTCACGTACGGAGTGCCCCGTGGCCCTCGACGTATCGGCAGGTCCATCAAAGCCTAATCTGCAGACTCGATCGATTGCCTCGATGCGAGGTGGAATGCTGGGATAATTCGGAATAAACAATGAGGCCCATGAGAGAAGGAAGCGCGTATCGGTGAGCGAAGTGGTGGACGGGGTGGACCCGGAATATATCAGTATTTTATAGCCGAGTCGAGGTAGTAATTCCGTCTGGAACGGAATAATTTGTTCAAGTCACCCTGCGATCTTAGTTCCCCGCAATTACTTACTACCTTTCCTCTTATTTCCTCGATGAATTCTTAATACTATAGGAAGCCATATGTATTAGAATAAAGGTTAATTATAATTATAGTCAGTACTTTGTCTACCTTGCTTTTCTCTCTATTTACAGGTGTAAGCCCTGGGTATCCCATAGTTGTTAGTTTCCCTCAGGATGTCCCTGCAGGGAGGAGTCAGTCGTCGTAGCAAAGACACAATAATCCTATAGCTATAAAGGCAATTCTTATAAGTTGCTAGAATTATAAGTATAATTATTAGAAGCTTTAATCCCCAAAACTACGTAAAGTTCTGGGGCTGGTGGTACTCCTTTCCATCCAGTGTCGTAGTCAACGTCCCATTAGCTACAAAGTTATTGACCATAAAGTCCATTAACATCTGGATGCCTCCCGGTCCCGTCTTCTTAGTGTTTACTACGCTTCCCATCGTCTGCGTCAGATCGGAGTGCCAGTCAAAGTGGTTGGTGGAAATGTTAATGCTGCGGACAGTCACACGCTCGGTGCCGGAGAGAAACACCTTGCCGTCGTCGGAGAAGTTTGCGTAGCGGACACTGACTCGGTTGATGCCAGATTGGGATCCGGAGCCGTGAAGAATGGTAACGTTGGCGACACCTGAGGATTTACCCGTGAGGGTATAGTTCCCAGCCGGGATGACCGCTTGGGGAGAAGACTCTTCGCCAGACACATAGGGCTCACCCCAAGGCACAACGTCTGAAGTGACAGCCACCTTGGGCGGTTGGCGCGGTTTCCGGCTGGTCAGGGTCGCCACGACAATGCGCTGGCGGATCCCATCCCGCTCTTTGGAAGGATAGCAAGGTAGGGGATTGGCGCCGCCACACGCAGGGGAGAATGTCTGTTCCTCCCAGTAGACAATCTTTGTGCCATCAAATGAGAACCTGGGATCTGCCCGGCCGTTCCACTCGGGATCATTGTAATCACCACTACCAGGTTTGCCGGATCCCTGGTAGTTGATCCGCTGGCCAAAGTAATCACCGCGGTCACCATGGCGATCGAGAAGATAAGGTCGGAAGAATCTCCTACGACCATTGTTGCGCGTAGAAGCAGTCAGGCTTATAGTGATCAGGTCGGTAATAGGAGGGATATAGCGCATGCCAGAAAGCCACATGTTGCGATCCGTTCCACGGGTATCCATGATGGCGATCCAGCCGTCGTGTCGTGAGATGTCGATGGGGTCGACGTACTCTGGATGGCTTGTGAGTCGACGCTTGCGACCAGTCGTGAGGTCGAAGGCATAGGCGTCGGTATTCCCTGATTCGATTGGGGATCCTATAGCGACCGCTTCCTTGCCATCTCCGCTAAAGCCTCGGAACTCGCCTAGTGAGATAGCTGACGGCCTCAGGATAATTCTATCGCCATGGACATCGATGGGCGGCGGGTTGGCGGGGTTAGAAAGCTTGGTCACGTTGACGAGATCATAGCGAGGGACGGATGGCTCGCCGGTCTTGGGAGACGGGTTGAAGGAGAGCCGTGAGTAAAACACATCCTGACCCAGCTTGCCGTCATGGATCGTAAAGGCGTTGAACCCGAGATGCACGTTGTCGGGATGCAGGCGGAGCTCCCGAGGCTCACCACCAGGTCCCGAGCCATTAGGAGTCGTGTTCCACCGGATAGGATGAATGCTTGTCTTCTCCGGGGTGCACTCATCACTTGATAGATCATGCTCACCACAGTCGACGATCCGAAGGCCAGCGAGGACACGCTTGCCGTCTATGAAGGCCTGGGGGTTGTCCCACATGCTGGTTTTGTCGTGAGGTAGGCCGCAGGTCAGGCATTTCCAGGTATCACCGTTCGGAAACGTCGTGTCATCCGCCTTGGCTAAGATGAGCTGCGACCCAGAGTAGATGCTTGCAGGATGGGGTATAGCCGGTGCGCCGACAAAGTTGACCTCGGCGTAGACGTGGTTCCCGTCAGGTGAGAAGCTGCCGCCCTGGAAGTAGGTCGTCCTTCCGAGACAGCCAGTTCCCCTTGGGTTCGCCTTCTTATCACAGCCGCCGACTGGGGCATCATCAGCAATGGCTGGTGGAAGAAGCAGCGTCTTGAGAGAGATGGGCTCAGGCTTGGGAGGTGGAGGTATGGCACTCTGGTCCCGGGGGATGACAGAAGCTACCGCAGTGCCGTATAACAAAAGGCTACTGAATATCAACTTCATTTCAGGCAATGGAATAGTAGAGAAGCTTGGGTTTGGTCTACAGAGAAATCGAGTTGTACGTAGGAACATACCAGTCTTTGCATTTGCTTACCATGGGACTATTATAGAGAATTTTCTGCCCTCATGATACTTTGAGATACGATGTATACTCGTACATACCTGCGGCGCATGTCCTTGGCGTGTGTGCATTCCATAGCCGTAGAGTCAAGTTCAGAATGCATGCAGCGCGGGAAACGTTTACAAGTGAGGTATAGCTAGCACAGGGTTTATAGAGCGGGGTGAGGAACCCCTGGAATTCACCATCCTATCGGATCTCCTCAGTCACTCACAAGGATTGCTCGGAATTTTAACTAGACTCATATTACTAAATTCCGAAGGCCATCAGTCCATTATCCAGGGTGGTAGTCTCCACAACACCCCGCGTGATGGTAGTGTGGAGAGAGTCTGGGGCAAAGACGGTGGCGGGGAGCCAACTTGTCGGAAAACGAATCCCCGCAAATCCTGGGGTGATCTTCGAGTCAGAAGGACCAAATCGACTCGGTTTCCAACCGTGTCTGTCCATATCAATTGTGGTCTAATGAGGGGTGGCTCCCTTGACAAGCATATAAGTGTAACGAAGGGCCCCGTCTGCTTCCTTTCAGCCAAACAGACTCCAGCATCGCCATCTCTTCAGAACAACCATTCTTCAAATATACTCATGGCGGCCCCCAAGATCTCTACGGAGAAGACCGATGCGGTCGAAGCTTGCCATGACAACCAGATCGAGTCCAACGCCGCCCCTGAACAAGTCACTGCCGATGCAGCCACAAAGGGACAAGCAGCCACTGGCTACGAGACTATCTCGCTCTGGGGCACCGTCAAGACGTTCAAGATTGCCACAGCTTGCTGTTTCGCTGCTGCCTTCAGCGCTGGAGCCGATGGTTACCAGATGGCGTAAGTCCTTCGTTTCCCACAACCGCGTGGTGACTGTAGCAACGACCACTAACAAGCCTGAAACCAGCATGAACGCGAGCATCATCGCCAACAAGGGCTTCGTCGAGCAGTTCGCAACCGAGGTGTCTGCAGAAGGAGTCAAATTCCTCGCCGCCGGCACCATCAGCAGCTGGAGCGCCACCCAGAACTGCGGCCAGGTCCTGGGCCAGACCGGCATCTCTTTCCTCAACGCCCGGTTCGGGCGTAAAGTCGGAATGGGTGTCCTCTGGCTGTTCGTCATGTCTAGCGTCCTGGTCGAGACGTTCGCGAGGAACTGGAAGGTGTGGCTCGCGGCCAAGCTGCTCGCAGGCATAGGCGTCGGCGCCATGCAGGCCACCATTCTCGGGTACATCAGCGAGGTCGCCCCTGTGCGCGTCCGAGGAAGTATGCTGATGCTGTATTCATTCTGGTGGACTCTGGGTTCCTTCTGTACTCACGTTGCCCTGCAGAGCCTCAACCGCAAGGATCCTTTCGACTGGCGCACCCCCATCTATACGCAATGGGGTCACATTGGCGTCATGGCCATCATATATATCTGTCTGCCTGAGTCCCCAGCCTGGTGCGCTAGCGTTGGTAAGGAGGAGAAGGCCAAGAAGTGGCTTCGACTTATACACCGGGACGTTCCTGGCTACGATGTCGACTATCAATACCAGGTGTTGGCCCTCAATATCGAACACGAGCGTGCCGTCGCCGCCGAGCAACGAAACGAGCATTGGACCGCCATCTTCAAGGGCGTGGATGGACGCCGCACGGTAACTGCACTGTGGACCATCGTCGCACAACAATTCCTCGGCCTAGCTCTATTCGGAACCTTTGGGACCTACTTTTTCCAGCAGGCTGGCCTCCAAGACCCCTTCAAGATCAAGGCCATCACCACGTCTTTGCAAATTGTCACTGTCCTGTCCGCCGTTGTTCTAGTCGATAAGCTTGGTCGAAGGCTGATGGCATGCTGCTCCACGACTTTGATGTGGATTTCATGCTTGGTGGTTGGAATCCTCGGCGTCGCGCCGCAATCCAACGCCACTACTTACATCTTTGTCCTCTTTGCCTGCTTCTGGAGTAAGTTTGGGTTGTCAGTGGATATAGAAGCAGTTCTTTCTAACGTGTATTTCTTCTAGATATTGGTATCTCTGCCAACGGTGCCGCTGGCTGGGGCTACATTGGAGAAATGTCATCCCAGCGTCTGCGGCCATACACGTCCGGATTTGCAGCCTCAGCCAACTCCATCAGTGGCTTAATCATGAATGTTCTTACCCCCTACATGGTTAATAACCACAAGTGGAACTGGGGGTACAAGACTGGGTTCTTCTATGCCGGCGTTGGTCTCATCTGGGTTGTCGGAATCTGGATTATCATCCCGGAAACTGCTGGGTTAGTAGCCCTGTCGTCCTCCTGTTTTCTTTTCTATGCTAACCTACCTGCTTACTAGACGCTCTGCTGCTGAATTGGATGAGTTGTTTGAGCGCAAGATCAAGGCCTGGAGGTTTAAGAACACCGAGACTGCTACCCAGCGTCTGATTAGAGTCGAGAAGGAGAAGTCTGGGTCACAAGAGGTCTGATATAGACTCTATTGGGAGAACTTAGGGACACGCCATCACGATTATCTCTCCGATCATCCTCTACCAACGCCAATCAGGGTTTCGCCACCAGGTCCGGGAAACCCAGATTTGGCTTGCCGGTTTGATGGCGGAAATTTCCATGAGATCGGAAAGCGTACCCCTGGGAAGGGTAAACGTGAGCTTGAACTGTTCATAGTCGTGCTTTTTCATATAATATTTAAACATGTTATCTGCTGCCATGATTAACATAGTCTCTATATCTCTTAGAAGAAAGCTCCCAGGCAAATGAATGTCTCTTACTCCCTGAAGTTCAACCAGGCTGCGCAGCTGTGGGCGCGTAACGAACGAATGGGAAGCTAGATTAGCTTGATTTTCAGCTGAGACCCTGATGGTATCTTTTCTCCCTACCTTATCTTACTCGTGCCTGTTTTTAGTATACTTATTATTAAACCTATATAAAGTAAATTAATTAATTAAGCCTATTTAATATTTTTACCTCTCTTTTAAGCTAATAATTTATATTATTTTTAATTAAATTATATTAAATTATATAATTTTATTTTATTTAATTTTATAATTTCTTTAATTATAATATATTTAAAATATTATATAAATATTTATATATATATAATTATTTTAATTTAATAATTATTATTAATTTTTTAATTTTATAGCACTTAAAATAAAAATTAAAGTATTTTAATTAAACTATAATAATCTTAATAATAAAGCTCTATACTTAAAGCCTAGGTCTTTTATATACTTATAATAATAAAGTTTATTTATATTATTATTAATAGCTTTAATAATAAGGTTATTTATAATAAATAAGCTATTTTTTAGCTAGCTAAAGAGGTTAAAATCCCTTTTTACTTAAAAGCTCTTTTTATT
>NKCI01000464.1:0-11144 GCA_003946985.1 Fusarium duplospermum
ATTTATTATAATCTCTAAGTTTATATCTTTATTTAATTAAATATTTTATTATTTACTTAAAAAAAGTCTTTATAAAATTATTTTCTTTTAATTAAATTTTTTTTTTTTTATAAAAATCTAATTTTTTTATAGATATTTATTTTTCTTTATAAAGAATAAATTTTATTTTATTAGCTTATATTTAATAAAAAAAATTTTATTAATAGTATTATTATAGTAATTTATATATATATAATATTAGCTTAATTATAGATCTTAAATGCCCCTAGTATAGTTAGATTAATAAAATTAAAAATAGACGGTTAGACCTTTCGTTAACTATAATACTCTATCCCCCTTATGTTTCCGTCGGGCAAGGGAATCAATCTTAACTCAGCATCATAACTAGCGCCCGGAAACACTGGCCACTTTTCGACCTCGATGGCGACAAATGAAACCCCAGGGCTAAGCGCGTGCTCCGCACCGACATTAACAGCCAGGGTCTTGCCCCAGTCCAGTTTCTTCCAAGAGCGCAGAGCGCCCGCGCTACCCTCGCCAGCAGAGATCAGAGCCCTGAATGAGGCATCCTGCCACCACCGTTTGAATCATCCATCCCCCGTTCTCGTCCCATCCCTGGGGCTAGCCGTCAAGTATGGAGCCGACGTTACAATCGCCGAGGTTGAGACCCAGATTTTGATGCGTAAGAAACTCCGGGGCCGTGTCCCAATTCCCGAGGTCTTCGGCTGGGCTGAAGATGGCGGCCAAAACTTCATCTACATGTCTCTGGTCAGGGGCGATACTCTGCAGGCAAGATTTAGCACCATGGATGAAAGCGAGCGGCAGGCTGTCTGCAAGGAGCTAAGATCTATGGCGAATGCCTGGAGGGCTTTGACCCAGGAACCAGACATTTACATTGGTACGTTATTATACGATTGCCTTGTCAAATCCCATTTAGTCTAATACGAACAGGGAGCATAGGAAAGCGCCCGCTCAACGACATTTTCGTCACTGGCCAGTCAGAGCGCGTAGGGCCCTTCCTAGGCACAGAGGCTGTGCAAAAGTTCCATGATGCATGTGGAATCGACATTAGCAACGACATTCCCATTATTTTTACCCACAACGACTTTTGTCCCCCCAATATACTATTATCGTGTGGCCCTAACCCAAGGGTCGTGGGCATTCTTGATTGGGGCCAATCAGGGTGGTATCCTTGGTACTGGGAGTACTGTAAGGCACGGCGGGTAGGTATCGTGGATGAAACATTTGGTTCTGCCCTTCAAGAGGAATGGCATACCACTTATCTGCCTGAGGTCATTGATACGGTGGACAATGAGAGCTTTTACCACCCGTGGCTGTATTTCATGTTGTCCAACATCTGACACTGTTGCTCAAGTATTTTCTGGGCAGGTGACTAAATTGTTACTTGGCTATGCTTTTGCTGTTATTGAAATGCTCTTGGCGCGCTGATACTGCGCTGTGTACTTGTCGGTCTCGTGTTAGGGACCATGTTTCAAGTCTGTTTACTATATCTGCCTTGCTGTGGCAAAGCGTGCCTGGCATGTCCCGTTGTGTGACAATCGCAAGGCTCCCAGAGGATAAACCGGTCAGGTTCGGGTTATGTTGGCAGAAAGTCTAGTCACGTCTGGTAAATGCGCTGAAAGGTATTCAGTGTGACCATATCAAATGGTTCCAATAGCTCCTGCAATGAACGAATACAGCTGTCCCGTTCTTCTCCTTAGCTATACCCTACTTTCGTCTGAAAATTTGATCCAGCCAAAGGTGAAGTTGGCGGATAGGCAACCCCAGATATCGTTAACCTTGGGGAGCAAAGACGCGAAAAGGTCGACAGGATTTCCTTCAACACAAAACTGTCTCTCCAAGGACCCAGAGCCAGTCCATCTTGCTCTGCCAATATTCTCTCGCCTGCCAGGATGTGGCGCCGTGCACTGTCGCCGCGGTTCTGAAGCTCGTCGCAAACGCTGAGCAAGACACAGGCGATGAGTATGATGATGACGTCGACGTTCCGAGAGCGACTCAAAATCTGCAGCGCCCTGCTGTAGTGAGCAAGGAATGGGACGTTGTTGCTAGAGCTCAAATTTGCTGCTGCGATGACCAGGTGTTTGATACTTTCGTCAACATGGCTGGCTTGCAGCACGACCATACCCCAGAAGCCCTCTGTGCCATAGCTGGAAAGCATCGGGGCATAAAGCTGGCTGAACATCTGGAACGACTGCCTCGACCTAGCGGGGCATGCACCAGGTGTTGAGCAGGACCCTGTTGTTGGACCCATGACAACTATCGAGACTGCATTCAGCCTGGGCTGCTTCGGTGGAGGATAGCCGTCACATTTCCGACCGGTGGAAGTACACCGTTTACATGATGGTTTCTTCTCATCGCACTTGACACGTCGAATCCTAGGACGGTCAGATGCTCCGGAGATAACCTGGGGCGTTGTCTTGACCGTGCTTGCTTGCTTACCTACAGGTGATGCACCCACCGTTGCTCCGCCTGTGTCTCGCTGGCCCGCCGCTGCATTCTTTACCAGTTGAGGCCATGTTATCAGTTGCCAGGCAAGGGAAAGCCAGATGAAGGTTTTGATCTAAACGTGAGATCCATTTGAGCCGGATCTTTAACTCGGAGATAACGAGGTCCTGGCTGGGTTGAGCACCCACAAGTCAGCTCTGATTGGCTTGCTCGGTAACTAGCTGCTAGCGTCAACCAGGGGAGCTGCAAAGTCACCGTTGATTGGCCAGGGCGTTAACTCCTGTTCATCGTCGTGTATTGTATCCAAGGCATGAGACGTATTTGCAACCATGATTCTGTTGAGGAGAGCCCGGATTTTACTATTCGACTCTCCTAAAGCCGTTATGAGCTTACAAATTCATCGTGCTCGGTGGGTGAATCTCAATGAACTGACTGGTGAAGTGGGATTATAAAGAGCCCCAGATGTCCATGATCGAATTGTAACCCATCTCCATCATTCCAACCCCAAGCAATCACTCAGACAGCTCAACTCTAACTATTACCCAAGTTCATTCCTCTTCCCAACATCATGGCCTCCCAGGATCTCCCAATTTCCCTCAAGAACAGCTTGGATACCACCAAGGTGGACTATGCCCAACTGGGAGCATCTGGACTGCGCGTCTCAGTTCCAATTCTCGGATGCATGTCCTTTGGTTCTAAGAAGTGGCATCCATGGATTATCGATGAGGATGCATCCCTCGAAATTCTCAAGGCTGCCTATGATCGGGGTATTAACACCTGGGACACGGCCAACATGTATTCCAATGGCATCTCCGAGGAGATTCTAGGAAAGGCAATCAAGAAGTTCGACATCCCCCGTCACAAGCTTATCCTTATGACAAAGTGCTCCGTCTTTGTCGGCGAGGATCTCGAGGTTGTGGGCCCTGCTCATGGACAATTCATGGCCCAGAGCAAGGATTATGTCAATCAGGGAGGTGAGTCGACTTTTCCCTCACACTTTAGATCTCTGTATTAACATACCAGGCCTCTCTCGCGCGGCCATTTTCAATGCCGTCGAAGCATCTCTTGCTCGCTTAGGCACTCCCTATATCGATGTCCTTCAGATTCACCGTTACGATCAATCCACTCCACCCGAGGAGACGATGAAGGCGCTCCACGACCTCGTGCAGAGTGGCAAGGTCCGCTACCTTGGTGCGAGCTCCATGTGGGCTACGCAGTTCGCGAACCTGCAGCATGTAGCAGAGCGCAACGGCTGGACCAAGTTCGTGGCGATGCAGAACTACTATAATCTGTGCTACCGCGAGGAGGAGCGAGAGATGAACCGGTACTGCAAGGAAACCGGCGTGGGCATTATCCCGTGGTCGCCTCTGTTTGGCGGCTTGCTGGCTCGTCCGTTCGGTGTCCAGGACACGGAACGCTCCAAGATTCCGTCTCCTTTTGGCTCGGCGATCACTCCAGCCGATGAGCAGGTTGTCAAGAGGGTGGAAGAGGTGGCCAATAAGAAAGGCTGGAAGATGGCCCAGGTGGCCCTGCTTTGGCTGCGGAGCAAAGGCGCGATTCCTATTGTCGGTCTGAACTCCATCTCCAAGGTTGAGGAGGCTGTTGAGCTGCGTGGCAAGGAGCTGAGTGCAGAGGAAGTGGAGTATCTGGAGGAACCATACATTCCCAAGCCCATTGCAGGACACTTTTAGATCTTGTCATATCACTAGGTAGCTAACTACTACCTTGGGCAATCGCTTGCCTTTATCCGGTATCAATCACAGATGCACATGTGAAGGTATCCTGCTCAGTCTGACGCGAGATATAGAGCCCATAAGCCGCTACTAAAGTAAGACAGGTAGAGATTCCCATCAACAAGGAGAGCTACTGTCCATTCCATAGGGACATATGTATATATTCTAAAAGTGGTATAGTATCCTTGCTAGACGTTCTTACATCTCTATTAGCTGCTAGTCCCGTTGCTGCCTACAATGCCCCTCCCTTTCTCACCTCCCTCCTCAACCTTTTCGATCTCTTTTTCTTTGTCAACTTCTCTAATCATCGTATTTTTCACACTATGAGCATCCATCATCTTGAACGCATCCAGTTCGGTAACCGAGATGGTTTGTCTCTGTGGATTCGCTGGAACAAGGCACGAATGATCGTGCACATCGATCCATCTCCAACTGGGGACTTGATGCAGGATTCTCTCATCAAGGAGTACGAAGATGCGGTTTTAAAAGGTGACGATGAGCAAAGCGCTATGATGGATAAGATTTTGGACACCATCGTTGAAGTTGGGAGGGCAACCTTTGACCAGACTGTCCCACCGGAAAACAAGTCTGCTCTGTCACTTTCTCTTCATTCTCTGCTTTTTCCAGGAGATTTTGCCTTTCTATTTTACACGCGGCGCAAAGATGGAGAGTGGATACTGGCAAGATATTCATCTCAAGACCCCATCCCCGACGTCTCCTTGGAGGCAGAACCGCCATTCAATCTTGAGCTTATCCAGGGTGTGGATCTGCCCACAGTCTCGACCAAAGACATTCTTGTCGTGGATGAAATCATCAGCGACGGGCGCATCTCTCGAGTTCTCCAGCAGGATGAAGAAATGTGCGCCAAAGTCGGGATTGATCTGCCGACCGAGTCTATCCAAAGGGAGCTAGACACTCTCTTGAAGCTTCGAGCCTCCCAATATGCCGAGAATATCCGGATGCCAAAAATTCTCGGTCTAGTCAAGAGTCCCGTCAATGACAAGATAATTGGCTTCTTAAGTCAGTACATTCCTCCATCGGATGTTGGAGATGTCAGGGCTTCCGAGTTTACCGCGAGCAGGAGGAAGAAGTGGGCGATGCAAGTGCGAGAAACTGTCGAAAGGCTGCATAAAATTGGGGTCTCATGGGGAGATGGGAAGCCTTCTAATGTCTTGATCCATAATGATACCGATGATGCATGGGTCGTTGACTTTGATGGTGGATGGGTGGATGATCGGCTAGAAAGCACTGTTGAAAGGGACGAAGAAGCAGTTAACAAGATATTTGAGTTCTTGGAAGTTTAATAGTTCAGCATAATCTCTACCCTCCCGAAGAGCCGATATTGCTATGGTCGATAGGTTTAAAAGGCTTTCCCTGGCTCTCTAGCCCGACCGCGTCTACTCATGACAACGACGTCTCACCAAGGCTATTTTGGAAATCAACCTCATTTTTAATGGCAAGGCCATAGGCCTTCCGGTCGTAATAAGTATCAATTCGCAATTGATATCTCCACCTTGAGTTAAATATTAATAGCAACAGGGTAATCATTATGCTTCTCAAGTTGACTGTTCGGGATACATAACCGCAACCATCGTAGTACTAGGCTTGTTATCAAAATCACTTGATTTACGATCTCTCTCTTCTTCAAAAGAACAATGACAACTGCTGGCCAAACATGTGCTACATCACGACTGCAACCAAGCACGAATTCCTATGAGTGCTGTCTGAAGAGGAACGCTTGGCCAATCACTTCCTCCCACGCCCGCAGATGACTGCAGGCGAGTGTGTTCGTAAGCTCACCTGACTGCCAAATCAGCTAATTACATCTCGAACAGCAGGCAGCCTGCTTCATGGCGACATTACAGGAGACCCTCCCCAAGTCCCTGCACCCTAATCCCTGCAGATTGTGTGTACACTGCCGAGTTATAAAACAGAGAACTCTTACCTTTCCCCTCTCTTTTCACAACAGGCAGCGTATGAACTCCACATACAACAGGTCAAAGAATCCTCCCAGAGATCGGTTCTCGTCGCCATGGCGGAGGGCATTGTTCTTAGCGTGCTTGGGCTCATACCTGTTTGTAAGGGTTCGTCTTGTCCCACCTTATCAGATATTAACAAAAAGTGCCTTACTTACAAAGCAATAGATGGCTACGGCCTTATTCGGGGAGTGTTTAACGCCAATAATGCTGTCAGCGAGGCCGCTGTACGGCTCGAATTGCAACACAATGTTGGTCATGTTTTTAGTCACACGACTCATGTTTGTCTCGTGAGCGAAAGCTAACCGCATGTGACGTATTCTCGCATTGGGCGGATCGCTGGAATGATGTCTACCAAATCGTCGCCGACAGGACATCAACGAGGCTCCCAAGAAACATCAACACGGACTACGCGAGCCGTGCTTTCCGTCAGATGACTGCAACATGTGCCCTCTTGTTAGACGCGGAATCTCCACGAAAAGAATTCAAGTTGAAGCGTTTGCATAAGGTGTTTACTTGCCCGAGCTCCCTGTCTAGGACCGAGCATTGACAACTTCCAGTCTTCCAAAACAAAGCCAGATCGTCCTATATTTCCACCGAGCCAAGTTATCAGTGATGCGGCAATCGCACGCTTCAAGAAAAACTGCGAGAAGAATCTCAAATTCATGAAGAAATGCAAATATGCTTGGAGCGGGAATAAGAAGTGGAAGGACCTCATTCAATTACTTCGGGAGTACAACGACAACCTGTATCGCTTCGGAGTGGATGGGACACCGATGCACCTGGCGATGAATGAACTTCCAAGTGATCGGAGTTTAGGTCATCAACTTGCCAGAGCTGCATGGCTCGAGACTCAGTCCACTGACACGGGAAACGAGCACTACCAGCAATTGCTTGGCGTCTTGAGGGCGAAATTTGTACGTGAGCCGACTAATGATGATTGCAAGCTTGTGAAAAGAGCCTCTGGGCTTCGTATCAGCGACGATTACTACAAGCTACGCGATAACAGGGGGACAGAGACAGCTACCATGGCTCACTTCTACCTAAAAGGGAGACACTAAGCAACACTTGTGGAGTAGACAGACCTCTCCGAGGATGAGGCGGCGAAAACAAGTCTCTTACTCAAGAGCCTTAGTTCGGATGTTACCCTTCTTCCAAACAGCCTTGGGGTGACGAGGAACGCGCCATATGGCATCCTGCTAGCACTCCCAAGACCCCTTGGGACTTCCAGTCGCAGGGCGCAAAGGGGTTTTGTTGCAAAAGAACGGCGGCCACAGAATCTGGAAGAAATGATTGTAAATGGACCAATGGATCTAACCGTCCGATTGAGGGTTGCTTGAAAGTTGGCCAGCGCTGTTCACGCCATGCACGTCGCTCAATATGTGCACAAGCTAAGTTTCCCCAAGGCTCATCAGACTTCAAACTGCGCCATGCTAATTCCTAAAACTCATTGCAGAAACATTCGATCCTCCATCATCTTGTTCTTTCCTCAACTGGATCCTGATCTGGAACATCCTATGATCACAGGCTTCAACCACAGCCATAGAAAAGTAATATCGGAACAACCTCGAGACGAAGATGACTTGGAGGAAAGCGAGTATTCTTTCCACGAGTTTGGAGATAGCGAAGACGACTGGGAAGGTGCCCGGTTCATGGGTGAGGACGAGGGATCTACTGAAGCGAGAGTAGTCTCTCAACGACACGACATCCGTCTCGACCACTATCAACACCCCAACAAACACGAAGATCCAGATCTTCACTACCAGGCGCGCCACGACCTATATAGTCTTGCATGCGTGTTATTGGAGATTGGCCAATGGAGGACTATCAGAAGTTGCATCCCTAGAATGGACAATATGGCGCCAGCTGATGCGGCAGAGAGAGTGAAACAGTTGGCTCAAAAAGAGTCTTTGGATTGGTATGTTCATTTCAATGACCCCTGTATCCTGAATTTCTCGGCATGTACGTATAACAAACCACTTGTCTCCGTTAGTTACTTTGGGCAAATCTATGGAAATTTTGTTAGGCAGTGTCTTGATATGGCCGTTAAAGATTTTTCGCTCAAACGGGAGAGGGAATTGGTCGAAAAGTTTCGAAGTTGTAACATGTAAGAGGAGGAAGGTATTCATTTCAGGCAGTTTACTTCCCCTTGTATCCAAATTGACATAGTCTCAACCACGAAGGCTTTCATTGTCTGGTTTGCGTAGTTGATACCTAACTTACACTTCAATGACACAATATCTAAGCGGCCGGATCCTGCCTGAACCTTGTCTCAAGCCCACCACCTTTTTCTATTCTCGGCGTGAGTCAGGCCGAATAACATGAACTTTAACTGTAAACTGTCCATTTTATGTATCGGCATGATGACTCTGTCGGGCTCGTAGGGTTAATTGTTTATAGGATAAAATGAACAATGTTTACGGGGATGAGATCCTACAAAAACACCAACAACGACCTGCTCATTCACCCAGTCCTGTTTCTCAACTTTCCAACTACTTTAATTCCTCATACATATCCAAATCAGCGTCTATCATGGCGTCAAAGAAGGATCAACTGTGCCAGCGATGCTCAGACATTGATCTCAACAAGGTCTTTTCAGGCGGATACGAAACCCCCCAACTGGTCATCGAGCTTGGAGACGTTCCACAGGAGCAACGAAAGTCACCGTGTGGTCTATGCCGGTTGATCGCCGAAGCTGTCTACAGGCCCTTCTGCAACAAAGATCTTGCCTCGTATCACGATACATGCCATCTTTGTGAGCAGGTGGGCCCCGAACAAGATGGCGAACCACAGCCATATCTCCTCCTTGCGGTCGAGATCCCTCTCGAAAGGAATAGGGACTATATTGGCCACTCAGAGTCGTCTGAGTACATGGACACAATGAATATGTTCAAGGCCAGCCCCTCACGTTCTAAATCCCATGTAAAAGCCCCAGCTGCCCTCCCAGTTAAGAAACTCGAGAAGGGGACTTTCATCGCCCTCAAGGTTGCGCAAAAGAAAAGCCCAGACGCCCAAGTTCTTTCCTACTTTGGTAGCATCTACCCAGCCTTTTCAACACCAAATATCCCAGCACCAGCTCGTCTAGTCCCCAGTCGGCTCCTGAACTACAGTCAATTACGCCTTTTCCTGGAAGAGTGCCAGAAGAATGATTCAACATGCAATTAGACCGTCGACCCAGTCCCGATCAAAAACCTGCGCTTTATCGATTGCAAGACGAGAAAACTCAAGAAGGCCACTCCCAAAGATTCCTTTGTGGCATTGAGCTATGTGCAGGGAGAGAAAGATGAAGAACCTTTCGATGACAGTCAGCTTAGAAAGGGGAAACTTCCGCCAACTCCTTGGGTCGTTGAGGATGCCATGCGAGTGGTGACCAAGTTGGGATATCGATATTTATGGGTGGACAAGTATACATCCCTCAATGTCCAAGGCGCGTTGCCTAGACTAACGCTCTAAACAGATACTGCATCCCGCAAGGCGATGAGAAAGTCCTACATGAACATCTCGGTCAGATGCACCTCATCTATCAGAGTGCACTGTTCACCATCGTCGCGGCAGCCGGCACACGCGCGTGGCATGGCTTACCTGGTGTCTATGTAAGAGATCGACGAGAGCAGACATATGCGGAGATCAACGGCCGTCTCCTCGTCTCCGCAGTTGAGTCATTTCCGCCTACATCTCAGTGCAAGTGGAACACTCGCGGATGGACGTAAGTGAATCTCTCGAACAGTAAGAACAAATACTGATCATCCATAGGTACCAAGAGGGTCTCTTTTCACCCCGTAAGCTCATCTTCGCGCCTGATCAAGTGTTGTTCCACTGCACCGAAGGTCAGCAGTCCGAGATCTTCACCACCCCAGTTTCGTCGAAAGTCGATAAGCCATTCTGCGTACGCGACCTGTCAGTCTGGAACCACATCGAAGCCTTCTCCAAACGTGACTTGACCCACGACTCTGACGTCCTCGACGCTATCAAAGCCATAACGAACGCTTATACCCAAGGTTCAGGCGGGCAGGCAGCCTTCTTGTGGGGAGTTCCGTTTGCACAATCCCCGCGTCCTCTAGACAGCTCGGAAGTTCTTACCCACGTATCCAGGCTCGACGACGATCCCATTGAGTCTGCTTCTCAAATCGTTTGTTACGGACTAGCTTGGAAGGCTTCCAGACGCAATCCCGAAGCCATGCCCAAAACATCACAGCGACGCAAATTCTTCCCAACATGGTCGTGGGCCAGTACAGATGGCTCAGTTGAGTTTCCACCTGCAAAATGGCCAACCAAAACCGAAAAGGAGTGGATCAGCTCAGAACTTGCCGTCTGTGTCGAGGATGTAGACGGACAAGTTGCACCCATTTCTCAGTACCTTAGAAAGGGTCATCCTGAGACCACGCGGTCCTTGCATGTGGAGGGTTGGTCTCTCCGAGACGCAATGGTCATTGACCCCATACGTGGAGAGGCATTCGTTGAACTCGGCGAAGAAAAGTACAGACTCAAAGGCTGGTTTGCGCTTGACCCCCTTTCAGATGAACACCATAAAGAAGTTTCCGCGATACTATCCGAGACACAAAACAGCAAGAAGCGTTGGGAAGCTCTCATCGTTCACATACCGAAAAGTGTCTACAGAGTACCTTTTGTAGTCGTCTTAGTCAAGGTAGACGATCCGAAACATCCCACCAACGATGTATACGAGAGAGTGGGATGTATCCACCATCTATACGTGGAAAGAATTCCGAGAGCAGAGAGACAGGCGATTCGCCAGATACAAACCCCTCCAAAGCCCTTGATGAGATGGGCGATCGAAGAAGTCAGGCAACGTGAACTACAGCGAGAAACACTCCGGGCTGAAGCAGGGGTAAGATGTCGAGGTGAGGGGGCAGAGGAAGTTCAAGAATGGGAGAAGAGGTTATTATTATAGGCTGCAATGTTGTTAAAAGCTATTAGCTATAATAATAAAAAAATATAGCTATTAAGATATAAT
>NKCI01000465.1:0-11098 GCA_003946985.1 Fusarium duplospermum
TTATTGATAATAAAAAGTATTATTTTATATAAAAGATATATTTTTTTATTTAATTTTTTATAATTATTATTATAAAAGTTAAAAAAAATAAGGTTATAATATTTTATAGTATTAGGTTTTAATATTATTATATCTTAATAGTTATATTTTTTTATTATTATAGCTAATAGCTGTTAATATTATTATAGCCTATAAAATATACCTTATATTAACCTCGGAGCCTAAACTATCTTTTAAATATGCAATTAAATAGTTAAAGGTCTCCTTGGACAATCATCGCAGTGGAATATTCATATCAGCGCAACTCATTCGGGATCTCACCCCAACCCTTCGCCCTTGCTCTCACAATACCCAAGTCATCCATATTCAACAGTCCAACCTTCTCATCAATCAAGACTCTCCACGCAATCTCTCGAACATTTGGAGGGTCAGAGGGAGTATCCCAGTATCGAGCCAATAGACCGCGAGATTCTGCTTGTTCAATCTGCGTTGCCGCAAAGTCTTTTCCCCACGCCGTCTCCGTGTCCACTTCAGAATTATTGGAGTACCTAAACAGGATGGCGTTTCGAAATCTTGTCGATGCGAGATATGAATTCGAGATGTTGTATCTGTACCTGGGTGGATCTGTCGTGAAATCATCTTGGATGGACCTCAGTTGCTCAAGCTTAGCGTCCCAGAAGACGTCTCTGCGTGTTGCATTCATGGCAAGTACAGAGTCGAAAGGTGTATTCCCGCTTGCCACAACTGTCAGAGGCCGCATGACTCTCTCTTTACCGTTCCAGTAGGTTAGGAAGTCGAGGTCTCTCAATGGCTGCAATTGCGCATCTAGCTCAGCAAATGTTTCTTTGCCTGAAGTCTTGAGGTCAATGACGAGGATCAACGTCTGTTCTGGGGCGTGGTCAAAGACGCCGCGCCATTCCCCATCAGTCAGCTTAGCGTTTTGTGCCTCAAAGATGCGTTGTAGGGGCTCCAGGTATAACGACTGAAGGGTCTTATCGTCACGGAGGCTTGACTTTGAGTGTCCGACGAGAAGATTAGAGCCCCGCAAATGCACGTCGGCTTCAACGCTGATGCATCCGGAGCCAAGTGCTTCGAAGAGAGGAAGTGGGCGCTCGTAGTCATTGTGCGAGTGGATTGGCACAGGACGAGCATTCCGGATAAAGGACTGTCGGTCGGCATCCCAGATTTCTGGGCTATTGTGGCTAATGTCTGGTCCAAACCACCTGTCGTACGGGTCGTTCGGTATGCGGGTCAATCCCATGTCGATGTGGTAGATGTAGACGGATTCGCCGACGAGACTTGTTACCAAATATATTAGAACTGACAGATTTAGAGGCCAAAGACAAACTCACCCCAAAACCAATAGACCAACAATGTATTTCAGACAATTCTGTTGTAAATGCCGCCGAATTGTCTTTCGCAAAGGCGGACGTTCATCGCCGCATTTTCGACTGTTCCCGCTTGAGAGGATGGATTCTTCGCTGGAGGTCATGGTGGTTTACTTTGGTGGTTTGACACTTCGAGGGATCATCACTATCAAAAGTATAAACAAATGAAAATGGGAGGAGCACCGAATGTCGTTAAGCTCCGTGATTGTCAATTTCTCTAGGGCAGGGAGGAATGGGAGCTATGCGGGCTTTAAGTAGCTGCCTAACCAAGCACCAGGTAACCATGGGTTATGATACCCATTATTTCCATCCATGCAGATCCACAGTGGCATTGCGGTTGATCGTCCAAGCTTGCACGCTATCATTGGTTCAATCTTTGTCGTGTTACGGTTGCTGACAGTCGTGAGGCGCTGCGCCTCGTTAGCAATTACGTGCAAAGCACTGATCGTCGTTGGTAGGAGCCCCGAAGGATTCGCTTATATCTACTCTGCCTTGCAAGGATTCTGAAAAGGACATGTCCCTTTGCTTTCGGTAATGTCATGGATGATCCGTCCCGATCGACGAGGCTCAAGGTGAACCAGAACAGTTCGGACTTTGACGTAAAGGCCAGCAGGGGTATCACCTTGATCAGGCAGCCGGCAGTTGAGAAGACAGTAGCCCTATCCTATTCACGTTATTGCCGCTATCTCCTTGGATGGAAGTATCCACTTAAGCGAGCTTGGTCAAGAGCTCGAAGGGGCAGTGGGGGGAGGCCCCTGAGCAACCCAACGGAAATAACACAGCGTAGCGAGCTCAAGTCTATGTTGTCTTCTTACAGAGGGTTTTTTTATCCCATCTTGTCTGTCGGTTATCCCAGCTTCAACTATGGTAAAGAACACATTTCCAACACATCATAACATCATATCCCAGTGCTAACCGCTACTTAACACATTAAATAGCACCATGTCAGGCGAATCTATTACGCAGTTCTCGAAGTCTCCTGTCAAGCACCAGATCCCTTTCTCTCTCCCTCTCGCGTGCATCTAGTTCGTCTTGGGCCACAATTAGATTCCGCAATCGCTCCTCCTTCTGCTGAGTTGTCTCTTCCGGCAATGTCATCGCGCCGGTGCTAATGCCGGACCCTTGCTTCGGAGGATTTTGATTTACAGATGGCTGTCCGGGATCCGCGGTTGGGACCTGAGGCAGAGATATGGTGACGGTTGACATTCCGACAGATGAAGGCGTTATCGTTCCGGCTGATGGAGTCGTCTCGATGGGGACTGCTAGTCTGTTGCTAGTGGCGGAACTCTGGGTCACTTCTGAGGTTTGGGCAGCATCGATCTGTTCTGGGGGTCCTCCTGTTGGTATCCCCTCTTGTGGAATTTCCACCGGCGCAGAGGTCAACGCGGTAACGGGAGCAGGAGGCGGCGCTGTCGATACGCTTCGTGCTCTTGGCTGTTCTTGGGATATCCTCACGTCCGGAACTCTCGCTTCTACAAACCTTATCACAGAGCCGTTATCATTGGTAGGACGACCACTGCTGCTGCTTCCTGCTCGGGGAGGTCCCCACTTGTCCTGGATCATGAACTCGAGTTGCTGTTGCATAACCGCAACCCCATTCTCAGCCGCCCAAGCACTCCTTATCCCCGCTTGCGCCGATCTGTCAGCCGCGGTGGCACTCCTCCTGCTGGAGAGAGCCGAATTCTCAACAGCAATAGCACTCCTCATGCTCGCTTCGGCAGACTTTTGCGCGGCACGCATAGTCCCAAAGGCTATCCCGGCCGTAATTGCGCCGAAGATCCATGTTGCTATCGTGGTTGCTGTTTCGGTAGCTGAGCTTGACGTCGTCACAGCTTGGTCGGAGGTCGAAGCGACAGAGGCGGCCAAGGAGGCCACAGCGGACTTGTCCGAGGCTATGGCAGAGGAAGCTCGGTGCCGTTGGCCTCTGGGCTTGTTATGACGCGTAATATTTCTGTGTTTCCGGTCGGACTTGGATGGAGCAGCTGTTGAGTCTTGGAAATCTCTCTCGTCACACTCAGTTTCCATACCACTTCGCTCAACGGCCACTGCCTGCTGTCCCACTTCATCCGGATCGAACACGAGCAAGCCGCCAGATTCGCCAATGATTGTCGAGCCTTGGTCCCCAGTGTACTGCTTGGGATCACTACCCCACCATCCAGGAGCGCTGGTTGCCCTGCATCATGATCCTGCGGCATGACGCTGACCTCGTTGCTGTCGTTCCA
The DNA here is from genome assembly GCA_003946985.1 of Fusarium duplospermum. Taxonomy (NCBI): domain Eukaryota; kingdom Fungi; phylum Ascomycota; class Sordariomycetes; order Hypocreales; family Nectriaceae; genus Fusarium; species Fusarium duplospermum. The sequence continues at coordinate 3,611 of NKCI01000465.1, forward strand.
GTGAAACTGAAACTCCTCTGTGGCTGTCTCGATATGCGTTCGGTTCGACGCCGGGTTGAACCTGAAGGGTTGGTCATGACTCGTGTTCAAAGACCACTCCCCCCAGTGGTCATTCATCCCTGGGACCGCCGGCCTTCGCCATATCCAGCCACCGTCTATGGGTGTCCAGTCACTCCATGCTGGCTTATAGGATTCGGCCCAGGTTTCGACCGGATCAACTTCGAAGGGATGGACAGTAAGTGAGTGAGTGGCCATACTAGCAAGTAGTAATCGATTAGCTCGGGTCTGATCGTGTCTGTTTTTCGTGCGAAGTTTGCAGTACGGGAATCGCGGCTTCGGCTGTGAGATGAGGGGGTTGAAAATGCTGCGGCCTGAAGTTGCAGCCTGATTCTCTGAACAGCCACAATCAACTCTGGACTTCACAGTATGGAGGTAGTTTTATGAGAGTTGCCCCACGTGACAACTACACTGCAGAATAAGCTTCTCAGCTTCGGAGGGCTAGACGCTATCAGCCGTAACATCTAAGGATATATTAATTAATATTTACAAATATTAAAATAAAATAATTATAGGTATTATAGGTATTATAGGTATTATAACTATATTTTTTTAATATAAATTATTAGCCTCGTATAATTATTAAATGGAAACTTATATCTTCTATTTAAGATTACCTTTTCCTATCTCCTTAACTGCGCAAAGGCTCCTATTAAGTATCATACAGCGATCTGAACTAATTACACTCAGAACCTCTCTCCCTCCACCTAATTTGAGATATATAACTATTGCATTGCCACCCAGGTAGTGAGCGACTTAGATAGTGATCTAGTGGTGGAGACTAGTACCGTGTGGGAGACTTCGCGCAGTTAAGGAGATTCTTAGAGGGGATAAATGACTTTCGTTGCTCGTCTAACTGCCCATCAAAATCTTCATCTTCATTCTCTCCAGAGGGCTTATATGCTCAAGTTTCTGAACCGCTAGCAGAATAAAGACATCAGTTGCTTCAATGACTTTGCAGTTTCCTACAGTGGCCGAGATTCGCGTTCTTGGGAAATGGATTCTCTCAAACTGAGATGAATCTAGTACTAGGATAATCTTACTACATCCGCAACTACTACGATGACGATTTAGTTTCCTAGAACCTCATGAGCAATGTCAACTTGAATAGAGAAACTCGTGTGCACATGTTAGGCAAGCTGCGAATCTTTCGATAACACCAAGAGACTAGCGTTATCTAAACCCAGTCTGTTTACCATAGAAAAGTTGTCCAAACAACAAGCATGAGACATATTTTGCAAATGATTATAGAAAAATGTATTTGTTAGACGAATAAAGGAACAACTTCTGTCGCTCACCTAGGTATGCAAATGAGCACGCCATTGAGGTGTGGAGATCTTGACCAAGTTCGGCCAAGACCCGATACTAACATGACATTGCGTCTGCTAACATGACCCTGGCCAAGATTGATGTATGATAAGCAAACAATTGCGTCTTTGTCGCAACTCTTCAAATGGGCGGGGTCTCATGTATGAAGCGAGTGTTTTGCAGAATGCCGCAATTCAACTCAATCATGATGTGCTTCGGAGAGTCTCGGTCCTCGGGCCCCTCGGCCTATAAAGAGCCAGTCAAACCAGGCACTCCTTCAGATGCAAGTAACCTTTAGACTGCGCCTGGACCCTGAACATATCCTTCCAAGTTCCAGCGATTCATTCAAACATGTCGACAACTGCAACTCAATCCGAAACGGTTCTGAGAACCAGGCTTGAGACGAGGCAACGTCCCAAGCCGTTGTCCCCATCTGGAGCGCTTGATCGCTTCGAGTCTGAGGAGTTGACGCCTGTGATTGGACGTGAATATCCCAGCATCAATATTGTCAACGACATTCTCAATGCCTCAAACTCTGACGACCTGGTTCGCGACCTTGCAATCACCAGTGAGATAAACCTCTGTATGCTCATTGGGACCTACTAACAGCCAATCACTAGTCTCCCAGAGGGGTGTCGTCTTCTTCCGTGCCCAGGACAACCTCACTGATGATATTCAAAAGGTGCTAGCTCAGCGCCTTGGTGAGGCCGTCAACAAACCAACTGAGTCAACCCTGCACATCCACCCACTCCTCAACGGCACACATGAGTTCGGTGTCCCAGACAACGAAATCAGCACCATTTCATCTAAGGGCTTCAAGGCCCTGGCTATCGGTCTAAAGGATCGAGATGATCGCAAGGGCGGCGCTGCTTCATGGCACAGCGATATTCAGTTCGAGGAGTTCCCGGCTGACTACACGAGTCTGCGCTTGACCCAGCTCCCATCATCGGGTGGTGACACTTTGTGGGCATCAGGCTACGAGATCTACGATCGCTTCAGTGACCCCTGGCAGAAGTTCTTGGAGGGTCTCACTGCAACCTTCAAGGGCGAGGGATTCATCAGGGCTGCTGACGCTCAACCGGACAAGTTCAAGATCTACGAAGAGCCTCGAGGCAATCCCGCAAACATTGGTCGTGGCCTTACTGCAGTTCATCCAGTTGTGCGAACCAACCCAGTTACTGGTTGGAAATCCGTCTTTGCGATCGGCAACTTCCCTCAGCGAATCAATGAGCTGAGTGCTCGCGAGAGCAAGGAGCTGTTGGAGCTTCTATATAAGAGGATTGAGGAGAACCATGACCTCCAGGTCAGGTTCAAGTGGAGAAACAAGAATGACATCGGTTAGTGCTCACTATTTCTATACGACCAAGCAAAGCTAAATACTAACCATCTTTTCAGCAATCTGGGATAATCGTAGTGTCTTCCACAGTGCAACCAACGACTACGATAATTTGGGCGATCGTGTTGGCCATCGTGCCGTAGGAATCGGCGAGAAGCCATACTTGGACCCGGAAAGCCAGTCAAGGACAGCTGCTCTCAGCAATTAGATATCTCTGATGGTCAAGTGCCATTTCTCAGATTCTATTGTTGAAGTAGTACATAAATACAGACAGAGCACTATCTCCTATGATCTCTCAATAGCCGATTTAACTCTATCGTCGTCCAACTCTCCCATTGTCATCTTTCCAGAAATTCTACCTTTGGCCAAACCAATAAGCTGGTTTCTGAGCATAAGAGTCGGTGTGCAACTCCACGCGTGACAGAAACTATTCATTCTTACATCTCCATATGGACTTGTCCGTGCATCCGAAGGATCGTAGCACTCCCAGAAAGTATCGGCGCCGGCCTCGATCATGCCGCCCCAGTATGACTTGAGAATTTCGAGACACTTCTCATAGCATCCTGCTTTGATGAGTGCATCACAGACGTGGTGCCAGAGGTACGGAGTCATGGGCTTGATGGCATCTGGATGAGCAAGGGTGTTGAGCAGCGCGTTGCGAGCAGTTTCGGGGGGGAAGACTTCAGCGAGAACAAGCCAAGATGCCGAGGCATAACTGATCTGGGCTTTTGGTCCTGATACCACCACGCCATCGGAGAGGAAGACTTGAGCAGCCTCAGTCATTCCCTTGATCGTTTCCTGGTGAGGGAAATCCAGGCCCAACAGCTGTGCAAGTTTGGCGACTGCCTTGAGACAGAAGAGCAACACTCCATGAGACCCTGCACTGGTGTCGACCTCTCTATTCCAGTCCAGAAACTTGATGTCCGAACTGCGATCGGTTTCGAAGATGAAGGTCTCGGGGTTGATGTGTTTCAGTGGTCGCCGGAGACACCCAAGCGCTGTCGCCCACAATAGCCGGCCAGTTTCTAGATCTCCAGATGCAGCAACGTAGTCATAAACAACGGCGCCAAAGGCATCATATTCGGTGAGATAGTCGGCTGAGGCAACCAGTTTTGGTCTCTCAAACAGGCAAGCAGGCAAAGACGCATCAGTCCGGGCAACAGCTGCAAATTGCAAGATGCACCGTTTGACAAGGTCAAAGTCCTTGAGTGTACTGTAGTTGGCCAGTGCCTGAAGTCGAAGATCGCCAATCCACATTCTTCGGTCTCTTCGTGGGCCATCCTCAAAGACAGACTGCATACAGTCTCTTAGAGTAAGAATGCTGACACGATCGATATCTTGAAGGAGCTGATCATCAAAGTCGATAGTGTCGATTTCATGGTCTTGACTGATGGCACTGACACACTCGCAAGCCACGTCGGAGATGGAGATTTTGAAGTTGGATGAAGTATCAATGACTTGAACGCGTAAGAAGCGAAAAGCATGACGCCGTCGGATCTGGACATCATCGGGACAGACATCGATGTTTATGATCTCATCGGGTAACCAGCCCTTGCTAAGCCATGTTTCCACACCATCCATTGACATGGTGACGTCCAAAGGAGATTCACCAAATGTGAGACGAAGTCTGCATGGAGCGTCCATGTTGGCGCCAACACAAGAAATTCGAAAAGACAGATACCCGACCATGTGAATGCCAAAGTCGAGCACAAAGTCAGAGTCCCTGCCCCATGCCAAGGTTGGAAGATCAGAAATATCATGGGTGCCGGGTTGAATCTTCAGCCCAAAGTAATTGTCGTTACATGGTGTAAAAGAAACAAAGCGTTGTGGACGTCGAGTCCAGCGATGCAAGGTTGGGTTAAGAGAGTCCGCAAGCAACTCAAACGGTGAGCACGCTGCAGCAGAATTTTTAGAGACCTTTTGAAGCATTGTATCAAGTTTGAGATGTGTGTGATTTGGGGGAACAAGAGAAAACGATGGGTAGAACACGTTAGTTTGGGTGTAGAGTCCAGCTATCCTACCTTAGGCGAACACGCGGCCATGACAAAGCATGGAATCATTATCCTCGGGTGAAGATCTCCCCAGAAAATGTCAGTAACAGCCGAAAGCCGACGTTTCGATATTGATTAACCCGAAATTTGACGCATCTCACGACACCATCAAGTGATCCCCACCTCGGAAGCAAATCACGGACATGGGGATATCCCTTCGGAAGCAAATTCGGCGAAACTCCCTAGCGAAGCGAAAAGAGCGAAAAGACACCAATAGCATTCTAGCGCCAAGGACCACAAGTCGCATCAAGAACCTTGCGGAGGAGCCCGTCTCTCTGTCACGAGAGCCCTTCCCCGCATGAACAGTCAGAAGAGCTTCCTTGCTAGCCAAACAATCCCCGCGAGTTCAGCTGCACCCCAGGATTCCAGGAAAGAAGAAGGTCATCGGCGGAGATGGAGCCGAGAGTTGTTCAACCGAGGTGTCGGATGTGAGGATGGTTCGAGTGCCGATATAAACCTTTCCTTTCCGAGAATAGCATCAAGTTCTGGAACCTAATCTCATCACCATTCTACGCCACTACCCACTTCAGCCCTCGGTGTATCCATACTTCGAAAAGTCCAACAGCAGTAAATTGGCTAGCTACCTTTTGGTCATACTTCATCGATCATGGCAAAAGCCAAAACTGAACACCACGAACCCTCCAAGGGTCACGATGTCGAAACGATCGAACACACCGATAACCAGCTGCTGGGACGAGCTATCCAGCAGCAGGAACACAATCGAACATGGGCACAAAGTCTACGTAAAGATCCCAAGCTTCTATTCTGGATCGGTGTCATGCTTTGGACCTTGATTGTGCGAGGCTTTGAGGTTGGCGCATCAGGAGCCGTCCTCAGTATTCCTACCTTCAGAAAGAGATTCGGCGTCGCCATGGACGGCAGCTACTTCATTGCAACAAACTGGCAGTCGGCTATTAGTGGCGGTCCTAATGCGGCTGCCATTCTCGGTGCCTGGGGCGCCTCATTTCTATCCGATAGATATGGCACCAAACCCATCATCTTGCTTTCTGCCATGATCAACTTTGCTTCGGTGGGTGTTGAGTTCGGAGCCACATCCCTTGCCATGTTCTTCGGAGGCAAGATGATGAACTTTTTGGCCATGGGTGCCCTTCTCAACCTTTGCACCGCCTACGTCGCCGAGGTTTCTCCTCTAGCTATCCGAGCCAGCGTCATCGGCTTCTGCAACCTATCTCAGTGCATTGGACCATTCGTTGTGGCCATAATGTCCTACTTTACCTCCAAGTGGAACAATGACTGGGCCTGGAAATCGCTTGTGGCTGCGCAATGGGGCTTTACCGGAGTAGCTCTTATCGGTCAGATCTTGATGCCAGAGTCACCTGTCTATCTTGTTCGTGTGGGCAAGATGGAAGCCGCGCAGAAATCTCTCGAGCGTCTCTACTCAGATCCTCAAGATGCAAAGGGTCATCTCCACCGTATTCAGCTCACTCTTGAAGAAGCGGAGCTGTCCAACACGGGATCGTACCTCGACTGTTTCAAGGGGACAAACCTGCGTCGAACCTTGATTGCAGTCATGGTGTTTCTTTCCGAGCCCATGTCAGGACTGGGATTTGTTGGAAGCTATGGCGCTCTAATGTACCAGTTCCTTGGTATCTCGGACAGCAAGGCCTTCGAGATGAAGATTGGAGCACAAGTTCTCTCCATGAGCGGCGCCATGATCGCGTTTCTCATGTCGGATTGGTGGGGTCGTCGACCCATGTACATAATAGGTTGTTCTTCGCTCTGCGTCCTCATGCTCTGCATGGCGATATCGGGTTCATTCGACACAACAGCAGCCATCACGGCCTCGGTGGGATTCTACACCATGTTCAACTTTTTCTACAACGTGGGCGTTGGATCTACCGTGTACGCACTCGCCGGCGAGCTCCCCACATCAGTTTTGAGGGCCAAGACACTAGCCATTTCCATCTCGACTTCTTCGGCATTCAACACCATGTGGTCATTCGTGGCTCCATACCTGTTCAACTCGGATTACGCCAACCTCAAGGCCAAGATCGGGTATGTGTTTGGCGCCTTCATGCTCATTTTTGCTATTCTTGCCTTTTTGTATGTTCCCGAGACGCGGAGGAGGACGTATGAGGAGTTGGATGAATTGTTCATGAAGAAAGTGCCTACTCGCCAGTTCCGCACTTTCGTTACTGTGGCTGAAGAGCGAGCGGCGGAGGCCTATGCTGCTCAGGGGAAGACGATTGGCGATCAGAAAGTCTAAAGAGACAATTTGATGAATGATATAATGAAGTCATTAGTCATGCTGAATTCAGATAAGTAGGTAGTGAAGCTAAGCTTTGGAGTTGGATAGCAATCTATTATCGATTCTTATTAATCCTATCGTGTGTAGTACGGTCGATCTTCTCTATCGGTTATCCCGACTTTAATTATAATAAAAAACATATTTCTAGTATATTATAGTATTATAACCTAATATTAATATAATAATCTTTTTTTAGCCTTTTTACTACCTATAGGCTATAAGTAATAAAAGACTTATACCTATCTATATAATAAGTATTTAATTACTTATTTTAACCTCTATATAAAAAATAAAAAAAAATTATTATTTTTTATTTAACTAAAAGTATTATAGCCTAAACTATCCCCTATTATATATATAAAAAACTCCCTATAAAAACTCCTTTTTTTATATTAATTATAATCTTATTTACTTTTTAAAATATAAGCCTTATAATACTAAATATAAGCCTTATAATTCTAAATATA
>NKCI01000466.1:0-11002 GCA_003946985.1 Fusarium duplospermum
ATCAACTCGGGCGGGATGCGAATCTTGAGGCCTGGCGCAGGCATCAATGGTGGTAAGGCACTGGTATAATCTTTAGAATCCTTAATGGCAGGTTGCTCTTCTCGCCGGAATGATGCCTTATTCCTGAGATATGGTGCTACGCGATGCTGTTAGGAATACCCCATTCTGCCACACGACTCATAATAAGCAATCCTCACCTGTGCCGGTCTCACTGATCTTCAGTGTACCCAGCAAATCTGCAAGATCATGATGTCGATGCTCCCCCGAGAAGCATGCTTCCGGCTGCATTGGTGACGTGGGAAACACGTTCCGGCTAGGTATTGGGTTTCTGGCGTCGTCACGTATTGATAACTGTCTTTTGCTGTTGTGGCTTATAACCTGTCTTGGGGACGTTATTGATGGCGAGGAAGAAGGGTCACAATGAAACTGTCTTACTTGGTTCTTGTGTCTTTTCGATGCTTCGTCTGATGGTCATGCTGTAGCTTAGTCAGTGAGGTACCAGAAGAATATATGCCTGGAGGCATCTGGCAAGTTCGCTGAATGTGGCTTACGACAGGGCCGCAAAAAACGTCCCCGTAGCAACCTGGTTGCGAACTAGTTGGCCAGCTGCCTTTTTCTGCAGAGCCTCATCCGTTGTGAGTCAGGGGCCAGGATCAGAGAAGGATGTACAAGACATCAAGGACATACGTGACGAAGTGGGCAGTATATGGCGGTGTGATATGTCTCTTCTAATGCAGACTGGACGACAGGGGATATAGAAATGCATGCATGCATAAAGGACAAGAGGGGGTGGAAAGAGGAAACAGGGACAACGAAGCAGGGGGTTATGCTAGACATGTCTTTCCTTAAGAGCCATGAGACCCGTATACTATAGGTACGATAACTTTCTGCCTTATTCTATTATAATTCGATTCAATGGAAGACCCGGAAACTATCCCTAAGATCTTTGGTGGGGAGGTTGAGGTCACTGTTGTGGATCCTAACCCTGACCTTGATGTTGCGGAAGCTGAATTTCGAGAATGGATCAACACCGCACGCCATGATTCGGTCGTCTCTGCTGCTCTCCAGCGGTCTAATACGTCAGCAGGTATAGTGAGAGAGAGACCACCCATCCGGAAAGAGCCCCTTCGATTGCTTAGTAGGACATCAAGGAAGACATAGAGTCAATGGCACAGACTTTTGCTGATATGGTCCCGGAACTAAAGTTTTCTTCAACCAAGATTCAGCAGTATCTACGCACAACGAAACATCGAGATAACCCTGAGACCGCCCTTGAGAACGTCCCGGCTTGCCTGGCGGGGGATGACTTGCCTGGGTTGGGGGTGGTGCAGCACCAGAAACTCTGGGTTCCATGGATGATTGGCCGCATTTCTTGTACCTACCTAGTTCGCTTAAGTTGCGCCTATATTGATCTGGAAATCTCCCCTTGCTCCCTTGTTTTCACGTTCTTCCTCTTCGTCTTCCTCAGCCTTGGGCTTACACACTGCGCCAACGGACTCTCGCATTAAACCAACAGAACAGAACTACCCACGACATAATCACGTCTTCTAAGGGGGCTGGCTTATCTTCTGATCATCTGCGGTATCTAGAAGATCCTGCCAACGAGGCGAAACGATTTTCGACAATGGGTTCGGGCGGAATGGACTCTCCTGACTGGGATTGGTCGAAGTTGGAAGCTGAAGAAGCGTCGAAGGGAAACCTTATCCAGGGAGAACAAGATAAACCTGGGTATCGGGTAGGGAAACGGATAGGGCAGGGCTCGTTTGGTGTTGTTTACGAAGGGGTCAACTTAACAAGCAGAAGATAGGTGGCTATCAAATTTGTAAGTTGCCTCAAATCGAAAAGGGCCTTTATCGCAACTGTTTGTATTGATCTAGACGGGCGTAGGAACCTCTTTACCCCAAGGTACCATAGCTTCGAGATAAGTATTAGGCTTACAAGAAGCTCGCGGGGTGTCGTACGTGTCAGTTGGATTTGATCATAGAGCCACAAGCTAATGACACTGTTAGATGGGATCCCCAACGTCCACTATTTTGGCCGGCATTACCTGCATAACATTCTTGTTCTGGAACAGTTGGGAACTAACCTGGAAGACTTATTTAAGAGTTGTGGGCGGACATTCACAATCAAGACTATGGTCAGCGTAGGAACGCAGATGGTACGTTGCACTGCATGATCTTGAGCTCCTCGCTAATACTTTTCTGTGCTCTTAGATATCGAGGCTAGAATCGTTGCACGAGAATAACTACATATACCGTGATATTAAGCCGGAGAACTTCCTGACTGGAGGATCGGACGCGTCAGACAAAATCTTTCTGATTGACCTTGCCATGGCGAACGAATACCGGGATAGGAAGTCGAAAAAACATATTCCTTATAAGGAAGGAAGATCATTGGTAGGCACACCGCGGTATATGAGCATCAACACACATCTCGGCAGAGAGCAATCTCGACGGGATGACCTTGAGGCCCTAGCCTATGTCTTGATCTATTTTCTCAAAGGGGAACTCCAGTGGCAAGGCATCCCTGGCGTCGACAAGAAACGAAGAGACGAGCTGATCGGAAAGACGAAGCTGGCAATACCAGTTGAAGAGTTATGCAAGGGCTGCCCCACTCAAGTCAGCGCCTTTCTTCGACATGTTCGCGGCTTGGGGTTTGAGGATCCTCCAGACTACGGGCATCTGCCCCTGTGTTCGGATTCATTGTGAACCATGTATAACGTGTTCTTTTCCTGCAAGCTACCTTTCCCACGTGCTTGACTCCGTCAACGTAGATCTCCACCACCGACACCGGTCCGATTACTTCATCACATGAGCAGGACTCCGCCACCGACTCCGGTCCGACTTACCGTCCCAGATCTTTACATCAGATGCCGCACATCCTCCACCAGCTCCAACAACTCGAAGAGCCACCGCGTGCATGCCGTGATCTCACCTAGGACCGACTCTCTAGCGCCGAGGTCCTCCTTATTGGACAGGTCATTCGCCAGCTTTTCACGGACATCTTGCTGCTTGTCGAGATATTCGAGTCTGTCTCGTCGGGTTGTTGAACGCCTGATAAGGCGGTTATGGAATTGGATGAGGGCGACTCGCTTTATTTCGACAAGCTCGTCAAATTGCAGGGGCCTGTCTCCAGGGCCGAAGAGACCAGCCAGTCTGAGTTCCTCCCGGAACTCTCGTTTCTCGCTGGGGCTTAATTTTATGCCTTGGGCACTTGTCTTCTCGTCATGCGCTCCAGAGACGGCTGGGACCCTTTCGATTGCAGTAGTGGCCATTCTAACAGACGAGAAGAGGATGAAGATGAAGGTGTCGACGGCCAGCCAGAGGAGCAACGCAGACTTTTTATACTTCCGGGGATAATGAAAGGTGTCATCTTGTATAGAAGACGCATCTTTCCATCTGATTCTTTGTGGCGGTTGCCATAGAAGTCAAAAAATGAGGTTACGGTGTTTTGCGGTATTGGGTTTTGATACCGTCATGTCTTGATAGCTGTGTTTTTTTGTTGTTGTGGCCGATGGCTTTTGACATCATTGCAGCCTATAATAACGGGCATCTGCGGGATCTTCTTACGCATCCGCTAAAAGAAAGCGGGGAAGTATATAATGGAAGGTAAGATTGGGATGAAAAGGCTGGAGAGAAGGTGATTACCTCTTCCGCAAACGCTTATGAAGCAGCCAATATTGGGTCAAAAACACGGGCACCTCAAACCCTGAAGCGTGAGATGACTCTTCTCGACCCTGAAAATTTCCCAAGGCTATTGAAAAAACGATCTCGTGAAACTATTTCTGTTGCAGCTGCCGAAGACGATCATTGGAAGCGATAGAGTCATAGCACTGAAGTGAGATTTGCTTATGCACTTGGGTGACGGATGCATTGAGACTGTGAATAAAGGCAGATTTCAGGTGGCACTTATTGTATTCCATACGGACAGTCTTTGTAAGACCTTATGTCAAATGAAACTGAAAGTCAGTATTAGCGTAAAGAGTTGATCTATCTGACATCCTATGCAAATAAATAAATCCATGTTATAGGCTCGTAGATAAGGGTGCGTGGTGATAAGACGTGGTGAGCTCGGCTAGATTGGCGTGACCTAGAAGTCGCTAAGAGTTGCGATCCCACTTATGTCAGTTGGTATATCAGCAGTACAGGTCGTATAGGGTGCGGCACTGTCAAGCAGGGTAATGACTGGCGAGAGTGCTGGGCGGGCGTCCTGGCTAGGTGGTTTGTTAAATGGTAAGCGACCTCTGTGACCGGTCACCATCAAAGCAAGTCTCCTTCTACATTGACAAGTACTGAATATCTAGAACTCGCTCGGAAATTCCAGTCACAGGCAATCCAGCGATTCCCTAGTGCGGTGCAGTTCAGCATTAGTGCGCTGTTTTGGACTCCCAACTTAAGGTCTGAATTGGCTCTTGAAACAATCTGCGCACTTTGCTTAGTCCATTTCCGTCAGAACTGCATGGTGAAGTCACTGACGCTGGACCTGGTAGAGACAACTCACATGGCTTATCGTCAATGCCCTGCTATGTCCAAAGAAGAACCTGCCTGCATCTTATTTATATGCCAGGTTTGCGCGTTGGCAAGCAGATTTTAGGGTGCTACTAAGCTAACAAGACATAATGAAGGGCCTGTCAGCTCTGCCGACTGAGGTTCTTCAACATATAGCTTCTTTTTTCTCGCTCCGTGACAAGCATAATTTTCTTGCGACTACAAAGCATGCACCAAAAGCCTTTTACAACAATACTGTTGAGCAACATGACATCTGGAATAAAATATTCAAGGATGTAACCTGGTTAAAGCATATGCTCTCTCGGGGAGTCACGCCTACCCTGATTGGATATGACCTCAAATACATGCAAGAAGACGATAGGTTCAAGTCAGAAAGACTTGTTATTGCTTTGACCTTGGCTCGGCCCAGGGGTAACTGCTATAAGGCCGATAAGAGAGAAGTATTAGCTAGTCTCCGTTCTGATTGCTTCTGCGAGGTTTCCAATGAGGTATACTTCTCAGGATTTGTGCTTAATATCGGCTGCCTTTTTAATAGCACTTCGTTGTTCCAAGATTGGGAATGTCTTCTTGAAGAGAAGTCTGATTTCACCCTCGTTTTATATTATGAGCGAAACAAAACACAGACCTTTCCACTAGATATTATTATTAAACCTACTCAAAAACCTTATTTAAATATTAAAGATTACCAGCGGAACTGGAATCTGGGTACTTATATGAAGTAGGAGCTGTCTGAAACTAGTTTTAAGGGGGCCGGTGGCGCAACGGTTAAACGTCACCAGGCTAACCCTCTGGCCAGCGAGCGTCAGTCTCACCTTTAAACCAAGGCTTCGTTTTAGAGTAGGGTTACTACAGTTCTCTTACCTTGCCATGTGGTTTCTTGAACACTAGCTCGACTGCGCAAATGGAACCAAATGGGCTGATACCACCCCGTCGGCATACCTAGTTGTTGATAGAGCAATACCGTTATTGATACCGACTCGCTCTGGCTCAGCACCCGAGGAAAGATTCCATTGGAACCTGGCCCATGAGGGAAGCAAGGCATTGTGAGGGAAGCTCCAGTCATTGAAACGAGCGAGGGCAGGATACGGTTCGTCTGTAGAGGCTGGGGGGAGGTGATAGAAGTCCAGACGGGCCTTTAACCTGTTGATGTACGCCTTTCGCGGCACATCTCAGATAAAACCTTGATCAAGGCCTTGCCTATATCTTTCCTGAGACCGGCCAATAAATACCGGTCCCTCTTTGGCAACCGCGTTGCCGGGCTTTTCGACAAGACCGATCGTCCCGGGCAGTATGAAACATGCTGGGGCTATCACCCTTTCCGTGCCTGCAACAGACAGCCTCCTTCCCGACGCTGTGGCAAAACTGGTCACAATCTCCGAAGCGGAGGAAATGTTGAGATTCATTGTTTAACGGACTAGTGGCTATTCAGGTCCATTAGTGGCGAGGATGTCTTCTTGTCAATAGTTTCTGCTGGTTAGCACCAGTCTCCCTCCCTCCTTAATCAACACAACATGCTCATTTCAACAGGAAGAACCGGAGCACCTTAGGCCTGGTTCACCAAGAACGCGCCGCATAGTCCTTATTACCCGTCCTTACAACTAGGAATAGACATCCACAGACACGTAAGAGCGATAGAAAGCCACTTAGGATCTTTCAGACTAACATCGGCAAATCCTCCCGGCCCACGACTGCGCCCTGGCGCTGGCCGATTCCAAACCATACGACATCATCCTTCTGCAGGAACTATGGACGACTTGCATAGACGCCCACTTTCTGACCAAAACCAGCCCAGCATACGACACATTCACACCTGTCGAGACATGAGATGGTAATGACGCTCGGCCTGGAGTTATGATTGTTGGAGATCACAAGTGTGAGGCGACCAAGGCGGTGGCAAAGTATGGAAGGAGGAACACTCTGTAAGAGACCGTCCTGTACATAAATAGCGGTTCACTACTGCACTTCGAGATAGAAAAACGAACAACGCGGCCTCCCCACCCCAACAGGCACCCCCACAGCCGCACCATGTGCTCAAATTGACCGCTTAACTGCAGGTACACCGCGCCATCATCATTGCCACCGCGACGGTCGTCTGCTCGCTAGACCATATGTTAACCTTGAAGAAAAGGATAATGGGATTTCAAGACTCCTACAGCGGAAGAGTTCGAAAAGGGGGTAAGTCTATCTGCACCAGTATGAAATCCGGCCAGTTTACGTTTAACAAATGTCCTGTCATAATGATGCCGCTAACTATATTACAGCTTGTCAATATGATGCTCTTTGAATACCATCGTCATCATCCCAATATCCTCGGAAAATGCCCCGCTGAGTTGACCTCGGTCACTTGGCCTCGCCGCCGGCTTGCTGTAATCTACTGTCTCTGGCTTCCATCTTCGCTTGTTCGGCACCAGCTGAGCCAACGGACATCAAGGTGACTCCAGCAGTAGCGCTCTTTCAAAGTCGATCATCATGACCCCATTGATCTCCGGATTGAACAGCATGTTTGCTGTTCGTACATCTTTGTGGACTACTCCCTGTTGGTGCATTGCGCGCAACGACCGCATCGCCTTCCCTTCGAGCCCTTCGAGCTGTTCCTCAACACCACTCACACCATCCGCAATGCCTGTCGGATGAAGGTCATATCCTCCCCACGATAGAAATGTCATGTGTATCACATAGACTCGGTGGTCATAGTAATAAATCCTTTTCATCAGTCCGAGGTCGATAGCCCCAAGGAACACGGGCACATTTATGCCTTGGATGGGCAGCAGTCGTTCGTAAACCGCCGCCTCGTGCCCAAGGTCTGTAATAAATGCCCGAACCGTGCCCTTGCTGAAGAAGATATAGCCATACGCAAGCAATGTCACTTTGAACAGTACGCCGCGCGCACCACCCTGTCCCAACGGCGTGATTCCGCCGTCTAATGTCCGTTCTAACTGCTCCCGTAGAAGCTTGAGGAATTTAACGCGATCGATTGGATGATGGCGAGCGCGAGTGCGGCCTGGGCTACGGCAGTGGCTGCGGTGATTGTTGGGCTGCTTGCTGTGAAGCGACACGTTCGGGCATCTGGGGTCGAGGACACCGCCCTTGGTAAGCCCTAAAAGGAACTTTTGGGTGCAGTACGGTCTGTCTTGTTCGTTGTCGTTGCTTCCTCCTGTTCCTCCTCCACCCCGTGCCTGTTGCGCCAGAACTCGCTGACTGCGTCGAGTTGTCTGGCCTCCTGACCCTCCTCGATGTGATCGCCGCTCTGTCGGACTCGGTGTGTCTGCAAAATTGCGCGCTGACTCGCCATCAGATGATTCTCCTGGATCCCTTTGTGCATGTTCCTTCACGGGCTCATCCCCCACACGTCGCCGTCTTTTTCCTCGGAGAAGGTAAGGAGATCGGTCGACACCCTCGTAAGCTTCTGGTTGGCAGCCGGGTGAGTTCTTCGGCGCATGTCGTTCGTCCTCCGGAATCGGTCGTAGCGTCGTCTCGAAATCTTCCATCCACGTCTTCAATTTCTCAGTAGCTTGGCGGCGCTCATCTTGCCCATGCAACCGTCGCTCACCTGGCTGACCAAGCGCCATGAGACTAAAGGCCAGATACTGACCTACTACCGTGCACAGGTGGACTTGATCAGGCTGGGCCGCCGACACCTCCGCATCCGGCTCTGCCAGGTGGTACAAAAGCATCTCGGGCTCCCGTCAGTCAATCTTGAGAAACACGACCGCCTCGCCCGTGGTCAATAGACCATACTCGGGTCCGCCCTCGATCATGTAGTGATAGGTCTGCGTGATAGCGGCAGCAGTCAGCTTCTCCGCATGATACTGGAAACGCGCATCCGGGTCCACGGACGTCGGGATCGTCTTCCGGTTGACCACTTCCTTGTATATATTCATCGGGCGCAGACCGAGACGAAGGTGCGGCGCGGTCAATTTGTGAGGCGTCTTGTACTCAGAAATGTAGATCATCGTACGTCTAGTTGAGCTAGCGTTGTCGGATCGGTAGATGTAGATCTGATCGGGTCGTAGCTGGTTGAGATCGAGTCTGTGGTCTGGCGTAGAGGGTGGCGTCGACGGAGTGTCGCGGTCGACAACCTCCTCGGCCATCTCGCTGGGGGTGTGCGGATGGTTCTCGAAAATGATGCCGTTTCATAGATGAAATGCACTTCTGACCTCTTCCACCTCTTTGAGCTGATCCACGATCGCTTTGACTGGATCCTCGACGCTGGTGTGGAGGAAGTTCTCAAGTACCTTCTCATCTGCTATCTTGCGCTTCGCGAGTCTGTTTCCTCAGCCGGAGAGGAAGGATCAGTTCTCGAAAACGCGACGATCAGTAGGGAAGGTGTCGTAGAGGGTGCCGAATGTGATCCTCTGTTGCTGCAGGAAGTCGGGCCACGGTTGGAGATTTGTGGGACACCATTTGTTTCGCGGATTAGTAATGGGGCCCTTCGAGGTCAATTTCCGGTTCAGTTCAATATTGAAGTTGGAGAATACAAGGGAGTGGCAGCCAGTGATGTATTCGTCGAGGGTGGTGGGTTGGGTTTGCTGCTCTGACGCTTCGGCGCGTTGTCGTTCCTTATCAACATTTTGTAGTGCTTCCTGAAGGCGCCTTTGAAGCTCTTCCATGTTGTTTGGGTCACCCATATTCAATGAATAAAATCAGAGAACACCGATGAAGCCCGCGTTCGAAGTGAGCTGTTGGCCAGTCGCGTGTGCCTTGGTTTTTTAGAAAGCATGTTGGCGGCCGATGTGGGTAGTGGATAAGAAGCTTTGTTGCGAGGGGTTACGGTAACTTACGGCTAGTCGCCTCCACCAGACAGGCTTTCGGCCTAACTTGCTGCAGCATTGCAGATGTTGGTTGTGACCGAGCTTGCTGTCTTGCCTCGCACAATACGAAGATCCATGAGTTGCTTGTCTACCGGCAGTAGCCAGGGCAGATAAAACCGGCAGGTGGCGGTGTTTTCTCAGCCAACGATCCCAGAAATGCATTGGCCCGTAGCTGCCTGATGCTCAAACCTAGACTACAGCATACCAAAACAGTCATGCACTTTACCGTCCGAACTGCACCTTGCTATGGTCGAGTTGAGGTGGCTTACTGGGGCGCGTGATCGTGCTGCGTTGGAAGGAGGTCAGAGATCAAAGACGTGCATCCCTTAATGTAGGGGGATAGGTCGTCTTGTGGATGATTATTAGGTATGGATCACTCTCTGTGGCACGGATGGGATGACCCCTGTGACAATGGAGAGGCATGGTTAGTTAAAAGCTAGGAACGGGCCCCGTTTCGGTCTTTGATTCTCGAGGCCTGCTTTTAGTCGCCCCCGCTATTGACTCATTCGTCAGAGCTGCCAAAAATGCACTCTCTGTTGTTGTAGGCTCGCCGTGTCGTGCAAGCTTCTGGGCAAGGTTGTCGAGCAGGCGTTGTTCATTTCGTATGAATTGCTCTTCCTGTGGTTGCAACGTATTCTTGTATAGAAGCAGCAGGACACTGCAGTTGAAAGACATGAGGGAGGCTCTTTGACGATCGCTGAGTCTCATCGAGGCTGCGGGGAATCCGGGAAGGTTGAGAAGGTTTTTCTGCTTGAGCTCTCTCTTGAGTTGCTTAAGTCCCCTGGTCCCTCCTTGTCGTGCTTATCAAGCTTGGAGTAGCGCTGGAATCTGTTGCGGTATCGATCTGCGGCTTGGTTGTTTGGCATAGCCTGCTGGAGATGGATTTGGCTGTTCATGTTGCCTGTCTCTTTGTCAAGGGTCTCAAGGGATCACAAGTAGAGGAGTGAGAGAGCCGTAGCAAGGTCACAGGTAGGTCGTAACGGTCTTCTGCATTGATACTTGCCCTTCCTCTGAGAGGGCCTAGATGACAGTCTTATGGTTGATTCCCTTCGCCACCGTTGCATGTGATACCGCGCCTTCCGGCGAGTTCGCCTCTTCCTCGTAGCTAGCTTCCGTGCCCGGCCGGACTCCGGGCCGGCCTTAGTCACTATGAGGTTATTCCCACTCTGACCCGTGACACTCTTGTTCTTGGCCTCAGAGCTAGAACGAGGGGAGAGACAGCGCCCTTTATCCATCTTGGAAGGAGCTTTGTTGAGGCTATCACGGCGTCATTTGTTGCGGTTGTAAACCATCTGGAGAGTCGTTGTGTCATCGAAGCCTGGGTATAAGCTTCAGTTGTGTTACAGCTGTGTTATTTCCGTTGGGTTGCTCAGAGGCCTCACCCCACCGCCCCTTCGAGCCCTTGACCACGCTTTTATTTAGTCGCCCAACTCTTGACTGGCGAGTTTCAACAGCCTGCATGATTCATGAGCCAATGGCAAGAAGTCCCTGTCGCCTGGTCCGAACACCACCACTACTTAAATTTCACAATAGCCTCTCAAATCAAATCTTTGCCGATTGCATGAGTCATGACTCCTTCTCCTCCTCCCCAGGATTGCAAATTAGTTACTACTAACTAAACTAATTAGTAAACCTTAAAATTAGTTTTAGTAAAACTAATACTAAAAATAAGGTTTAACTAAT
>NKCI01000467.1:0-11001 GCA_003946985.1 Fusarium duplospermum
CTTTATAAAACTTTTCTTTTTATATTAATTATAACTTTATTTATTTTTTAAAATATTAGCCTTATAATCTTAATTATAAATTTTTTTAATTTTTAAATATAAGCTATATAAAAACCCCTTTTATATATATATAATATTTATTATATCTTAAATAAAATCTTAGCTCTTTAGCTATTAATAAACTTTAATTATTTTTAAGACCTCTTTAATTTATTATTAAGATATAATATCCCCTTATATAGTTATATTAAGACCCTCTGCTAATATTAAACCTAGCACGCCTAGTTTATTCCCTTAGAAAATACTAAATATTATATTAATAGCCTACTTAAGCTACTCAAGTAGCTACGAGAAGCAAGGCAAGAAGAGACAACCCGCTATAGATGAAATTAAGAAGACTATTATAGAAGATAAGTCGTAGAGGATATATTACTAGAGCTTCGCCTCTTGGCGGACAATGCTTAGGAGTGGAGGCTTTCCTAAATAGCATTTTAATACCTCTGCGAGAATAGGTAAAAAAAACTAGTTATAGAAACATTAAGTATAATAATATAGGTATAAAAAAAGGGCAATAAAGTAAATAAATAGTTTAAATTAAAGCTAGCTATAGAGATTATAATAAAAATAAATATTAAAATATACTTATATTAGCTATTAAATAATACCTAAAATAATAAAGCCTAGGCTAAAATAGCCTCTTATCTTCTAACCTTACTACTTAAGGCAATTAAACCCTTTATATCTTATATTTTATACTTAGCCCTATTATAATTCTATAAAAATATACCTATTTTATCCCTCTCTCTTATAATCTAATTAATAACTAAAATAAACTTTTAATAAATACTTATATCTATAAGCAATACCTTATAATATTTCTTATAATAGCTTAATATCTAAGTAAGAATAGTATTTAAATAGCTAGATATAGTAATAGCCCTATAAAAAGGAGCTAGCTCTTTTGCTATAATATAATAAGAAATACTAATACTTTTAGCCGATTTACTATAAATAGTAATATTATATAGTTTATTATTAAAGGAGCTAATATAATAATTTACCTAATTAAATAAAACTTACTAATTATAGAGGCTAAAATTACTAAAGCCTTAGTAATTATTATACTTTAAATTAGCCTTAATCGCTAAGGAAGCAAGAAAGCCTCTAAGACTAATATAATAATTAAAGTTAATAGAGATAATAGGTATATTGCGAGCTATAATATAGGTAATAAAGTTAATATTATTAAAAATACCCTTATTAGCGCCTCTAAAGAGTAAAAGGCCGCTATAAATATATACTATAACGGGGAGTTTTATAGCAAGATCTATAGATAATATAATAATATTTATAATAAGATAGTTAAGCTTATCTTTAGGCAGCTCCTTAAAATAAGGTATAATACTAACTAGTATAAGAGGATTATCTTTATTATACTCTAGAGGATTAGGGGCGCTAGGACTATATAAGAATTAATATCTATTAGCTTTTAAGACTATAGGGATAGCTATACCCGAGCTTTATTTTATTATAGAAGTTATTTAGCTATAAGTCTTTAAGTTAAGAGTATATCTAATATTTAAAAAGGGAAGTATAAAAAATACTATAGAATTAATATATACCCTAAGTGAAATTAAGCCCTTTAATTACTTTAAGACTATTAATAAGAAGTCTAGTCTTCCTAGTAGGTATTTTACTAGCTAGTATATCTATTAATTAGGAGAAGATTTTAATAAGATAAAAGGATAGGGATATATTAGTATATTAAATAAGTTAGCCCTAAGACCTAAAGGGCTTATATTTTTATATTTATTTACTTCGTAAGGTACTTAGTAATTTTAAGCCTTAATAAATTACTATAGCCTACTTAGATTAATATATTAACTAATCTAAAATTAATATATAAAAGAGCGTATAAGGAATTAAACCTTAGATCTTAGATAATTATACTAAGCGGGGTCTTAGATAATACCCTTATTAATTTTATATTACTGCTCGAGAGGTATTAGGGCTATAAATAACCGTGAGTCTAGGCATTATTAGACAGAAGAGATCGATATAGTACTTATATATTAAGCTAAACCGCCTAGCGATATCCCCCTTAGCGGCCGCGGATATTAAAGTATTAATTAAGGTTTACCTAGAGCTATAGAGTTATTACCTTAGATATTAAATAGTATAGTCCTATTTATTACGAAGGAGGGGTAAGACCTTATTTATTCTTAGCCGATTTTTGCGACAGTTATAATAGGCTTACTCTTAATATTAAAAATGTTTTTAAAGGAGGTTATTTGCCGCAATAGTAAAGGATATAATTATTAGTATATAATAGTATTAAAAGCCTAGTTATAATAAACTTTAAGATCTTTAGTAATTTAAATTTAAATAGGGTAAAGGCTTTAATTTTAGGTATATTAATACTATAATACTTATTAGAGATAGCTTAAGAGAGGTGCGCTACTTAATATAATATAGTTTATTAATATCTTAGTAGTCTTCTTAGGGGTCTAAGATTTAATCTTTTAATTACTTAATAAATATGCCCTAGGAAATCTAAGTATCTCTTTACTAAGAGCTATCTTAGTAATTACTTCTCCGCTAAGCTAGCACTTATTTATATTATAGCTATTAAAGCCTATAGCTAATTACTCTCTATCTCCTGTCTAATCTAATAGACTTAGCGGTAGTTTATTAATAAGAGGTATATTATTTATAATAAACCTTATAATTTTAGATTATACCTCTAATAGCTAGGGAGAGGTATTTTTTTAAATACGCGGGGCTATTAAATAAAGGGTTTCGCATATATCTATAGTAACTATTAAGTTATTAGTTAAAAATAAAGTAGCGAGTTTTTATAATTCTCTACTAAGAAATATAATACCTATTTTTATATTTTACTAGGCATAATATAAACCAAGATAGATATATCTTATCTCTATACTATAAGAGCCTTTTAAGATATAAGCTTATAATACCTTTTTGCTATAATTAGGAAATAAAGGTCCTATCCTCTAAGTAAATATTATACCCTTAAGAGGATATAGCTTTTTAATAAGATTAGAAATTAAGTTACCCTAGTATCCTTTTATATAGTAAATAATTTGCTTAGCTATAAGGGATCCTTATAAAGTATAAAGAGTATAGGGATATATCTAAGATATATTATATTAGTAATAGATTAACTAAATAGGAGTATATATCTTTAGATTAAAACAAATATAAAAATCTCTCTTTAAGGATACTAGAATCGTGGTTAATAGCCTATAAGGCCATAAAGCCGCGACTCTATATTACTTAATAACGCTAGTAACTTACCTATAACTAAAAGTCTAAAGATAAGGAGTTAGTAATAAAATAGCTCCGCGTTATTAATCTTATTACATACCTTAGTGGCTTCTTATTAGGTGGATGCCCTATACTTAAGATCGCCGTTAGGGTAAGCCTTTATAAGCTAATAAACACTATTAGTAGCCTCTTTAAAAGATTCTTAGTCTTTAAAAGTTATGCTTATTATAATATTATAAAACTCGGCAGCCTGGCGATCCTTTGGGTTAAGCTAGTTTACTAGCTCTCTTAAACGCTAAATATTTACCTCACTAAAACGTATAGTCTCCACAGCGAGTTCCAGGCCGACTGCCTTAATAAGAGCTAGGAATAAAGAATTACTATCTGAGATAAGGTGCCTACCGTTTCGGCCTATCGCGCCTATTATAAACCCGCATGCTTTTAATATAGTTACTTAGAGATTTAAAGCTTCGGGGTAATTTAAGATATAATATGCTATAGTAATTCTAGTAATTTTAGACCTAATAATAATTATATTAGATTCCTAAGGTAAGATATTAGATTATACGTCGGAGACTATTAGGTATAGCGGTTATTACTATATTAGAATAATAGGATTTACACTTAGTAAGCCTAGGTAATAAGTAATAAGCCTTATAGTATTATAAATAAAGCCTTTACTTATTACTTAGTGATTAACTTAAGAGAAGTAAAGGTTCTTAAAAAGCATTTACTTATATATAATAAATAATTAATAGCGCGGCTAAGGAGAGAATTACTACTTATAACTTAGAAGTTTAATACTCTTAGGTTTTATATTACTTTTAATTTATTAAATAAATATAAATAAATAGTAATATAATATCCTATTTATATAATATACTAAATAGCGAGGTAGCTTAGTCCTCTAAGGCTAAGGATACTTACTTAATAATACTACTAGACTCTTACACTATATAGAGTAAAATAAATAGATATACTAATATATATAAAAGGGGCTACCTCGGCGGGGGGAATGCTTTTAAAATAAGGAAAAAGAAATACTTATTATAAGTAATATAGGTCGCGAATAAGCTCTAATTAAATCTATTAAAGCTATTAAGCTATTATTATTTATAATATAGCTCTTAACCTTAATAATAAGGCTTGTAGTTAAGGTAGCTATTATAATAATACCTCTAACTAACTCGATCTCTACTATATTAAGATAAGAGGCATTAATAAGGAACTAAGAATACTAATAAGCTATATTATAAATACTTATACCTTAAGGGCTAAAATAAAGTCACTAATTAAGTTAATTATATTAACTCCCTTATAACTAAGAATTATATTATATAACTTATAATATTTATTAATACTATAAAGGCTAGAATAAATAACGCGAACTATAACTTAATAGGCATTTAGGGGGCTAGGCTAAGTAACTATACCCTTCTTTACCTTATTACTTAGGGTTTTATAATAAATAGTAATTAAATATATAAATACTAGGACTAAAAGATAATTATTTACTATTAATATAAGTATTAAATTAGTCCTAATTAGCTAGCCTATACTTTATATATTTATAGGGATTTAACTATATATAGTTTAATAGTTTATATATATTACTCTTATTATAACCCTTATAAAACGCTATATAATATTTCTTATTTTATTTTATAAGTACTTCTTATTAAGATATTACTTTTAAAATAACTAATTATAAGGTATTATTATACTACTTCTAGGTAAATTTCTTTATATTACTTTTAAAGTAATTAATCGCAAAGCTATATACTTATTAATCGCGCCTAATACTTATTTATCTTAAGGAGCTCTAAGTACTAATTAAAATATTACTTTAAAAGCATCTAATTATAAATATAGAGATATAAGGTTAAATTTAATACTTTAGCTAATAATATAAACTTAACTAATCCTTTAATAAGTTATATTACTAAGAGGTTAGGTTAAAATAATATATATACCTATAAAGTAAACTTATTATTCTTTTATTACTAGAAGATAATAATATAAAAACTAGAGGATATTTCTATAACTCTAATAATCTCTTCTAAGACGATTATACTAGCCTATTATTAACCTAGAGTAACCTATAAATATTATTAACTACTAGAATAATACTTACTTAAGAAGAGATAAAAAATCTTAAGGTTATTAAGAATACTTCGCCGAGTTTTAGGGCAAAGGTAACCTAGATATTATTAATATGCTTTACGCTAATAACTTTATTATTAACTACCTAATATATAATCTATAATATAAAAAGGAAAATACTAAAATATATTCTTAAAGTTTAAGGAAGTAAGAAAATACCTCTAAGATTAATAACCTAGTAATTAATATAACCTCGATAGGTATTTCCTGATATCTTATTCCACGCTTATTAATACCCCTTAATCGCAAGCGGCCCCTATATAGTCGGGCATTAGATTAGAGGAGGTACTTATACCGGAGTTACTTTTAATAACCTTATAGTCGGCGCATTAAAATAAGCTAATACGGGAAAGAAGATCTATTTTTCTGGCATAACTATCTTCACCCTTAAGGATGGCCTCATTGTGGATGAGACTGGCGAGGAGGGAGCTCTGACTGCTCTTCAACAGCTAGGCTTGGTTCAGAAGCCCAAATCCTGGAAAGGAGGTCAAGTATCTCCACGAGTAGAGGGAGCTAAAGAGGAGAAGGAGAGCTCTGGCCGCCTGGGTAGCTAAAGAAGATCATTATGTCTGAATTTAGCAAAATAGCATTCGGGACTCAGCTGCGCAGGGTGGTTTGTTCACTTCTTTAATGCACTCTTTTTTGTGATGAGCCGTGTTCATGTTGTCGATTTGTTCCTTGGATCACTACGAGTTAAAACGTACCCTGTTCGTCTGCTTCAAGAAACCGAGTATGCGATGGGGAGATATCGACCAACAATTACTTGTCGAAGATATGAGCCTGGCGTTTTCATTGCTAGGTGGCAGTTTCTGGCTGATAAGGATCTATTAATACCAAGATTGCCTGATATCTTGCCGGGACATGGTGTAAACTACTCACTGTGACAGTTGGGCTCTCGACTATCGTCAGTCCTGTGGAGCCTAGAGAAAGGAGGTGATCCCCTTCAGCCACTAATACCATGGACTAATGGTCTAAAGTGGTAATCGATGGCACAGTGTAGTTTCACCGACATATCCAACTAGCAGTCTGTCCTGTGGTGGCAAGTTTCAGCGGTTTGGCGAGTAAACCCTCACCGCATAATACCACAACAGCCCCGGATCACGATCTCTCTTCTCATTGTTGGCCGAGATGACTACAAGTTCATCAATTTCTATGGCCTGATACTTAAGGTTGCTAGCCTAAGAAAATAGAATATCCTTGATGATCAACTTATACGTTGCATAAACCGGATATTCCTGTGGCCCTAGTACAATGTCCATTTCTCTTCCTTCTCCCTACCACAGAAAGACGTGCAACGAAAGTGGCATAAAGGACTAAACAAACACAAGAAGCCAACACCTTTACTCTAAGCACTGGATGACCAGGAGAACTCAACATGAATAGGGTTATGATCAGACAAGATGTTTCCATCAGACTGAACAAAAACATTGGATGCATAGTTGAATGAAGTGGCTGTGAGCTTGACTGAGTCACCAGAACGGTAGCTTAGCGTCATTGTTAGCACATATCCTCATCATTTTCAAAGACCGACCACTCACAATACTTTGTCGACAATCTCGCACTTGTTGTCTGCTGCCGGCACCTTGCAAGGGTCTGCAGCAGCACCAGCCTGAGGGTACGAGCCGCTACGGATGAGCTGGACCCAGCTGTCGGTGAAACCGGCGTCGGTCAGCTTGTTAATGCTACGCCCCGAGTTGGTCCACCTATCGTTGGTATCACCAGCAATGATGACAGGCTTTCCCTTGGAGTTGGAGTTAACCCAGGCAAGAATTTGGTCAATGCCAGCTGAGCGGGCATCAATATCACCCTTGTCAGACCTAAGCAACCAAAAGTTCAGTACAGAATGGTGTTAAAGGCTCTCTCCAATCGACGTACCCAGCATCAGCATGGAGGTTATATAGATCAACTTCGATACCATCGATGGTCATGCGCATATAGGTGAATCCCTTGGGGGTCAAGCAGTCACCAGAGTTCAAGTTGCACTTGTTCCACTTCTTTCGGGCAAAGTTGGCCCAGTTATAGTTGGCGACAGTGTTCAAGCCATCGCCAAACGGAACACCCCCAGATGTCGGAGTACGGTGGGGATGATTATCGGTTTTGTAGATGTAGGCATGGTAGTTGAAGTCTTCCTGCATATGAACTACATCGTATGCCTGCTTGGCAAGAATCGAGCCGATAGTGTTGGCGTTGGTACCTTTGTCTCCTGGGACCTCGTTGTTGTTGAAAATCGGAGGTAGTCCAGCCACGTTGTACGTCAAGAGGTCGAATTTGCCGGTTGCTTGACCAGATGACAGACCGCTCAGGCACAGAGCGACAGTCAGGAGCTGCGAGGGAAGAGACCGGAGAGACATGATGAACTGGTGAAGACGGTAGATGCCTGTAACGGACAAGTTAAACCGGAACAGTACGGACAAGGCCAGCCTAAAGTAACTCACTCTGGCCGGCGGTGTCGCATTGGGATCAGCAGGGATCTTTCCGATTCGAGGCAATACGCCGTCCGACTATAGGAGAAGACAAGGATGCAAAGACGAGTTTCTACTCCAAGCACCATGCATGCCGTGTCGTTTTAATGGAATCAGGCAAGAGAGAAAGCTTAAAAATGGCTCTATTCGACTCAATCTATCTTGATATCAGGCACGGAGCTAGAATAGAGCATGTGACTGGGCGCAAAACATCTAACTAGCTTGTGCATTACCTACCCAATGCGGTAAACTTGTCCGTCGTGACCCGAGGTCCAGGGCTAAGAAAACGCCGCGATTAATCCGGCCCGTCACGCGAGACTGTCCTATAATGCTGGTCGAATGAGTCCTTTTTGACACTACACGTGTCGTTCAAGAGGAGCCCAACTTTGGTGGTCGTAGCTCGTATTCAAGGGCCACGTTGACAAAAGTCCCGCTATGGGCTAGGTAACTTGCATTAGAGGCGTGCTTGCACATCTTGGCGCGAGCGGACGAACATGCAAAGGGATAACTCATCTCCGAGTCTGGAGACAGGGCGATGCCGCAATATTATATCATAAACGGCGGCATATAGGTAGGGAACGGATACGATGTCCATCCAAAAGCTTAGTTAATACCCTCTCCATTGAGAGCTTTCACCCTGGTCAATAATCAATAGCACTAGCAGCAAAGACCCTGGGGATTAGCTCAAGGTCATTGAGTATTACGGAGAGTCCCTTCATTCGCGTTGCTCTCACATGAATGCATTCGGTTAGCATGCATTGAAGGAGAGTGGGCCGAACTGACAAGTACACCGTTTGCTGTTAGGATATTCTTCAGAATTAGCCAAACATACGGTATTTTACTGAATTGGGGTTTAATGCTGCTGTTTGTTAACTTAGTTAGTGTGTTCTTTTCTCTTATGCACGACCAAGACGTCATTGGAAAATGGGAAGAGTAGTCAGCCATCTCCAAATGGTCCTCTCTCAATACCCACAGCCATTCTTGGACATTTGTCAGTAACAGCAATCATGCAGCAACTGATCCTCGAAAATGGGTGTACGTATATCGGGGCCCTGAAAGAGTGTAGTGGATGTTAGAAAGAGCCAGAGACGCAATCATCCAGATGGTTCTTCCAGGGCCAGCCAATTAACTAATATGAAAGCAAATACTCATGGAAACAATTGCAGAGAAAAATACCACAAGGTGGATAACTTATTGGTCCACTGTTTAGAGTGGCTACACTGTGTTAGCATCGGGTTATGATGCTATGATGTGCTGGAAATGTGTTCTTTATCATAGTTGAAGTCGGGATAACCGATAGAGAAGATCGTCAACAAAGATGCCCTCAGAACCCACCATCCGAGGTGATTGTGATGCCCTAGATGAGCCCAAATCAGGCTTCAACAATGACGACGTATCCCACTTGATCTATGAGCCTCTCAACCCTGCCGTTGATGAGATCCGACTTCTCACTCTACACCCGGTTTCGGAGACAGATTCAACACTTTCTGCACCCTTTCCCATGCTTCCCTTGCTACAGAAACTCCGGCGTATGAAGCCCTGTCTTACGTGTGGGGAACGTCCAATCTCTCAGCATCCATCTTACTGAATGATGTCAACTTCCACGTCACTCCGAGCCTGGCATTCATTTTATCTGCTCTGCGACTCGACAACCAAACCAGGGTCCTCTGGATTGATGCCCTTTGCATTAACCAGTCGGATGTCCAGGAGCGCAGTCAGCAAGTTGCCCTGATGCGCAAGATCTACTCTTGCTGCCGACAAGACATAGCATGGCTAGGCGAGCTGCCAGACAACGACCCAGAGTCTAAACCCGCTTCCAATAACCGATATAGATGCCGTCCACAGAGATTATCTGTCAAGGAGGGGATGGAATTTATGAATCAGTTAACGCAAAAGAACCCCGAAACCCTCAAGTCACTTCGAGATAAGTTCAACAGCCTATTCCCGGGAGAAGACCACTCCCGCTTCGAGCATGTACCAGACCTCCTCCTCAGTCGCAACGACCAAGAGAAGCTCTCAGCCCTCTTTCGAGGCCCCTCTTTCTGGGAGCGACTCTGGATTGTCCAGGAGCTATCAATGGCACCACGCGTGGTTCTGATGTGCGAGGGAGCTGAACTAAACTGGGATGCCTTGTCGACTTTGTTCCAGGATGAACCGTATTTTGACGCTTTCCATACCACGGACCATCATGGGGGCTATAGATATTTCAGCAGCATATTCTTGAAGGTTAAACTAGTCGAAGACCAGCGCCAATTATCCACCAGTGCCCTTCCAACGCGACACGAGTCGAGCCTGTTGGATGTCCTAGGGCGGTTCCGAGACTTGCAATCGACGGATCCAAGAGACAAGATATACGGATTGCTTGGCTTGGTGACCCAAGACCACGGTATCGTTGTCCATTACTCGAAGCCCTTGCGTGATCTATATAAAGAGGCGACTCTATCGATTATCAACCTCTCCAAGAACTTGGACATCATCTGCCAGAACCCCTTCGAACGCGAGGGTGGGCCACTGGTACTTAGACAAGATGAGAATGCAGCTCAGGCGCCAGAAATGTTTCCTTCTTGGCATCGTGTTTAAAGTTAATATGTACGCTAATTATAGTTTAGCAATTCGCCGAGATTCTATATCTAAGCTACCTAAACTACCATATAACTCCTCTATAAGTCAAACTTTTCCACCTTTAGGGCCAAAACCTTCCTCCTCCCGACAGGTTGAGTCACTTGAGTGGCTTAAAACCTTAATCCCTCTCTCCTATTAACTCATACTAGAAAAAAGCTCTAGCAATATATCCTCTAAGACCTATCCTCTAGCTTTTTTATCTTAATACTTTTAAAATCCTTTTACTAGCTTAATAAGTAATATTAATATTAATAGGCTATTAACTTAGCTTATATTATTTTATATAATAGTAATAAAGAAATATCCCTTAAGCTTTATAGCTATAAGCTCTTTAAGTTATTAAAGGCCTTATAGTTCTTAGTATTATATAAAATACCTTAGTACTTAAGGTTTCTTTATATACTTTAAGATTATAAGAAATACCTTATTAATTAAAATAATTAATTTAATATAATAATTTATATTA
>NKCI01000468.1:0-10960 GCA_003946985.1 Fusarium duplospermum
ATTTATGTTTGCGACAAAAGACCGCAGTAAGAAATGGCTCCACTACATCAGACAGCGCGTGATTACTGAAACAAAAGAACCAACACAAAGATGATTGTGTGCCTCCACTCGTGGGCTGCCAACTCAGGGGTTGCGGAATCGTGATGGGCCGTAGACGAACGCGGCAGTCGCGCGGGACCGGAGTCACCCACATGCTCAAGCGGACCAGGTTACGCCATCTTCACACGAGTCCTTGGCTGAGATCTCTAAGATTATGCCGACAGGGTTGTCCTGTCGGGTGTTACGGGGTAATGAGTGTGACATTTCTTAACCTTCATGGCAGCAAACTAGATACAGTAAGGACTGACAAGCGCCTCCCCGGCCTCTGTTTCATCGTCCCATCCTAACCACGCTGGTTTCGACGACCATCCTTTGTCTTAGCCTTCTTCTCTAAGAGGAGATCATCCGGCCATTCGCCGCAGTCACTCGCCACAGTTCTCCTGGCAAGTGCTTTACGGCACAAGGCACAAGACTATCCCAGCTTCTACATCACAAGCCCTAGCATGGCGAACGCTACATCCCTCCAGAACCCCTCTCTCACTCCAAATAACAAAAGAACTAAAATGAATCAAATCGGCCCCTACTAGAAATAAGAGTTCAAATTCTCAACGGCACCAACTCCACAGAAATCGTGTTGGAACTGTTCCCGCGCATGGATCGAGTCTCTTAGATGAGATATGTTTACGACAGTTCCCTCATATTTAGCAATGGACCATGCTGCAAAGACAGTGTTTCGAATCTATGTGGTGGTTAGATCCAATCTTAAAAGAAAATCAAAAGCCATACCTCTCGACCATTCAGTTCTGTATTTGCCAGCTTATCGGCTAGCTTTACGCTATCTGGGGAGCCTCGACTTGTCGCAGCCTGATCCAAAAAGTGCTTCCAGACTGCCTTGCGGGCTTCTCGGTCTAGTGGTTGGTACTTTAGTGCAAGATGGATTCTACTGATCATCGCTTCATCGAATGATTGCACTCGGTTCGTGGTGAGAAACAGCACGCCGTGAAACTGCTCCAACTCCCGGAGGAATACAGAGACAAGAGCGTTGATCTGAGGGTTGTCCGAGCGTTGGGCTAGGAAAACGTCCGCCTCATCGATCAGCAGGATGGCTTTCCACCGGCTGGCGATCTTGAAAGTCGTCGTCAGAAAGCTTTCAACGCGTACCGGGTCCACGCCAATCTGGCCTGCCGCGACCGTATAAAGGGGGAGTTTGCAGCTCTCTGCAATTGTTTCGGCCGTCAAAGTCTTGCCAACACCAGGGGGGCCGCTAATTTGAAGAATAAGCCAAGGATCAGTTGCGCCGTTAAGGTAGTTATACTTACTAGAGCAGAAAGTTGATGCCCCGTCCTTTCCCTTGGACAAAATCCTTGAAGCTAGGATCCTTATCACGAGAACAATACGTCTGGGTGAGTGCCCAGATAGCCTTCTTCTGTGTCTCAGGCAGCTTGACATTGTCATAGGATGACGGACTCCATGTGATGTCGCGCACGTGGTCAACAGCAAATTCAACTATAACCTATTAGAATATTCACTGTCCCGTAGCAAGGATTAACTTACGGAATGTCTTGTCACTGAGACAGAATCCCAGGACTGTCGGGCCACAAATGAGAAGGTCTTCATCCTCCAGCTCTTTCGAGTCAGAGCTAAGAAGCCCGGTCCAGTCGGATGATGGTGCTTGGCAATTCAGTAGATGTGGGCCAGATGGTAGCGGACCAACTCCATCGAAAGGTCGGTCATAAAGGCAGGGTGCTTGGAAATCCAGTGGATGCGAGACAGATGGCTGTGGAAACTTGTCAACTGTGCCGGTTGGATTGGCTGTTGATTGCCTTGGGTTCGCTTTTCGGACAACCGGCTGAGGGTGGCCCGGCTTTTCCTCTTTGAACCCCACTGCATCCACCACGATTCGCCCGTCGACGTGGTGTTTTATAATCTCCCCTTTGTTGTTAACGTAAAAGGCGAGTCCTTTGTACTGGCGATGATGAATTCCAGCCAATGAGATAAAGCGACGGCCGTTCTTGATCAACTCCTGAACGGTTCCATCGTAGTCCTGATGGTACTGCAAAGGATAGGCTGGGAGGAAGTCAATTCTTTTGGCGCCCTTGAAGAACGGGATCTTGATTCTAGTAGTCGATTCACCGAAGAACTTTCCGTTTGTACCCAGAAAGCGAGTCTCAAGGCGAAAAAACTTTGAACCGTCCAACTCCTCACCCTCCTCGTGGTGATTGTATAGCACACACCTCGGAGCATCAGTGCCTGGACAGGTGGTAAACACCTTCA
The DNA here is from genome assembly GCA_003946985.1 of Fusarium duplospermum. Taxonomy (NCBI): domain Eukaryota; kingdom Fungi; phylum Ascomycota; class Sordariomycetes; order Hypocreales; family Nectriaceae; genus Fusarium; species Fusarium duplospermum. The sequence goes on from NKCI01000468.1 coordinate 2,314, forward strand.
CATTGGGCTCGAAGAGAGCCCAGAGAAGGGCATAGGTGATCTCATTCCTCTGAATCAGTGCACATAATTGTTTGTCTGTCGACTCGAACGCTGCCTCGACGTAAGCCACAAGGAGACTGAGGTGGCTCTGGCTGAGAGTGTCCTGCGCGGTGACAGCGGTATCGCGACGGCACCTTAGGAAGCTTCGGAGGTGGAAAACGACCTTCAAGTCGATCTATGGAGCGTTAGTGGTTTTCTCTTCGCTGAAAGACAAGAAAGTTTACCGAAGGGGTATCACCAGCGAGGGAGATGCCTCGGAAATCGCGACACCCTTCTCTCAAAACATCTCGCAGTATCGCAGATTTGATATCAATGAATGTTGTCTTTTCTTGCGTTGCACGGTCTACACTCTCATTAGAAACGTCAGCATTAAATATATCGAACTTACCAATCCTATCCCTAGCAACGAAAACATACTGATCAAGGTCCCCAGCACCGGGTTGAGTGGCCTCGACGATCTTGTACTTGTACGCCTTGTCATCCCAACTGGGCTATAGTTAGATGGTTTATCGCAGCTGTTACTGGCAGCTTTGTTTACTCACGTTTCTTCAACATGCTTGTATGCCAAGGTTGTGGCGCGGCCGGCGTGAGACTTTTTGCCCTGTGCTTCTGCGTCCCTAACTTCGGTCGGGTGGTTGTCAGAGAGTCTTTCCTCGACAAGCTTTTCAAAGGCATTGACAAGGCGCGCGGCTAGTGCCATTTCTCCGTTCTCAATCTCGAGCGTGCTCGAGTTTGAAATCGTAGATGTACCAGAGCTAGGTGGCGGAGTTGACGGCAAGGACGAGGCAAGGGGTAGAGGCGTGTCCGTAACCAATGACATGTCTGTTGAGCTTGAGTTCAGTGAAAAAGAATAGCAAAGTGGTGAGTCTTGGGAAGTAATCGGTTGAACGAGAGGTAAACAAGCACCATCTAAGTAGCAACGTCTGGCATTCTTATCCCTTTCAGAGTTCCCTCAATTGATGAGTCGAGATGGAAACAGGCTGAGGGATCAACGGCGCTGATGTGAAGGCCGCATGAAGAGCGACCAAGCGCTGTATACACGCACCTATCTGCACCAAAGCACGGCCATGGTGAGACACTCTGCAAGAACCGGCAACCTAGCAATCAAATGCAGTTCGCTCTCCTATTTCGTCTTAGCCTGACTTTAATGGAGGTTGATGCTACATCGTGCCGCGTGTATCGCAATCACATCCTGTTGGATAATCTCACACGACTACTATGCAGACCCTTGATGAACAACGTGGGGATGTGCCGTCCTGCAAGCCACTAGAAGTAAGAATGCTGTGGGTCCTGCGGTGTTGGATCTTTCAATAATAGACCAGCCCCTAAGGTGAATTCCCCGGCCCATAGTGCGATTATTTGGTTGGTAAGCTCATGCCAGACCCCCAACTCAAGCCTCGTGGCTCATTTGGCTCATTTGGCTCATTCGGCTCATTCCGGCTCATTCGGGCTCATTAGGCTCATTCGGGCTCATTAGGCTCATTCGGGCTCATTGGGCTCATTTGGCTCATGTTACCCCGCCTCTTCTATTGTAACGAGCATCAGCAGGTCGTCAACCGGAGCTTCCTAGCTGCATGCAGCGAGAGCCTTTGACAATCGGTGTCCTCTCTTTCTTCGGAGCAGGAGCTGAGACTTCCGCGCAGGCCACATCATCTGGGCTGGAACCCAGCAAACTGACATTCGGCGAACAGCCTTGCGGACAAGGCTAATCACGTTCTGCCAGCCTCGACCGCCCGCTTGTTCTAGAAACACGCCAAATCCCTCGTTGATCCTCAACCATTGAATGCTACGATGGCCTCACCAGAAGACACGAAGAAGCTAGTCGAAGAGCTTGGCTGCTTTTATCAAGAGGACCCTGAATTGGGACGGAGAGTTGATGCGATCTTCCAAGAAGTTGGTTATTACTTCAAGAACGCGCCTGGTCTCACATTCACCAAAGTCAACACGTTCGATAACGAGGTACGGGACCCCTCTAATCCTCTAGTCAATACTGACAAATGGAAGAAAGTCCGCTATGTCATCGAATCCTTTTTTCCAGAATGCTCCTTGGGCATCATCAAATCGTACGGACCAAGCGATTACGACTGCTGTTGGATGAATCGGCTACAATCAGAGTTACAAGTCTTGATGGTCCATCTCTGGTCGAGTAATTCAGTTGCCATCTTCCACCTCGGCTCTCACAAACACCTACTGGGGGCCGATCGCGCCCCAAATGGCTTATTGAAAATCCCTCCGGAGAAGCTCGGGCTTCCTGGGATCATTAGCAAGACTGTACCCATGAAGAAGGGTGGCATGTATGCATCTCTCTCTAGCCATTGCCATTTTACTAACGAAGTGGAGGTCCATCCTGGATGGAAGGACTGGCTTTAGGATCGTGAGCGGCCGAGCCATCTTCTTCGCATTTGTCGTACCCAACGAACTACAATACTGGGCTAAGATGGAGCTACCACAGGGTTGTGGGCTCGAAGAAATTGTCCAGCAGATACAGGAGACGAGCGACCACATCGGTGCCAATTTCAAGTTCAAAGCACCAGAAGGCAGCGACACACAATAATAAACCCGGCCTCGGCAAACCATCTAATTCTCAAACCTCTGCCCAGCGCTGGATCGATAGTCTAGTGATTGATAGGGGTCAGTTGGCTCCATCGGCATAACCATTGGCAAGATGGTTTACGCCCAACTCCATGGATTGGTAGCCAGAATTGATGTAGTACGGCTCATCCATGGTGTAAGACGTAACAACCGGTGCGCGGGGCAGAAAGGAGTGATCGGCCATTGCCGATAGATCGATTGTAGGAAGTGTTGTCGTGTAGCCAGAACCCATTCCCTGCAAGAGATCATTCAGGGCAGACACCGCTTGGCTGGCCATCATGGCGTTTCCATCAACATTGTTTGCTTCGGGCTCAGTTGCTCGGGGGTCGTTCAATGCCGTTGTGTCTGACAATGGGTAAGGATAGTAATAGGGAACTCTGTGGGATACTGACCTGTCTGCACTGGGTCTGCACTCGGTCGCAGTGCGCCATGATCTCGGCTTGGCCGCGGATGGCAGTTGGTGTGAGCAACATCGCGTCTCATGACACCGGGCTCGATCACGTTAGATGGAACCTCTGGCCTCTGTCCACTCGCTCTGTTAGACGCGGCCGAATCAAGCATCCCATTCAGCCAGAGTTCGGTGGTTCCATGCAGAGATCGCCGCCTTTCCCGCATCTTGTTGTCTTTTTCCATCGACAAAATCCCTGCCCGTTGATGCTCAAGCCGAGTCGGGCACTTGTCGTAGTGCGTGAAGTACTTCCGAACCCGCAATATTGGAATCTCGCAGAAGAGGCATTTCTCTTCGCACTCCTTATCTTGCTTTGGGTCACCACGCTTGCTCCAGAACACTCAATCGAGGGTGACAACGTACGGGCCTCAGCATGTCGGACCAGGTCCTTTCGTCGCTCAAATGACGCCCTCTTGGACTTTTTAGCGCAATCTGGATGAGGGCATTTCCAAAAACGAGTTCGAGAATGGTGCGTAACAGGTTGGTTGGTTGAAGGAGATCGTGAGATGGGGCTCGAATGGGCGTTGATCAGGCGCGGTTTGGCAGAAATGTGGTGCAGGCACGCTTGAAGCTCTTGCAGCAGCTCTGTAGCACGGCGCTATGGTAGATTAGGGGCTAGTCGTCTCACATATAAGATTGAGCACGCATACCTCGTGATATTGAAGGTGATCTCGATAGGCGTCTTCGTTCTCGAAATTCTCCAGACAAACGCTGCATTCTACCATCGGCATCGTGAGGTCTCTCGAGGGGAACAAGAATGTAGAAAAGGAACGCAACTCGGACTTTGAAGTTCGGCTGCACCATTTCGTTCCTTCTTCCTCCATGCAACGCTGCCCAGTGGGCCGAGGGGAACCAATGAGATCCGCCATGCTGGGTTGGGAAAACCGAAAGGGTGGGATCACATGGTCGGTCTCCTTCGCCACATGAGCGTATGGATGCTGAAAGGCGTGGCTATATCTACGCCGCGTTTGACCGGAACTTGGCCTTGCTTTGCTCTAGCAATGCCGTTCACCAGCAGACCTAAGCTCTCAGTTATTTTGTCGTGCATCAATTAGTTCAACCGTCAGGTTCGTCCATCCTTTCTCTCATGCCCGTGTAATACTTACCGACCAGGGAGATGTCTCAGTCCTGAGGCATAGGAATCTCGAGAAGGAAGCCATCATGAGTACTTGTGGTATGTGTGGTGGTACAGGGGAAAACGGTGGTTACAAATGTACTATTTGCGGAGGGAAAAAGTGATGGGCAAGAACGTGGGGGGCGATCGTGGGAGTTTCTGAGAGTCAGCAAGAATGAACCAGGAGCCAATGAGCCAATGAGCCACAAATCATGGAGAGCAGATGCGCTCCGTGTGACTCTTGCAAATGAGCCAATGCACCCACCCTCCAGTCGCCCTCGATGAGCCATTTTTCGCCAAGTGAGCCATTGCGCCATTTAGGAACCAAATGAGCCGGCAAATGAGCCAAATGAGCCACATGATCCACCTCAAACCAATGCGAGATACCACACACGACTAAGGCATGTGTTATCCTTCTCCAATCGAAGCCACTATCCAGGGTTGATCGGAGCTGTTGGTCGTGGCTCACAATCGAGGCAACCCAAGACCTTATCTCATGTGATGCTCGTTACAGCACACAACGGGATTCACGATCGCATTGCACTTTAGGCAGCTTCGAGCACAGCTGGGGAGAGGGAAGAAAAAGCCGATGAGGAGATGGAGTTGTTGGGGTGAGAGAGATAAATAGCTGCAGAATTGCTCGCTAGAATTTCGTGGTGATAGAATGGACTTGGATACTCCATTTGTCCTGCCCGATAACGGTTTACGGTTTTCGAGGTCGATGAGGACGCGCGGGAGCTGCGACGGAGGTGGTTGAACGACCTATTGCTCAACAAATGGACACCACTACGACAACAACACCACCAACAGCTCAGTACTTCAATTCGAAACACGACATATTTTGCAACCTCACAGTTAACCTGTGCCCCAGCAGACCGTTACTGCACAAGACGCGTCCTGACGCGTCTTTTGCTGTGATCCTAGAAGATATGACCAGGGTCGCGAATGATAATCCTGGCAAATATTACTAGGATCTCTAGTCGTGATCCCGACAGACTAGGATCGTAATGAGTGATCCTGGTAAAAGTCGAGTGGATCACGAGGTCCGATTTGATGTCTGTTTGGACTTCGAAGTGCGGGCACGCCCGGCCACCGCGTCCACCCCGCCCACGCGACCTGCCGGCAGCTTTTTCTAGACAAGGCGTTCGTGATTCTGACCAATTACCTAAACTGGTTTTGTGACAGCTGGTGATGGGTTTTCAGATATCGGTGCTTATCGCCTGTTAGGCCTCTCTGAACCAACCAATGATACTTGTGGGAGCTTATGTCCTACGAGCCAAAAGAGATGACTTCTAGAGCGTTCTGGGGTACACCAGGCAGGCAATATCTGCTCCATATGGTCATAGAATCCTTCTCCTCATCTTGTATAGCTTCACCTGGCCAGGTTGCATGCAGGCTGAGATGAAACCGGCCTCGCGCCTCATTTGACCCGATCGTGGTAGGCAGAAAGCAGCTCGCTGTCTATATAAGTATGCTACGGATACCTGCTGCTGGATCTATTTTCCACATCCTTCCCTATCACTCGCACAAGCAACAAGCTCATAAATCAGTAAGTTGTCCCAGGTTGATGCTGCCTTGAACCGCGTGGCGCGGTAGGCCGATTCATTAGCTAATATTATTACTCGACGAACTCTCAGATCCCCCAAAATTGTCTGGATAAGACTTACAAACTCCGTTCTCCTCGAAATTGAAACAATGGGCGGCACTGAGAAGTGCGGTCAATGTGGTGGATCTGGCATGGGCACTTCTGAGTTGCCCTGCATGGGCTGCGGCGGATCCGGAACGGTTCCCAAGAAGTAATCCAGAAGAACCCTTCGGTTCCAAGGTCTTCTTTTTGAACCAGATGGAAGTATGTGGCTAGTATCGGTGAATCCAGAAACTCAACGGAACTGGATAATCAGACTGAGGGTGGTGGCTTAACTTCGTCTCTCTATCGTCGGCCTTACAATGGCCGCGACGCTTCTCTACAGCTTTGGTAGTTTTACCGATTTCACTCGTTTCCCTAGCTAGCTATACAACAACAACGCAAGACTTGCCTATAAGAAAATAAAGTCACTCATTTACATTCTCGCTGCTGCCTCCCTCCAGAATCATCGTCTCCCAAAATCAAGCGCCATCAGAGACGATCCACTTGTGACCAACGACGTTTTGCAAAGGCTCAGACCAGTTTATCTTCACACAACTAAATATAGTAGCGCATATCCGAGTTCCACTAGGTTAATAAACGGGTTAAGTGCTTTCAAAGATATAAATCAATAGTATTACAGATTTGAGTCCACTTGCTTCAGTAGTAATAGTGTACAAGCGGAGAACACCCTTACGGCCGCTCCGAAGCTAACCAAAGCATCTATGTGTACATTTGTAAGGAAACATAGAGTCTAATAGGCCTATTCTTCCCCGTGATCCATTCGTGAAACATCATGACCCGCAGAGTCTCAAGACGAATTCGTACACACCAAGAGTGAAGACGGCGGAAGGGATTGAGCGGACAAGATGTGGTGTCAGGCCCCCATACAAACCATTGACTCCCTCAGATCTCCATACCGATTGAAGGCAGTGAACAAGACCTGTGTATCTTGGCGCGCCATTCTCCAACGGGGCTTGGCGTAATCGAGTTCTTACAACCTGTCAAGATGTTAGTTATTTAGCCAAAATAAACCTGGAAAGCCACGTACCTCATGGGGATATGTGATCAATACTGCAGCCAATTTCGCCGATGCGGCAGCTCCACTGGTGCTTACCCAAGTCCCAAGCTCTCCCAACGACGCATCATTGCCTCCTAAGCCATATCGAATCATGACTTTGAGCCGCTCATACATGACAAGATGCATAGCCGTCTCGATAGTACCCAGATAGCTAGCACTCAAGCCACGGTACAATCCGCGTATCCCTTCCGTCCGAACGACCTGACCAAGGCAGTCGAGGCTGTTCCTGTATTGTCGGCTGGCGACACCACCCGCTTGCGTCCGTGCTTTGTCGAGTTGCAGTCTCGTCTTCACAAGCCAGATGGGGTTCGTCAGAGTCGCCGTTGCGATCCCAGCCGCAACGGCAGCTTGCGCATGTATTACGGGATCATCCTCGTCGACATTGAACAACCGTGCGCTGAGATGCTTGCAATTGCCATACACATAGAACTTGATGGCGGTGGCAGGAACAACACCCGCAACACTGGGTCCCAATCCGCGGAAGAAGCCGCGCCAGCCCTCAGTGTACTGTATCGAACGGCCGATTTGCAGTGTCTCACGGACATGGGAAAAGGACGACGAAAGAAGACGGCTGAAAGTAGGTTGTGTCGGAGGGCGAAGTACTTGAACAGGACGGCTTGCAGTTTTGTAGAAATCGGATTGAAGTCTTGTTCGAAGAACGTCAAGCGGAGATGTTAGAACGGCGGTGACTAGGCCTCCTGATCTGTGGTAAGATCAATATATGAAATCAAGACGTAAATTTGGGGAGGGGAATAAGCCAGGTATTGGACAAACTTACGCGCCAGCAAGAAGATGGGTCCATGGTCGTCTCGCGACAAGCTTCTCTTGCGCAAGCGACTCTTGCGCCTTGGCTCGACTCAAGATGATGGTTGATCTCGGAGATGTTGAAACGCCCTCCATCATGACGCTATTAGAGGTAGTCGGGTTTGTTGGTTACTTAGAAGAAATTTTTTTACCCTCTCGGATCTGGGCTTCGGCCACTAACCCATATGCGGCCTTCAAGTTTCCCCGCTACCGACCCGAACACCCCATCCAGTCTAGGCGACCCTGTGACCGTGCGCACGTGATTTCATGTGCAGCGGCCGCTCGAAAATTCGAGGTGCAACGCCACGCGGTGGGGGAAGATGGCGTCATTTGCAAAGACCGCGCGAGCCATCCAGCCAGTCAGCTAGAGAGAGCCAAACTAGGCTGTGCCAGGAACTGGTTTGCAAATGGCCATTTTAAGGAAGCCAGTTGGTGGTGCATGCAAACATCATGGCGGGGTCTTGTTCGGGGGGTTAACCGAAACTTGGCGCCTGGAGTGTCTCTCTGTCGAGAGCAGCGTGGTCGAAATGGCTTGGGAGTGCAAGATTCTAGCATGGCGGGGTGCCACATGCAGTCGGGCAGCTCCGCCGATCACCCGCTCCCTCTTACGCAAATCCATCAGTCTCTATGGGAGAACTTGAGAGGCTGCGAGAGCAGCTACGGGAAGCGCAACGCCTGCGCGAAGAGGAGAAACGACGACGTGAAGCTGCTGAAGGTCGCGCGCTCGAGGAACAACACCAACGAGAGGAAGAACAACGCCGACGCGAAGAAGCCGAGAAACTCGCAGACGCATCGCGACCATTGACGCTTCAACCATATCTCGAAACATGCCATTCGCTCTGCTTTGATATCGAAATACTGACCCACCGTTCCCTGACGACACAAGGGGACACGACGGTCCCGGCCGGCCGAATTTATCCTCGGCGAATCATCCCGTGGGCTACA
>NKCI01000469.1:0-10888 GCA_003946985.1 Fusarium duplospermum
AGTATTAAGTATAATTAAATTATATTAATAACTAAGGTAATTATTATATAAGAAAATATAATAAATATATTTTATATATTTTTTATTTTTCTTTAAGTCGAGATATATTAATTTAAATTAAATTAATAATATTTAACTTATAGGTTAATAAGAGTTAAATTAATAGCATTTAACTTATATTCTTTATTACCTCGGGATAGGCTAGTTTTAGGTGGGACTATTTCTTGCCGGGCTTTACCGCCTTATCTTTTAGGCATGGCCGTAATACTTTTATAATTATTTAAATAAAATACTTATTATTTTATTTATATTAATTAATCTTAACCTACCTAATAAAATATTAAATTATTAATAGCCTCTCTATCTTCTATCTTAATACAGCATCTAACAATCTCGTACGCTTCCGTCTCATATAGCCGAAGAGCCTCCTCATCCTCCTCACTCGCGACCAGAAATGCCTTCCCATGTACCACATTTCTCTCGCTTGGATCGTTGACAAGTGCCTTGTAATTACCCCAGCTTTCGAGAACGCCACCACGGATCTTGGCATCGTGATAAATAGGCTCAGTGCCCAGAAGCTCAGCAAGAGTCTCACTCTCCGCAAGAGTACCGTAGAAAAAGTACCAGACAGGGTATTCACCCTGAGCTGGTTGAGGGTTATCGGTATCGTTACTCAGTCGATGCTGAGGCATTGTCGAGTCGACGCCAAGTGTTGGATAGATGGAGTTGGTTGACAACTCCTTTCGGGCAACCGAGATTCGAATGAAGGTTGGCCGAAATACCGAGTGAATGTTAGACTCGGATAGAAAAGTTTCAATGGCCATTTTTTCAAGGCCATTGACTTTACAGAAGGAACTGCTTTGGCCTAATGAATCTGATGCCATCACAGTCTCCTGTATCGCAGCCATGTTTGCAGCCTGGACCACAGCGTCAACACTTTGAAGGGGACCTTCAAGCTTGAGCAAGAATGTTGTTGCCTGAAGTCTCTGCTTCTCCTCCTCAGTGATAGCTGATGAGTGATGTGACTTGTGTGCAGCAATAGTACAAAAGTACTCGTATGCCTCTCTGTCGAAGCCTTCTTGCTCTTTCTGATCTCGAACCATTTCCCAGTGACTGTCGGAAATAATGAGCTCGCGCGGGCTTAATCGAAATATAATGATTTTATCGAGAGCTTCGGGGGCTGAGCAACCAAACAAAGACTGCCATCTGTAAATAGGGTTGTCAATCTCCTCAGTCTCAGCGAGGCAGACGGCATTGGCCATAGCCTCTAATTCTTCGACGAGACTCATTGTTTTGATGGTGTTGTTGACTTCCGTGTAGGTGTAGGTGTAGGTGTGAATCTGTATGTGTATGTGTGTGTGTGTAGAGGAGATGAAGAATACTCGCTAGTCTGAGCAGAAGAAGACTTGCTTTTATAAGTGAGACTCGTAGTCGAATTAAGCTTTTGATGTGTGACCTGAAGCCCAGTATAAGGTTACAGATAAGTTGACGTCTCGCATATGCAGTAGGAAAGTATGCAAGCGCATGCAGATGCAGTGCATGGCACGCTGCACGGCGACGATCTGTCAGGCCCAAATAATTAGCCAGCAAACCAGATTGTTCCAATGCCGGCATGTATCGGTAACTATGTTTTCTGTCGTGGCTGATGGGTTCTTGTCATCATCACAGGTAATAATAATAATTGTCATAAAATCGACTCGAACATATGCTGCAACGAACTTTATTCATAGGCGCGGGAGTATAGAAATGTTTCCTGGCAAATGGACTTACAGCAGTTTGATCACTGTGGCTGGTTTAAACTGAAGGGTCATTTATCGAGAAAGCTTCTTTTTCATATGCACATGCTCATTGAAATCCATTATTCATGGAGTCATGCTCTATGTACCTGACAATATTTACAGTTTTCTAATCTAGGCCTTCATAACCTCAGAAAGTCTAACCACACTGGCGCTGACCTCGTTAATCTTGCCAGGTGGCAGGTCACCAGCTCCCATAATCATGAGCAAGTCAGGATCCTCCTCAAAGACAAGCAGAGCCCGAGTGTAGGCAGTAGGCTGAGGAACCTCCCACTTCTTCCAGGCATCGGGGTGTCCAAGAGCTTGGTTGGTGAAGATCTGAGGCATGGTACCACAGCTGACGACAATGGTGCCGTTCTCACCACCGTAAGAGCTCCACACGACGTAGGGAGAACCAGCGGGCTTGGTTCCGTCATCGGAGACAACTTGATGGTGTGTAGCGTTAAGGAAGGCAAGAGGGTCCTCGGAAAGACGGTAGTAGACGGGGAACCAGTATCGGTCGGCGGAAGGCTCGCCACCGTACTCGTAGACGTAGATGTACTCGCCATTGGGCAGCTCGGCGACAGTGGGCATACCAGGACGGGCGAAGTAGTCGGCATACTTGGTATCCTCAACCAGATCAGACCAGGTGAGGAGATCAGAAGATCGCTGGTGCACAAGCTTCTGAGAGTGAGTAGCGTTGTCTCGCTGATCAGAGTAGTACAGGATCAGCTCTCCCTGGTAGGTCCTGCGATAGGTCAGTGGTCCGTAAATACCAACTTCATGAAGAGGTTAAAACATACATCAAGAAAGGCTCCCAAACAGGGGTGAGACCGTGCTCAGGTCGGGCTTCGCCACCAGCAGCAACGTGGCTGACGAATTCCCAAGTGTAGCCCAGATCACGGCTGGCATAGAGCTCGATCTGAGTGTGACTCAAGTTGGTAGGAATGCTGCTACCAGAGATAAGGACAGTACCGGCCTCAAAGTCACCAATATCCTCCTTGAGCTGGTACAAGAAGGGCTGATATCTCAGACCCCAGTTGTTGACCTGATCACGGACCCTGGAGATCTCCTTCCAGGTCTTTCCACCGTCAACACTCTTGACGATGGGGAACCACACCAAAGGAGGCTCGGGGGAGTAATTCTCCCAAGTAGCCAGGAGGGTACCATCTGAAAGCTCAACAGGTCGAGAATAGAGGACCTGAGGATCCGTGTAGTTGTTGGGAGGATCATAGATGACATTGTTGCTGAATGTCTGAGCTGCCGCAAAGGGCAGCAGGAACGAAACGAGACCGGCGAATCTCATGATGGACCAAGACTGAATGCTACAGTGGTATCGAGGCTGGTGAAAAAGGTTTACCAAGTATCCGGTTCGAGTCTGTATTTATATCCAATTCCCTCACGAGAAACAAGATCCACCAATACCATGCCAAGCTACCAACTCGTCAACACGTCTGACGTCTACGCGGAGAAACTCTACAATCTGGGTCCGTCTGGGGAAATTATGGTCATGATTGGAGCGCGAATTATGCTTGCACAAGAAGAAAGCGAGGCGCGCCAATCGGTGGTCGTGGAGCCGGTGGCAACGCTGATCGGCGGTGGTTCCTGGGTTCGGGGGTTAGTGCCGGTAGTTAGGCAAGGATCTGGATGGTACGCCGACCTGGCTCCCGGGGTGTATGCGGGGGGCTACTAGGTTAGAGAGGCGGTCACGAGGTTGAGTGAGGGGAATAGAGTTTTGATTTCGGGTTGCTCTTGACCGAAATCAGGAGATTCGTAAACGCGGAATTGCTTTGGACTGAAATGGACTCATACTCGCACCATGCTATTCAAGTGCGAGCCCACTTACCTCGGTAAACTCGGACAGAATCTCTGAGTATGAGGTTATAGTGAGTTTAGATGGTTCCCAAGTCCCATGTGAGGGCTCCACGGCCGATAATATTGCTCAACTAAAGTTGGATATACCATGAGTTCACCTTGGCAGCGGTTTTATTTGATGAGGCCATACAGTCAGAGGGTCAACAACCATTTAGATAGACCTTTATGACATCCCTTTTATTCTTTCCTGATGACCTCTTTGTCGTGCAAATGATGAAAGAAGACCATGACAAAACACGATCTTGTCTGTCAGTTATCCCGGCTTTAACTACCTATACTAAAGAACACATTTCCAACACATCATAGCATCATATCCCAGTGCTAACACAGTGGCCTCTGACAAAACACACAATACCATTAAAACCCAATACTATAACACACCGTATGACATCTATTAAAGCACATACTAGCTACTGAACCAGTGAAAAACAGTTTATAACGTGGAAGATAGGTCCAATGGCCCTCCGCTTGGGGCTCGTGAATGCTGATATTGCCCTGCAGTCGCCGGGACATCCGTATTAGATTCGTTCATGTGACTCAGGTATTAATTCCTAACCATAAGCCTTCACATGGATACATGCACTTCCAAATAGACACTGGATAATCCTTCCACCCATCAATATCAACAACGACCTCGTGAGTTTTCCTACCCAGAAATTCGAACGTCTTAGTGCCTACCTTGGCCTTGAAATCGGGCTCTGAAATTTCTGTTGCAAACACAGTTGATTCCCTTGCATGATTGCTCAGGTATTTCCGAAGCCCTTTGTCAAAGGTGTTCCACTGCAAGTCTCTTAGATTGTCGCTGGAAGGGTCCTCTTGGAAGAAAGACCGCCAAGTCTCAACCCAGGCCATCAAGTCTCCATCCTCCGATAGAGAGGGAACGCCATATAGGACAAAAAATCCGGAATTGCCATTGCCTAGATAGATGGCTAACGACAAGTTCAGCGTGCTAAAGCCTTTGTCTCCAGAACCGAAAGAGGACCGCTTGTATGGGATCATGGGTTCATCTCTCATCTGAAGGTGCTTGGAGTGGCCCGTGACTTTTTCGATGCCCGGGGCATTAAGTTGCACGATTGGCTGTGTCTTAATATAGTGGTCTGCAGCGTTCACTGGGGCAAGGAGAATACGGCGTTGCGATAACCGCTGAGGGTTATATTCGACTGGAATTTACGGATCAGCATACTTTACGTCCGCTCCAATCCATGTAAATTGCAAATACCTGTCATGTCATTGAGCTCGCGAATCGTCTCTTCTAGGCCCCCTTCCAAGACCAAGGGCGGGGCCCCAGGTTGCAACTGAATCAAACGGTCATTGTAGACTCTTATATATGCTGTATCAGGGGCGCCCGGAGTAAGAGGCCGCACGAAAATGGCAACCCGGGTAAGAGGACTCTTTTCGACAGCACAGTTGAGAACTGCCATGAATAATTTCTCTGTTAATATGGCAGGCTGCAATTTCTTGCGACAGAAAGCGCAGGGCCCAACCATGACGTCGATTTCCAGGCCCCTAGATGTTGCTATAATACCGCCTCGTTCGATCATGCCGTTCACCGACTGTGAAACCCGAAAAAGGAACGAAGCCGGCGTTTTGGTAAAGTATGGCCGCGAGGTGTCCCCTTTAGACCGATCTGTCCAAGTCAGGATGGATTGGTCCGGGTATTTGTGAAGGATCTCCTCTTGGAGGCGCCAGAAGGCGTTTTCACCTTCGCCATATAGTAGAGGCATATTGATGTCGAACAAACCAAGTAAAGAATACGAGGCATCCTCTGGGCGGGTTGTTACTCGGTTTGCGGCCCATCTCATTTTGTTGGAGATAGACTCTGTTCTCAGCATCTCCTTGACTGCATCAACATGGCCACACCCAACACATCTGAACACACGTCCCAGGTCAGAAACCGGGGAGATATGCGAGCGCTCCAAGATACTCGGAGTAATATGAGTGATCTTTTCCAGCGTGGGAGCAATCTCATCCCTGCTGCACATGTATTTCCAATCACGGTCGAAGAAGAGGAGTCCGTGGGGTGCGATGAGTTCTTGCAGGGTCCATCCGCGAGTGAACCAACGGCTTGTGACAAAGTTTCGCATCGTTCCGTCCATTTCAAATGTGACGTCTTCCATAAAAACATAACAATTCGTTGACTCCATATACCATTTGAACATAGAGTTGATGGCCTCGGATAGTTCGGCGCTGCTCGACTTATCGATGCAACAAGTGTCGATCCAGATATAGTCCAATCCGTCCCCCCTCGCCCTCTTGCAGGCATCAAGGACTTTTCGGAGACCTCTCTTGGGATTACCTAGATCTTGGGGAATGCGGTTTTGGGCCTCTTCAAAGAGGAATTCATCGTCGCCCCAGGTGTGAGACAGGATGGCATAGGGAGGTCGGTATCGTACCCCAATGAAGTCTTCAAGCTTGAGCGTTGAGGTATGTAGAAGCCGCATTGTTAACTAGTTGAAGATGAAAGCGTGGAATTGAATAGAAGAAAAGTAAGACGCCTCCTTTCTGCCTAGAGTGAGTCTTACGAAAGCAAGTCACGCGGCCTTGGGCTGATAGGTTGTGAAAAAAGCCCGCAAGTTGAAATCAGGCTGCCAGAAAACCACCCAACATCAGCCGCAGTGCTTACTAACGGACACTGCATTTCTGATTGCTTGCCTCGCCCTCTTCATCATGAAGCACGTTGTTGGCTGCTTTTGACTGTGGCAGGCGTAAAACTCGAGTCTCTTCAGGCTTCTACATCCACAGCCCATCGGTAGAATCATTAGCTGCGGCTACAGCCGACTATTTGGAATCATAACCCTTGAGCACCTTTGTATCTTTGTTAGCGGGGGTGGTGGGGGTGACTATCTATCTATCGGCTCAGTTCTCCCATTTAAGGGCTTTGTTTCAACCAGCACAAAAAACATAATATCAACATTTTGTAGCATCATAGAGGTGATACTCGTTTTCCCCCAGCTGCGAGGACAACAGGTCTTCCAACCCTAACACATCTTGTAGCAGTACAATAAGCCCAAAGTCGTACTAAGGCAGGTGGAAGATGTTTGGCGTGTGGTATGAAGGTGGAGATGGAGTTCATAGAGGGAGAAGGGCTGCTTAAATCAGCGCATCTACCTGTGAGCATGATGAAATCTTTGGATTCAAATTGATGTGGCTTGGGAGAGGGATGAAACATTTCAAGGTGAACACTGATGCTGGGATTGGGAAACCTGTACCGTAGGTAGCTAGGTAGTGAGATATATTCGCCATATGAATGCCATAGCCTTTTTTAATAAGCTTTTGAAGTCTTTCTATACCTTTCTTATCTTCACTGCGCAATAATGTAATCATACTCTCCTGCGGCCGGCAAATACCCCGCCGAGGTCAGAATACCATTTTTTTTAACAAACAGGTGACTGCCAAGTCGCCTTGCATTTATTCCATTACTCGCATCACCAACATCGATGGAATTATCCCTACTCTTAACACTGGCCTCAAGCCCACGAACTGTCTGTTGACCAAGAGACATGCCCTAGCTGCCCATCCATTAGGCTTAACGTTATGCTATTACTTGGCAAGCCAAGCCCCAATCCTTTTCTAAAACCGTATTTCCGTATGGTCAGCAAATGACACAGCGCGGCGCCCATCGATTTGTTGGTTCGGATATATATGCATCTAGCCCTACAACCTCCACCACACCGCAGTTGAAGAGGAATTCCTACTGGCCGATAGAAATACTTCCCTAAGAATTTTGGAAAAGATCTTACGAGGTGTGCCTCATCCTGGTTGATGGCGTAAGCACTATACCTGGGTTACGGGCGTCAGCGGGTATTTATACCACGCGGCCTGCTGACGGCTGGAAGCAGAGAACCTAGACTCAACACTCACGTCTTAACGAGTCTCATCAATCGAGATGGCCTCAAATACCAAGCCAGCAAAGGAAAAGCCTCTCTCATTCATGGAGAAATTGTCTCCTGAGGTTTACCTTTACCGTCCGTCGTCGTCTACCGAATCCGGACACCCCGCTCACCCAAAGCTCATCATCGTCGCCACCTGGACCAATGCATTGGATGGTCACATCGCCAAATACATCGAAAAGCACAAGACTCTGTACCCAAGCTCTCCTATCCTCCTTGTGAAGAGTACGAGCAAGATTCTCTTCAATCCTCCCCTTCTGAGAAAGGCTGTTGAACCCATGGTCCCTGCCGTCAAGGCATGCCTACCAGCCGACACATCCTCATCCTCATCAAACCCGAGCCTTCTTATCCACATGTTCTCCAACGGTGGTTCTTCCAGCATCTCAAATCTCTACGACGCGTATGCTGCATCGGCTGGCGAGAATGAGAATCCCCATCTCCCCCCGCACGTCACCATTATGGATTCATGCCCCGGTGAGGAGTCAGTGGGTGGCCTGGTTGCATTTCTCCAAGTCGGTCTCTCTGGCGTGGTGCGCCTCGTAGCGACACCTTTCATGTATCTCGTCGGCGCTGTTTGGGTATCAGCAATCGCAGTCGGATTGACCAAGGATTGGATTACCGTCTGGCGAAAGACACACAACGACAAGGAGAACAAGAATCCACACGAGATACGTCGGACCTACATTTACAGCGAGAGAGATACTATGATCGACTACAGGGCGATCGAGTCACATGCAGCTGAAGCAGAGAAAGAGGGCTTTCAGGTTAGACGAGAGAAGTTTGACGGTTCGCCCCATGTGAACCACGCCAGACACGACGAAGCGAGGTACTGGGGTGCTGTTACACAAACTTGGGAGGGAAGTTAAACTTGAACGATTCGTTTCCAAGCTACTTTACTCTCGTTAGACAACTTCTGGACTATGTTAGGGCCAGCGGAAGAGATAAGAATATTCCCAGTCATAGCCCAGCTCCTCAAATCGTTCCCTGACCTCATAATCGTATCCCTCCGCCCTCTCGAGCTCCTCATCATCCCGGTCGTTTTGAGGTGTCCGGGGCCCATAGTAAAGTGGACGCGGCCCAAGCCCTATACAGAGCGGGCATCCCATAGTCCGGCCCCTGTGCCACTCCCAACTATCTGTTGGGTAAGGGATAGTATAACCAAAAAACCTATAGCCTCCATCCTCTCCATACATGTCTATCCATCGATCGTCCCCACAGAAGTAACAGTCGCCATCTTCAATCCAGGATAGCACATCATAAACCTGGAGATCGCTGAATAGAACCTTGTCGACGGGGCCCAGCAATGATTCTCTGATCTTAATCAGGGAATCCGAATTTTTCGTATCTGGTAAAACAAAGGGACGTTTTGGGTCATCTCCTTCACCAGGACAACGGAGATATTCGCGGTACTCATCAGCCGCATTCTCCGTCTTCAGAATGCCACATCGGTTCCACTCTGTAATTTTGGCGCAAGAGAGGATACGCTCGGCCCCGTGCTCTTCCAGAGATCGAACCTGAGCAAGGCAGTAGTAGTTGTCGAGTTCCGAATTCATCTCCACCCAAGCAATAATCATCCTCCATAGCTCAAGAGGCAGTTGCTTATTGCCCTGTTTGGTAGCGATGTTGCCAGGTGAGTGGTTGACAAGACAGCTGACAAAGTCAACAGTGAGGCGTGTCATATTGAGGATACAAACGGAATTGCTTTGGACGATTTCATGTAGATGTTGGGGTGATACTGGTATCATTGTGTCGACTGTTATTGAACGCTGGGTCTTGGAAGGAATAGATGCGGACGAGGACTGTGCTGCCATGGAAAATACTTGGAGAGGCAAGGCATATTTATAAGACTGCTAGGGATTCCTCTCATCAAGGTTGAGTTTGGATGCACCCTGGAAGTTTAATACGAGGGCTTTGCAGCGTGGTCTAGGATTAGGTTCAATGCCAACGAAATATTCAAAACTTATACTTTGTCACCGTAATACTGCTTTCTTTTCTGGGTCTGTAGGCACTGGGTTGGCTTGTCTCAAAAAAGTGTCATTCAGATAAAAGTGTGAGCTCATCGCTCTAAGGATGAGGCAAGGTGCCATCTTGTACAGAGGACGCACCTTTCCATCTGAGTGTTTGTGGCTATTGCTATCAAAGTTAAAATGATTAGGTTACGGTGTTTTACGGTATCGGGTTTTGATACCGTCATGTATTAATGACTATGTTGTTGGCTGTTGTGATTGATGGCTTTTGTTACCATTGCAGATAACAATAAATACAAGTGTGAACCTCAGAAACATGGCCAAGACGATGGGCTACGTGCATCTCTACAAGAAATCATACTCAATCTCGACTGTCGCAGCTTCAACTTTGTTGACCCAGTGAGCTTGCTGTGAACCAGGTCAGTAAACATACACGCGAAGAGATACTCGGAAGCCTACCTCAGCTCTCGCCCAAAGCACAACGATACATCCAGGCCCCAACAACTCGAGAAACCCCTCTCCGGTGCCAGTCGCCATCTCATCCACGTCCTCGGCCACAACACCTCTCTCCTACTCGACCCTATAGTTCCGGAATTCACTGCTTGCCGTCAGATTGTTGCACACTCTCCACTTTATTTGTCCATCCTCCCCCTCGACAAATTCCCACCCATGGACCCTTATTTCATCCCTTGCACAGGGGGCATCCCACAAATTGCACCGAAGATTGGCTTCAAGTGCAGTATTTTGACCATTGTTGCCAATATCCAAGGGACGCAGAATGCTGGCGTCAAACCACGTATGGCTGTTTTCAAAAGTGCCATCTCCACCAAAAGTAGCCCATCCTTGGTCCGCTGCTCGAGTCTGAAAGATGATGCGCTTTGCAGTGAACATTTTCAGCCCCGTGGGCATGGGTTCAGTGTGGAGGTATAAAGCTGCAGTGCTGTAGTCGTGAAGGCCTCCCCATACTATGGCTTCCGCCTCGTACTCTTGCTTATCATCCCTGCGCTTTGTGATCCAGGGATTGTAAGAAAGGGAGGTGATTGGTCTCGCGAGCTCTGGAAGTAGCTGATCCGCCAGGAGTTGACGTGTCTCAGTAGCAGCGGCGAGCGTAGTGTGGGTGGGTTCATAAAACGGAAGCGGGTTGGATGTCTCTTGGGCCATATCTTAAAGAAGCCACTGGATCTGCTGGCTAGCCTTCGATCTGGTGGGATGGAAATGCCAGCATGGGAATCTTTGATGGCCAAGGACAATAGCCCGAGATATAGGTAGGTACCTTAGGCTGCTTATATAACGTCTAGTATTTTCTAAGGGAATAAACCAGGCGTATTAGGTTTAATATTAGCAGAGAATCTTAGCGTAATTATATAAAGAGGTAATTATA
>NKCI01000047.1:0-235799 GCA_003946985.1 Fusarium duplospermum
CAGCCTACTCAACCGGTAGCTGAGCAGCCTTCTCAGCCAACTCAACCTGCCCAGGAACAGCCAGTTCAACCCACACAACCTGTTGCAGAGCAGCCTTCTCAGCCAGCTCAGGAACAGCCAGTTCAGCCTACTCAACCGGTAGCTGAGCAACCGACCCAGCCCGCTCAAGAACAACCAACCACCTACCCTCCCGTTGTTGAGCAGCCCAGTGCCGCTCCCTTGCCTGGCACTACCCTCACAAAATCTATCAAGAAGCCCGAAGAGGCCCAGCCAACCTCGGTCCCCTCTAGTGACGAGCCCACGCCCATTGAACTCATCCCCATCGACGGCCTGGAAAGTAGCGCAGCTCCGGCCCCGGCGGCCACGGAAGCAGCTAATGCCGGCGATGCTCAGGAGAAGGATGAGGGCAAGGACAAGAGCCCCGAGAAGGGCCAGGACAAGGTGGCCATCACCAGGACCGGTGACGACGCCCACGCCACAACCATCATGGTCGACGGCGTCCCCACCGTGTCCGTGTACTTTACCGTGACGGTGACGGAAAAGGACCAGCCTACTGCCACGGTCACCGAGAAGGA
This sequence comes from Fusarium duplospermum, assembly GCA_003946985.1. NCBI lineage: Eukaryota > Fungi > Ascomycota > Sordariomycetes > Hypocreales > Nectriaceae > Fusarium > Fusarium duplospermum. The sequence continues at coordinate 576 of NKCI01000047.1, forward strand.
GACGGTGACGCTGGTGATTAGCGCATAGACGAGTTTGATACAATCTCTGGAAGATTGGTATCACTCTTTTAGGTGTATTGTGGTAATGAAGTTGAAGTTGTAAATGTTTTTGATATATATCTCAGCGAGGCTTTAGGTTTGGTTCTTTGAATAATTGAGGAGGGTTTGAAATATTGATGAACAAGAAAGAAAAAAATATTAAAAAAAAAAACAACAAACTCAGTCTATTCCTTCCGAAGCTGAAAATAATTAGTTTGTACCTTAGTCTGCAAGGAAGCGAAGAAAAAGCATCGACTAGAATTCTTCATCACATCACAAACAGTTTAATAGATATATCCTTGAAGCTGTTCACAACTTGTCCCCTTATCAATGTCTAGAAGATATAAACGAAAAAAAAAAAAACATCTTTGATTCCAATCTTTGCATCATGGAAACCTCCAGTACGAGATGGAAAATTCTATGCTAATCATCATGAACGTTCCTGTTCAATCTCCTCACCTATTCCTACAGAATGACCCATCACCTCTTCTCAGAAGAGGCCCTCTTCTATAAGCGCAATGCGGCAAGATGGGAAACCGTTGCGCCTATATATATGTTAAAAAAAAGACCAGAGACCTCCCAAGCATGCAACACCGAAGATATCATGATTCAAAGACCAGCTCAACCTGGATCCTGGACCCCACAACTCCTGCTAATTACTGCAATAAACGCCAGACCGTATAACCTAACGCCTGCCGCCCTCGAAACAAAGTTTGGCCACCCTTCGGTTCAGCTACTTGGCAACCCCAATGGCCAGGTTATTGCTGCTTTGCTTGGGGTCTGGTAGTGAATCGTCGATGAACGGATCCCCTACCTCGAGCCTCTTAGCTGCGGGCTCATTGCCCTCATCATCAACACCGTACTTGTCCTGCCATAGCTTCCGCATGACCTGATAGATGAACAAGAACTGGGGCTTGCCCTGGACCATTCCCACACGTTGTTCTCGGAGGCTATCAACCGTCTCGTAAATTAGATCCGGCCCTTCAGTGGGCTCATCGTAGTTTTGAAACGTTCCCAGTTCGAGTTCGCGCATGAGGTGTTCGAGGGTGATGAAAGTACCGGTTCGGCCCACACCAGCACTGCAATGAATAATGCGCGGGTTGGTGGGTGCGCTGAGCTCCCGAGATAGTCGCATGAGCTCAAAGAAGCCATCGAGATCCTCAAGTTCGGGGACTCCAAAGTCAGGCCATAACCGGTAGAGCAGGTGCCATACGACTCGGGGCTCATCCTCATCCTTCAACTGTAAGAGTAGCTTGCGCTTCTCAATGGCACCATCCGCAAGCTCTTCGTAAGAGTCGTACGTAACTTCGCCCTGCCAGTCATCGCCCCATGCATCATGCTCATTCAGAACCAAGGTTGGTTGGTCTTCGTTGTCGGGAAAGTATGGGTGACACTTGATGACTCCGCCCTCACACATGGTGGTCAGCTGCACGATCACGGCAGGCGACGACATCTGCTCAGCGATCATGCGCCAGACATATTCGATGGATGGCGGGGTCGGGCCCTGCATGGCGATGTAGCGGAGTGGTTCCCGGCTCGGGTCTGAGGGCGAGGTGAGAACGATCTCGGAGGCATTGACGTAGTCAAGCTCGTTCGCAGGAACTTGCAACCTTATACGGTTGTGATTCCACGGCTTAATGTTGATGTAACGGTCCATGACGCCCTTCTCTTCCACATCAAGTTGCTTGAAGTGTCCCCATCTGAAATCCTCGTCCCCTTCGTTTCTGCTTCCTTCAAGCACTCGATCACGTTCGGCCCACGTCAATTCCTGGAACTTGAAATCGATATCTGACGAGGTTCAGTACTTGTATAATGCATATGACGTCAAAAGTTACATACCCTGCATCGAAGAGTCCAAGAAGGCAGGAATCCGGGGCCCGGTCCCATCCTGCTTGCTCAGCGCATCCCCTTCCGCCGTGGCGGGCCGGCTCTTTATGCCGTCGTGGTTGACGACGGCCGGAGGAGGACTGGAAGGCAACTCGACAGGAGGACTATCGCGGGCTCGCTTGGTCGAGCCGCGCAAACGGAAATTTCGGAAGGCAGCCCTCTTGGAGAGCTTGGCTGGGGGTTTCTGGGGTTGGGCCTGTAGTCCCTGCTGTTGCAACTGAAGGTTTGCAGCCTGAAGCTCGGAACTGGCGATGCTATCGACGGTATCGCTGCTTGAGCGCTCGACGGCAGTCTCGATCGTGGGGTTCTTGGGTTTGCGCCGGAACTTGGGAATCCTGTCCATGGCGCCGAGAGTCGGAGCAGACGGATGCGACTTCCTTGATGAAAAGGTGCGCAAGACGCCAGGAGCAGGACTTGACAATGTCGCGAATCGGGGTCTGAGTCGGGGTCGGGGTCGGAATGATCGAGATGCCGGGAGCAAAGGAGAAGGAGATTTGCGCGCAAGAAGGGGAAAAGCGTCGGGTCCCTCTCGCCGGTGGAGGTCGGGCAGGGATCGGATCCGCGTCAATGAGGAGGGGGCAAAGACGGTGCTTGAGTAATCTTGAACTTGGGCCGAACGTTTGATAGTGGCGTAATCGTCGGCGAAACGGAGGTGGGCGAGAAGAGAATCAAAAGTGATTAAGGAACGGAGAGGAAGGGCAAGGGGGGAAACAAGAGGGGGGAGAAGAGGAAGAAGAAGGAGAGGAGAAGAAAGGAAAGAAAAAGAAGAACAAGAATGGCAACGGAACGGACGAGGTGAGTCGCGATGGTGGTCGAGATTCTCACTGCCCGATGCGGCGCCAACGAAGACGGGCCCACGAACAGTAGAAGCAGCAAGAATAGCGGCGGCAACAGCTGCAACAGAAACGTGACCGTGGCCGCGACCGTGAACGTGGGGAAGGAGTCGTCTGTGCCTTTGCCTACACCCGTCCCTGCGCCTGTTCCAAGAATACATCCGATCCTCGCCTCTTGTGGAGACTAGGTTACCGGGTGAATCTGGTCATGGGTAAGGTTGGGCCTGTAGATGATGTGTTTTGCAGAAAAATGGCTTCTGTTTTATTGTTCTGCGTACTACTATGTCTCGCGGCACGTGCCCATGCCACCCGATCCCGTGGTTCTGGGCAGGCACGACTTTGTTTGATCATGCAGACCAGACCAACATGATGAAAAGGCAAGAGCGCCTTCCGAAGCCCGTTTGCGTCTTTCGGGGAATTGGAATAGGCACGAAATACCGAAGGTGCGTTGGTAGAATTATTTGTGGCTCCTGCTTGCCGGTTTTGCTGCTGTACCACCGTAGGGCAGGGCCGGGGATAATTTTAGGCGCGAGCTGTCTAAAAGTAGTTCTATTTTAGTCTAGGCTTGGGGGGACCCTTTCTCATCATCATTTCCGATTCTTATTAACGTGGATATCCAACTTGCGATCTTGGGTGGCCTCTTACTAAACGACTTGACTCCTTGCGCCTCTCCTTTCTTGCCGATTACATGATATTTCGCGATCGCCACCGGGCACGATCACGTCCACCTGAACTTGGCCACTTTTGCTTGCGCGGCCAGTGAGATTCGTGTTGGTCCAAGTTCCATCTTGGAAATGTCGGATCACCCCCTGTTTAACTTTCGGTTCGCTGGCTCTCGCGCGGCAGTTTCAGAGGTTGCGTACGTGGGGTGAGCAAAAATAGGTGTTGACGTGCGGAATCCTATCGATCTGGATCCTTCCCGGCGTTCTCTTTCCCAGTCGTGTTGGCTGCATTCCCTTGATAGGTTCGTAGTGTCCACCACGTATCAGGTCCATCGATGGTGAGACATGTCAACGGGTGCCTCGTGACCATTCCTTCAACATGCGTGAATCACGAATGTCCAATATCCATACTCAGGTGAGCTGGTGTGTCAATTTTAGGGCATATTGTGCCAGTTTTGTACAGAAGAGCTGGATCGTTGCAAAATCCGTCCCCAACGCCCCGTTCGTGTCATCCACCCAGGACTTACAAGTACATGATTAGATATCTTAAAATACAACGGATAGATCCTTCTCGTCTGCAGGATCTCGTAGCCTCCTCGCCACATACTTTTGCTTTCTTACACAGAAGAGTATACGCCAGTCACATACTTGCCACATTCAATCTTCTGCTCCAGAGACACCTTGCGGCCCTTGCCTCCATCCAGACGAATCGTCGTTCGAGGTGTTACACACAGCCGGTGAAAGTCAGGGTTGCTGTCCTTGCGTGCCTCTGGCGCGCTGTCCAATGCCCCAATATACGCGGGTGCGTTCAAATTGGTTCGCTTGCCCGTGCCCAGCTGATAGTGTTCGTTTCCGCCCCAGAACATGGCGTCGGATCCCCAGTTGGTTGCGTTGGCGCTCGCTGAGCCTGAAACGGATGTCTCTGTGACGTTGTCCATGATGACCGAACAGTGCGTAGAGCCCACAGATAGAGACTTGAGTTTGATGGGGCTCATCTTGTTCGTCTTCTCGTCAAACTCGAACAAGGACGAGAGGCTCTTCACCTTGGTCGGCTTGGCTGACACATGCGACCACCGTCCTGTGCCTAATGTGCCATAAACTCCCTGGCCACAAGCCCATAGGTCTGCAGTCAACAAAGGGAGCCTCTTGCTCGGGGCAAGGGCTTTCAAGTTGGTAGGCGTTTCTGTTGCCTTGGCATCCACAGTGAAGAAGGTGTTGTTTCCGCCTGCAGCGATAGTCTTGACTGTTGGGACAAGTCCACTGCTGCTATAGAGCGTGTTGACAGGCATCATGACTGGTGTGTCGGAAGTCAGGAGTCCATGCTCGGTATCAATTCCAAGCTGTCCAAAGGAGTTGTCGCCGAATGTGAAGATGCGTCCAATTTTGTCCAGAATGACGGAATGGTAGTCGCCAGTGGCAATCTGAGCCACATCAAATCCTCTCAAAGTCATAACTTCATGCGGTTGATCATATGGGCCCTTGGGTCGATTGCCCCAGCTCAATCCAGGGACACCCATCTGGCCCTTGGAAGGAAACTCGAGAGCACTGGACGCAGCAGAGAAGACACGGCCCTTGGATGTGAGCATGAGGCAGTGCTCCAAACCACTGCTAATGTCGGTCACAGACTCTCCGTAAGAAAGGCCGGATGGTGTCAGATTGCGAAAGTTGATTCTCTCCTTTCCACCACCGGATCCCCAGATGGACCAAGAACTCTTCTGTTGTTCCTCCTTGAGGCCACCTTCCTGATCATCACGAGAAGATGGAATAGAGTAGACCTTGCCATTGCGAGACAGGGCAATGATTCGATCCAAAGAGACGTCGATCTTGACAAGGTCCTTTCCTGTGAGTGTAGGGACGGGAGAGGGATCCTCTTTGTTGTAACCAAGTCCCCATTGAACTAGATCGCCCTTCTCCGTAACAGCCGCGCCAAAGACCGAGGTGAGCTTCAGATCTCGAAGAACTTGATCATCGAAATAGGCAATTCGATGAGGCAGCTTCACATATTTATCGTTCGACTTGGGGTCGATGACCTTGCCGATATTGGAACCCCATGCGTAGACGCCAGGATGTTCCCAGCTATGCTTGACTTGGAGATGCTGGGAGCTAATAAGATCTCGGTTCTCCTCCTTGGAACGGGCCTTCTTGCGAGGCTTCTCAAACTCGACATCGGCTTTGGAGGGAACCTTTTTAACCGGAGTCTCGGGAGGCGAAGCAAATTGTTCCTTGAGCTTGGGATAGTAGTAAGCTCCAGCAGCTGCAGCACCAAAGATGGCTGCGAATCCAACGAATTTACCTCCGCGGCGTCGAGGACCCCGGGGGATATTGCTGGCGTGACGAACCCATTGGTGCTGAGTCGTGGCGATGGACTGGGGGCGAAGTGCAGCTCGCCGAAGAGCAGTCTGAGAAGCGTTCATTTTGTGAACACTTAACAAGAGACGACCAACTCAATGCAACTCGTGAACTCTTTTCGTGAAAGGAACAAGTTGCATTGAAATTGTCGTCAGTAAAGTCGACTGCTAATCGAAAGGAAAAAAGGTTGTGAGGTCATAGAGCTGAAGCTCTAACCGTACTGGAGGTCAGCAAAATTCTGTGGACTGTGGCAGGTCGAGGTCATCAAAGCCACAAAGGGCTTCAGCCACAGACCCAAGCACGCGCCACTGCAGGGACCAGCGGGGCGCACGGACATCCCCACGCCGTCCCGCCATGCCATGCCATCGGCGCCTCGGAGCTCACGCCTCCGACTTGAACTCCAACGCCTGCTGCGTGGCTTCTAGAAGGACCCCAGCAAATCTCGACGTTTGAGCTCAAGGGAGCTCCATCGACACCATGTACGAGGATTCGTGGTACAGTATCATGCCAGACCTGGGCGGTCGGGGTCATTCGAGTAGCCACAGCCAGAGTCATGGACATCGTCGAAAGGAGTCGCTGCTCCAGCAGCCCAATGTAGGTCTCCCTCGTATTGGATTCGCACCCCACCATGTTGGTGAAGCTCACAAGGTGGTCACAGGAACCTGGACAGTTATCCGAGGTCGTAGCGCCAATGCCCAACGTTTACGAGGAGATCGAGAACACCAACACGCCCCCAGAACCTACCGTCATCCGCCGAGCGAGCTCGTACTCGGACTTATATCGAGTGGCGCAAGAACAACTGTCCAAGGACGGAAGGCCACGACACAGGAAGACGAATAAGAATAATCGAGCATGGGAAGCTCTGCTGCTCCCTGATTCTGGTGTCGAGGCAGAATTGCATGAGGCAAAAGGTCTCGAGTCATACGATGAACAATTACTCGACGCCAGCCAACAAGAATACCTGTATGGACATTACACTACGACCGCACCTTGACCTGGACCGTTCTGACTGTGTCTAGCTTGTATCGCGACCAGCTTACCTTGACGGAACGCCACTTGGACGGACTCATAGAAGATGCCAATGCGACACTCAAGCTCCTTACCTCACTTTCGAACTCGTTTGGATCCGTCGAGGCTCAAACGTCAACGTTCCAAGCACAATGCGAAGATCTCCTGAACGAACAACGAAGGTTGGAGGAATTGGCTGACGAAGTCGGAACCGATTTGCATTACTATGCCTACCTCGATGATGCGACAAGGCGCCTCAATGCTCCCGGCGCCAGTCGGCTGGTGGACGATGCCTCGTTTGGCGAGATGGTTGAGAACATTGATGCGTGCATTGTCTTTATGGAGAAACATGTAAGGACTCTATATCGAGGTTGAATCGCCACAACTAACACGCCTTCAGGAGACATACCGCGACCGTGATACCTACCTTGCCCGATACACTGCGCTTCTCACAAAGGCACTTCACCTGCTTGAACACGGCTACAAGAACACATTGGAACGGGTCTCGTCTGAAATTGGTCGCCAAATCACTGGTACAAAATCCGAGTCTGCTCGCCATGCTCTCGCCTACGGTCGTTTTCAAGAGATGATGCTCGACTCTTACGGCTTGATTCCAAATGTGCGACAAATTGTGCGCCGCGCATACGATTTCTACGGCCAGAGGAACGAGTCTTGCACACACTTTGAGACGTATGCGAATACTGCCAACAACATATTCTATACACACCTTGTGACTAGAGATCGCGATCTCAAAGCAATGGCGCAGTCTGATGTTGGGGAGTTTCACAAAGAAGTCAAGGACCTCTCAGCCGAGACGGCATCGCGTAACTTCATCAAGCAATGCTTTGAGCGCATGTACAACGAGGAGAGTCTGTTTATGAAGCTCTTTGACGTGGAACCCATGTGGAACCAGGCAACGGACTCGGTTTTCCACTCCATCAAGACCATCAACACATCCATCATGCATCCCGGAAACCTGACCCCATTGGTGTCAAATCTTCAAACGGTGCTTCAGACGGCACCACTGGAGACCACCTGCAATGTGGTTGGATTGCTTGCTAATGAGTACTTTGGAGCCGATCTGGATGATATTGAATCCCCCTACTTCATTAAATGCAAGCAGTACACTTCGCAGCTCCTGGCGCATCACCTCTGGACATTAACAGACAATGCTTTTGAGGCGGAAGTGACAAAATCGATCACAAGAGCACCAGTTCAGGATGCCTCGCTGAAGATTGGCCCTGTAGTGGGTGGTGTGGCATCTTCAAACGCTCACCCCTTGGTGAAGCAGGCCATCAAGCTTCTTGGCATGTATGAGCATTGTATGCCCAAGGAGAGAGCAGTATGTTTTTCAGCTGATACTTTTTGGACTCGACTAACAGTGCTATAGGCTAAGAACAGCTCTGTTGTCTTCAAGATTGTACGAGAGACGATACAGGTTCTGCAACGTGCAGAGACTAGGATAAAGTCCTTAAAGACAGGCACCGATCCTGACCTCTTCATGGTTAAGAACTTGCTCATTATCAAGAATGAGCTTGTTTCTCTAGAGATTGGCGACATTAGGAATCATACTTCTTCCATGCAGCATTTCACCCACATATGGGACACTCTCAGCCCTCAGAACTGGGTTGGATTCATTTCAAACATAATTGGCGGTGGCCTGTGGTCACGGGGCACTCCTTCGGTAACTGCCAAGACATTGACAGCGGAAGATATGAACGAGCAGCTGGATGAGCTGTTGCGACATTCAATCTATGCATTCACACAGCGCTGGGGTACCTTAATGAGCGATTCACAGAACCGGAAACCTGGTGTCAAGCCGATCGCCAAGGTGGAGAATGAGTTGGAGAACATCCTCCAGACGGCATTCAGCAACCAGCCCGAGGTGGTGGGCAAGCTGATGGAGGCGATTGAACAGCATGCGCAGGCGCAGAATGATGCGAAAAATGAGAAGCAAGGTGTGAGACGGTATTAAAGAGATGGAGGAGTTGTGATGAGCATAGAGGCGAACACTGCGTATTCTACGAATCTAGACCAGCAATGTATGGGTTTAAGGGTGAAGCATCTTCAACTATCTGCAAGAATAATAGAGAAGAGCTCCGTGATATTCTTAATACACGGCTTGCAACGGAGCTGTCCCGGCTGCATGCGGCTCTGTCAAGATAAGGCCCCGAGATCCGGTATTAAACCCCCGATTTCGGGGCCACCTTCCTAATTCGCCAGTGCCGACTTCCAGCCCTCCTTCCCCGCGCATCTCCATCTGAAAGAAGAAAAGATAGTGAGGTACCTCGAACGCGGGCGCCAATGAACTGGATGCAACCCGGAGAAGACTCCGATAGAGTGTAGAAACCAAGACGAGAAATGTTCTAGACACGGCCTTGCTCCGAGATCTGCTTGTACCACGGTATCTAGTCGCCGAGACCTGCACCAACTCGGGGCCCGATAGTCCGGTGCGCCGGTAACGGCTTTGTAATCCTAGCACGTCATTTGCCGGGCGCCCTCCGCAACAACCCCAGATTGTAGTGTCCCGTCGCTATCAGCGCCTTCTGCTTCGCTATCTTTTCCCTCTTCCTTTTTTTTCGTAATCTCTTCAGGGTCTTGTAGCTTACTGTCGTTTTCTCACTTCTCTACAGTCAATCTTCTCCTTTGCGATTGCCAATTGCTTTCGAGAAAAGTCGCTGCGCAAAGAGATCGGCATTTGAGACCGGAGTTGTTGCTTTTTTTCTTCGTGTGCGACAGACCGCAAAGATGGACGCCCTCGAGTTGGAGGTGGCCAAGCAGAGCAGCGGCCTTCAGACCGCCAAGGATCTGTTCTCAGGCGCCGTGGGAGGAATTGCGCAGGTCTTGATCGGTGAGTTTCTTATCTTCCAATGCAGCTGCGAACATGCTGCGAACTGCGCACCACATGGGCCAGAAGCTGGCTCGAGCGAGAGATGCGATCTACAATGCCGAAGAGATGCATTATCAAGTTCAATCGCTAACAGATGCGACAAATAGGCCAGCCCTTTGACATTGTCAAGGTCCGACTCCAAACTACAACCCAGTACTCGTCCGCCCTCAACGCCGCCACCTCCATCTACCGCAATGAGGGCGCCCTCGCCTTCTACAAGGGCACGCTGACCCCGCTCATCGGTATCGGCGCCTGCGTGTCGGTCCAGTTCGGAGCCTTCAACGGCGCCAAGCGCTTTCTCCAGGAGCGCAACGGCGGCGCTGACCTTTCCTACACCCAGTACGGCGCTGCGGGTGCTTTCGCCGGCGTTTCGAACTCGGTCCTCTCAGGCCCTATCGAGCATATTCGTATTCGTCTTCAGAGCCAGCCCCACGGTGCTGGCCGTCTGTACGATGGCCCCGGCGACTGTATCCGAAAGGTCGGCGCCCACGATGGTATCCTGCGTGGCATCTACCGTGGTCAGGCCGTCACCATCTGGCGAGAGGCCTTTGCCTACGGCGCCTGGTTCACTGCCTTTGAGTACATGATGAACTCGGACGCCGCCCGCAACAAGATCGACCGCAAGGACATCCCCGCCTACAAGATCGCCTTTTACGGTGGTCTGGCCGGTGAGGTCCTCTGGCTCGCTAGCTATCCCTTCGACGTGATCAAGAGCAAGATGCAGACCGACGGCTTCGGCCCTAACCAGCGCTACACCACCATGCGCGACTGCTTCTCCAAGACATGGCGCGCCGAGGGTGCTCGCGGCTTCTGGAAGGGTATTGGTCCTACCCTGCTGAGGGCCATGCCTGTGAGCGCTGGTACCTTTGCTGTTGTCGAGATGACCATGCGGGCTCTCAACTAAAAAAGGAGATGTGTAAAAAAGGGAGTAGGAATCTGCTTGGTGACTTTTTAATGCGACAAAATGGGACAGGAAACGGCGGTTAGATCAACATTGGTGAGCGCTGGTGAGAGATATCATAGAGGGTTTTCAACATGATCAGTTGGCGATACGGAACGCTAGAAAACCTATGCAAACGGGGATAAGCCTTTGCTTTTATTTCAACGTTTTGGAGAAGCTGTAAGAAGCGGGTAGATTGACTTTCGATATCTGGGATAAAAGATATAATGACAAGTCTAACATGATGACCCTTCAAGAATCTATTGTAGAATCGGTGTTTGTCTGTTATACCCAATTAATCTATTCTCATCACCATCCTACATTCTCGTTGTTTTCGACACGCCTTTGTAGAATGTTTCTTGCGTTGTGCGGTGTCAACTCGTTTAGTCCAAGTTCTTCGAGCACCTTGCGCGCCTCGTCACTATCTGTAAAGACGCGATCGCTTGCTTCTTTGAGCGTGAGACCGCCTCCTTCGCCAACCTCGACGGGAAGACTCAACAGCCGCATTCCCACAGTCAAGCTGTCGAGCGTGGATGAACCACCGGGAATGTACCGCTCAACAACGGCGACCAGGGCATCGCCATCGCGACGGAACTGGGTTGCTCCGTAGGTTGTGAAATTCTGTCGAAGAAGGACACTCTGCCAGAGATGATCTTGAATCTTGTTGAGGGCATCACGCCAAACGCGGCGGAAAGCAGCAGCGGAGAGCGGCTTAGCCAAGAAGTCCAAGTTGCGTTGGAGGATACGAAGTGGTTCGTCGAGCTCCTGAGTGATTGCCATCTCGTCTATGCTATGTTAGATGAGATTCAAAGCGAGATTAAGAGAAACACATACCAAGAATAGCCGCCTCGCCAACGGTTGTCCATTGAACACGAGTCGTGTAGGCCCGGAACGCCTTCCCATGAGACTCGGCCAGAGCACCGACGAGAAGTTCCTCAGCAGCCTTGCGGCGCATGCTATACGCTGCGACTGTTTCGTCGAACAGTGCTCCGTCCTCATTATTCTGTCCTACAGCTGTAGAGGTGCGATCCTTGACATCTTCATAACTCATAGTACTTGTGATGTTGCTCTTCCGTTGAGCTGCGCGGGTTTGCAGTTCATCCCACAGTGAGACGAAGAACTAGATCTGTTAGAACCATATAGTAATAATCTGGGCAGCATTGCAGCCTACCTCTTCATTGCTCCAGTCTTTCAATGTGTTGACAATATGATCGGCACTACCAATCACCTTGCAGAGCACCTCAAGACTACCCGTTCCTTCAAGAACTGCAAGATCCTCCTTGTTCCCGCCCAGGGTTCGGCCAAGCGTCGAGGACATGGTCTGATATGCCTGAAGAGCGTCTCTGAGACGGCTATGGTAGCCATCTAGAATCTCAAGTTGTATGCCAATCAAAAAACGGATCTTGTGCTTGAAGCTGCGCACCCTCTCGTACTGACTAGTCACGGATCGTAGAAGGTCTGTGACTTGCACAGAAGCGTAAGTTGGCTTCATCTTCCCTTGAACCGCATAGTCGTAGTCAATATTTCGGGCATCTTGTGATTCGATGATAGTGTGGAATCGTTCCAGAGCAAACTCCTTCTCGGCATTGAACCAGGTGTCAAAGTGTTCATCCAAGATGTGTGCTGACAGACCAGGCCAACCGTTCTCAGCATCGCCACCATCATAGTTGAACTTGGAGCGAACACTGTCGTCAAAGTTCATCAGTTGGGATATAAAACTGCTCAAAAAGGCCGGACTTTTGACAGCTTCGGCTGCCACAGCAGACGTCTTTTCCTTCAACACGGGCAGCACCGATGTAATGAGTGCAGAAACAGGGTCAACGTAGGCCAGGTTAGTGGCCACTGAAGTATCCTGAAACTTGGCTGTGAGTAGATATCCAAGATTGTCTCTGAAGAAGTCTTCCCATTTCTCAATGAGGGCGAGGAACCAAGGTAGACAATGTGTGCCGAATGCCTGGGGGCCACTTGTCGCCTTGTCGCTGAGAAAGTGGAAACGAAATTCGGAAACAAAGATTGATGTCATGGTATCGAATGGCAATAGCGACACAAGACCCTTGCTATACTCAATCTCGGGAAGTTGAAGATCCAGGAGCTTCTCGAAGCAGTTGATCCACTCGTCATCCATCTCAGACTGGGGATCAACCTTGGGCCATCTCCTCTGTTTCAGGACCGCCTCGAGTTCTGCCGACATGGTACTCTTCATCTCGTTCCAGAGAGATTCGGTTACCTTCTCGACATAGTCGACGAGGTGCAATCCCTCCTGACCAGGTAGGTCTCGCAGCTTGGTCGCAAGGTGCTTCAGGTTGACGTATGGCTCCAGTGCAGCCTTGGGACTTTGAGGCAGATGGGATCGTGCCTCGGAGCGGAACTTTTCGACATTTTGGAGGAGGTAAAGATACTTCTGTGCCAGCTCAACCATCTGAAGCTTCTTCATAGGCGCCTGAAGCCGGCCAATAGCCTGATTCGGAGCATCAGAGGCAGCGGTGATCTTGACGCGAACATCGATGCTGTCCTGAAGCTGCTGAAACTCTTCAATGCGAGCGAGAAGAGAGCTCTGGCGGTCATCGGCTGTGCGTCGAGTTTCTTCAAGCTCCTTAACGGCGGTGTCCAGCTGGGATTGCAACTGGTTGCGCTGGAGCTCCACGTTGGCCAGTAGTGTGTCGAGGTTTTCCAGGTCTGTGGTTGACTGAAGTTTATCGTCTAGGAAGTCCTCGACTCGTATGTCGAGGGACGTTCCCTGGTTATTTGCAGCTGCGGTGGCCATTTTGATCATGCATGTGTGGTGTTCTTCAAGCTCATTCATCGCGCGACGTTGCTACTACGGAGGATGACGTGGGGAGTAGCCCCGCGGTACCCGATAACTACATGTGGCGGATAAACGCATGACAGCGTTGTTTCTTGAGGAAGCTGTCAATCAACCAGCATGAACTGTTTCAATTTTAAAAGGAAAGGATGGACAATTGATTCGATGCAATGGCGATCGATGTGGAAATCAACTGGTTTCACTCGTCGAAATCGGGTAATGACGTGGAAGCAAGTAAGTTAGATTGCGAGATCGGGGCGTGGCTAATAGACTTTTTACTCGGTGGCTGGGGCCTTGTGCCATGAGAGCTGCCATGATGACTTGCATCTCAGCTCACTCAAGACTCGATCTTGGACCGGTAGAGCCGGAGAAAAAGAGTTGCACATCCTGCCGATCTTATCTATTTTCTGTAACACAAGCTGGTCACGAATAGATCTCCAACATCAGAAGGCGGTCTGGAAAAGGAGCCCGCCACGAGAGACTCGTCATCTCGTCAACGGCTCCGCGGCTTCGCGGCTTCGGGAGGCAGCAGCCAAGAAGCAGCCAAAACTAGATTACTACTGCGGAGATTTTTCAAGCCTCGCTTACTTGGAGGAAACGGGGCAAATGAATCAGGCACGCACATTGGCAAGGGATACGGAGTGCCGAGGTAGATATACAGGCGCAGGGAGACCCAAGAGGAAACAGACAACGAATCAATGCTCAGCACGCACGTCGACACCGGGTGCATGAGGCCCTCCCCCTCTCTCCCCGTATCCAGAGCAAGTCTGCAGCTGCGCTGCAGGACAGGATACTCCGTACAGGAATTAATTACACGGGTGAGGCAGAGCTCGCCAGCCAGGCCCGAAACGGCGCCAAATCGTCATGACAACCGCATAGAGATCAAGACCCGCTGGTGCTGGCCGTAATCCTTGGCCTACATTAGGAAGGAAGCTGGGCATTCTCTGGGCGCGGCCAGGATCTCCGGGGGACCTACGGGGGTTGCCAAGAAGCAAACAAGGCGGTAGACGAGTCGAAGCGGCTACGTAAGATCAGAGATGGTAAGGGGTCCAGGGATCAAGCCTCCATCAGGGACGAAGCCCCGGGAGGCAGGGACGAACGCCATTGATTGAAATCCAAGCTCCAGGAGGGGGGCAGCTCAACAGGCTTCTGCAGGTCCAGCTTCTGGCTCCGGAAGCTCCAGGGTCTCGGGGACTAAAAAAACGTGAAGCCTTGCCTGAAGCAGCATGACCCCGGTCCTCTACGGCGCCGGTGTGCGGGTTGCCCGGTGCCCGTGGGTGTCCGCACGGACCTGGAAGTGGCCCCACCTTGTCGCGACGTCACGTCACCCTGCCAACGAGGGCCCGTAAATACGTGGCGGGAAAGAGCTCCCCATCTGACTCGTCGACTTCCCCAAAAAGTCAAGAGGTTGGTCAAAACCTACTGCATACCCAACCTCACATCTTTGTCTCTCTCCCAGCCATCGCATATTCGCCCAATTCCTCGGTACCCATACCATACTGACTAGGACTGGAACTAACTGACTTGACTGACTCTCCTTTTTCTTTCTCCCTTTTTCTCCCAAAGGGAACGCCTTTGGAGAGGATTAAGAAACTTCCAAGTATTGACTCTCGTTTGCAGAAAGTGTGAACTGATCTCAAGGCTCTTATTTGCGTTGCTCACCGAAAGGCAACTCTCTTTTTTAACAAAAACTTATTCTCCCCCCCCAACGAACGTCTCACTTCTAGGGCCCGACTTTCGCTCGTTGTTTCTTCCATCGTCGTCTCAGCCCAATCGCGCATTCCAGCGTTGACAACTTCGAAGACATCGACCCGTCGCTCCCGCATTCCATCCTCAACAGCTTCGACAACATCCCGACTTGTCTCCCGAGACAGATCGAACTTCGCAGGTACCGACCCAGTGGAGGAAGTTGACGGATTAGAGGACCAGCGGCAGACTGTCCTGGCAGAAAGAGCAAGGAAACCACAAGGGCCTCAGATTCTCGCGCTGAAAGGCGGCCTCTTGCGCGACTCGACCACCGTTCCCTGACCGGGGACGAAGAGTTATCTCCGTTTTGACTTGCAAGGCACAACATCTTGAGGGAGGAACGGTACATCATCACAAAAAATGGGCTCCAGCGAGACGAGCACCAGCTCGTCCTCGGCGCCGCCCAAGGTGCGAGTTGGCTGGTATAGTGAGTGATTTCCATCCCCAGGCAGGCACCAGCTCAGCTGGAATGTCTGTGTCTCGCAACCACATGGCTAACTGAATCTCTCTAGGTGCACTGCCATTTCTCGGCTACCATCATGTGTTGATGATTCTCATCGCCATCGCCATTATCCTACTATGTGAGTCTCACCAGCGCCAGAATCCAAGACATGGCTAACCATGCTTAGCACTACTACTCGCCGGCTGTTCATCATCGTCTCCGCTCATCCCTGACATCTTCCTACTATCCATCTACTACAAATCCTACACAGCAAAGCCCGACACAGCCCAAGTCGACTACAACGTGCACACAGCTATCGAAAACATCGCCGGTGACGCCCGACTCCAAGCACGAGTTGGCTACTTTGGTATCTGCATCAACCCCGATGGTGGTTCATGGCTGTGCAGCAACAATGCGACTGCTCTTGCGAAGGAGGTCGATGTCGACCAAGACCCTCTCAACCTTATCTGGCTGGCGGCTCAGTTCAAGGACATGATTGTCTTTCCCTACCTTATGTGAGTTTATGATGCAGCATTCTTTACAAGCCATAAACTAACCAGTTCTCAGTATCATTGCCATCATCTTCGCCTTTGTCTGCCTCCTGCTCCTCGCCACTTTTCCCGGCTGGCACGAGGAGGTCGACTCCGAGGGCTCTGACCGCGAAGTCAAGCCCTTCCCGTCTCGCCCCGTCTCGCAGATTGCGCTCGCTTTGATCTTCATCGCCGCCATCTTCGTTCTCGTTTCCGTGCTATGGCAGCACACAGCATCCGTTGCCGCATCAGTCATCGCACAAGACTTTGGTAACGGCGCGGTGAAGAGTGGCGTTGGAACCAGTGCCATGGTACTGGGCTGGTTCTCATTCGCACTCCTCATCGTGGTAACAATCGGTCTACTCATCATGATCCTCAGTATCAGCGTCCTGAGTTCGATGGTATAGAATACATCGCATAGTGTGGAATCAACGCGCACGATTGAGGATTGAGTGATCGACACGGAAACGAACGAAGGAATGTACATAGGTCGACAGTACATCATCTGGCACGACTACCCACGGTAAGATCAAAGACGGGTAAACGGGTGAACGGCATAGGCATCGGCGTTTCAGGAAATGATTTGTTTTCGAAAATGATAAGCGATCGGTGATAATATTTGGTCTTTCAACCTCGGCCTGGGCGGTATATACACGACACCGCACCACGACGCTTTGCTTGGTTGGCAGGGACAAGATCTCGGATTAATCGAAGGATGGTTCTTGAAAACAAGGGCCTTGTTACCGAGACTTGTCATTTTACACCTGTCCTCCGAGCAGACAAAGCGAACGAGACATGGTATTTTGTTCGCATATAGACCGCACCATACAGAGAGAAGAAGGATGGATCTTGGAAACAAGAGACAACGGAGATGAACGCGCCATGAGGATTTTTTCAACTATCGGGGACCACGACAAGACAAGGATGCGACACGAATCAACAAGAGACATGTATCTCGACGCGCCAGGACAGGAGGATGGGAAACGTTCATAAGCATGTATTATCAAGACAGTGTTTAACGCGCGTGCGAAATTGAGATTTGGGTCTGATTTGATGACATGTTTGGTTCCTTGAAGGCAGTTTAATGTGATGATGTGATTGCGTAAAGAAGGATTAATTAGATGAGAGGTTAAGGGTCAAGTTCTTAGATAGATAGTTAGCTCCAAATTGTCAAATGATTCATCAATATATGTATCCAACTTGTCTAAGGACTATCACATTGTCATTACTTCGTCGTGACATAATGCCACGCAACTAACCACCCACTGACTGACATCTTGATGCCGACACAAGCTGCCCCTAAGCTTATCCATCTAAGCATTTCATTACCCATACATCCTCGGGGTCCAACAACTCTTACCAAACATCATCTTGAGTTAAGCCGCAAAAGATCAACTATCTGTCCTCGAGTTCAGGATGCCTCCCCTTTCACCTCACCACCATCAAGGCCGTTCTATAGAAAAGGAATTGTTTGTCCTAATAGGTTGACTAACATTTGTCGAGTCTCGGTCGAATCCTCTGGGTTGTTCCGAAGGCAGTCCCCCTGACTGACTAGCTGTTCGACCATGTCCAACTTCAGATGCTGCAGATTGCCTTCGCAGAGATGTTTTGAACTCGTCTGTAACTGCCGGGAGTTCCACAGGTATCGTATTCAACTGCTTCACAAATTGCACAACCGGGTTCTTGTTGTCGCTCCCTGGATAGCCTACGTCGCTTGCGGGTCTGACGACAGGTACCATCTGATACGGTGAACTGTCAAGCTCTGCGATGGGCTGCTGTCCCCAGCCGGTGCCGTCCATGGACATGGTGGATCTTGTGAATGTCTGAGGAAGGGAGGATACGGTTGCTGAGGAGGAGTTTGCCCATGCGAAACGTGCTGGGAGGGTTGTTGAAGATGTGTTTTGGTGTTGTGTTACGCCGTAGGTGTAGACGGGGAGTGTAGATGATGATGCTCTGTTGTTCAGGGGTGGCGGTGGGCTTTGAGAGGCAAAGGAGGAAACTGAGGGTGTGTAGCCGATGCTCGCCCGTTGGCTGCGATCATGACCCATGTCTGATATGCCATCGTTGGTGTTGTAGAATGAAGGACGGTGGTTCGACCCAGTCTGCACTGGTGTGACTACCCCTGGACGTATTGCTCTTTCCATGGGGTTGGAAGATGCTGTAGCTGGATATCGTGGAGATGTTATATCGGGAGAGACTAGTGTGTCTCTGAGGAGGTTGGCCAACCCGGTCATGTCTTCAGAGATGTACCCCGTACCCGAGGTTTGCTGCGGTCTTGGAGAAGCCGAGTAGTTCATGGTCATGGGGAGAATCTCTGGTGCTGAAGAGTCAGGGGCGAGCCCGATTCTGCGTGTTGAAGGCATGGGTGAACTTGACGGTTCAGATTGATAGCCTTGATACTGGCTGAGAGTCGCAGGACGTGGCGAGACTGGTACTGGGGTTAGACTTTGTGGAATCGGGGGTAGAGGTTTTCCTTCTATCGCGAGTCAGATGGTACCATTCGTGGTGTTTTCGTCTGTAACTCACCAACTGATAAATCTCCCAGTATATCCCCCAGGAGCGCAATATTATCAAACACAGGAGCTTCCTTCTGGACAATACATCTCCCCTCTTCCTTCGAAGCCTCAGGAACCGGAGCAAGCATAGCAATATTCCTCAAAAAGTTGAGTTCAGCAAGCACAGCATCATGATGCCGACTAACAATAGGTTCCAAATTCCTAAACTCCCCCGAGTCAACAAGCAACCAAGCAACACGACTAGCAAGCGGCGTCCTCCCGCTGTGAGCTTCAGGTCTGCACCTCTCGACGATGGCGCATGCTTCCTCGAGACCCGCCTGGGCGGCTTCGATGATGGAGTGGACGCGGGCGAGGACGAGGGGACGACGCTCTAGACGGGGGAGACATTCGTTTCGTAGCTCGATGAGGTGTTGGAGATCTTTGTCGCAGGTTCGAACGAGCTCGAGGCTTCGTCGGACGTCGCTGGGGACTTGACCTTGGTCGAGGGTCCAAGCGACAAAGTTGTATGTTGCGTGGAAGGGATTCGGCATTTTAAACCAGGAGGGGATAACCCCTTGTTAGGTTCGTGTTTTTTTTAATTGTATAGCTTTGATTTGAGATAGGTATGTAGATGAAAAAGATATCGTCACTTTCAAAAAGATTTGAGTATATTCTGAATTTTGAGTGCTTATGCTTGATGGACGCAACCATCTAGGTATTCTACCATCAGCCCGTTTCCACCAAGTGAGAACTGTAAAGACGACAGCAGGAGAGAGGGGGATGGTCTAGTCCGTGAAAAAGCGAGACTTTGCACATTTACCATCCAATACATGAAAAAGAAACAAGGCGGTGGCTGAGTGTGCATAATACATGTATACCTACATACATATACATCCAATGTATATCTCAGAAATCAGAATCAGGCTCGGGGCATCGGGGAGAGTCACCCGGCATTAGTGATTCGGGCAGCTTTCAGCTCAAAGACTAATGTAGTATTCCTGCAAGTCGAATCACCTTACTTTTTACTCGGCTGGGTAGAGAGTACATGGGAATAAACGTTGGTGGCGGCGGTCAGGTAGGTATGCATACATGGGATGGCGTCCAGGGCTGAAAAAGGGCCAAGACAATGCCAGTCGAGACAACACGGGATAAACTTATTGGGCGTTCAGGCGGTTTTTTTATACAGTGCGCGGTTGTGACTGTTCAGCTTATTGGTTAATGTTGAAGCTATCACCAAATCACAATACCCGCATTAGGAAAGACAGTATTAGTTAGGTAGATACAGTACATACAACCAAAGCCCTACAACAACAATCTGGAAAAACAAGTCAAGGGCTAACCCTTCTCATACTGGCATGGTAACAACTGCAACAACCTCCTTTGGAGACCTATACCTGGTTCCATCACTGTGACTCAGCTTCTCCAGCCCAGGACACACCACAACCCTACGGCTCTGCTTGTCACTAAAGACGAACCTCCAGTCGCTGGGCTGAGACAACAAAATGTAGCCGAGCTTGGTACATTCTAAAATCACATCCTGCAGATGACTCGTCTGCGCCTGGCTCCCCGCGGCGTCCTGA
Organism: Fusarium duplospermum; assembly: GCA_003946985.1. Lineage (NCBI taxonomy): Eukaryota > Fungi > Ascomycota > Sordariomycetes > Hypocreales > Nectriaceae > Fusarium > Fusarium duplospermum. Next base: position 20,780 of record NKCI01000047.1, read on the forward strand.
GGCGCAAAGAAACGCAGAAAAGTGTTGAGCTCATTGGCCAAACTGCCAGCCTGCTGTGAAGCCTCCGCCACCGACACGGGGAGAGGCGTCCGGTCTGCTGGGGTAGGATGAAGGAGCAAGGTTGACAGGCTGCGCCATTTGGACAAGGCGAGGGATGTCGCTGAAGGAAGACAATGCGTCAGCCACTTTTGCTACAGATCACACCAGAGGGAGGAGGGAGGGTTTCTTACCTGGAGCTGTGCCGTTGCTCTCGGCTGAGGGGATCGTGCTGAGAAAGTCTCGCACCACTGGTGGGAGCATGGCCATGTTGCTTCCCGAGCTGAAGTCGAGGCTGCTGAAGATGACATGTGATAAAACATGGCGTAAACCGACCGGGCGGCTGCTAGGCTCCAGACATAACGCGACAACGGTCATTGCGTCGAGACCTGAGGCGGCTGGGGAGTAACCGATGTGAACGAGGCTCTGAGCAAGAGTTTGTGCGTCGAGGTGAACTGGAGAGCGGTGATAGTGGCTCTCGATGTGCTGGTAGAGGAGTTCTGACAGAGCATGCAGTTCTCCCTCGATCTGCTTGTCGGGGATTGCGTCCAGGAGGAACTGGTTGAGGTCGACATCGCTCTTGGAGGGTGTGACTGCCACCATCACGTTGTCCTTTAGCTCAATGTCTCCGTTGCTGACCTGGTTGAAGTTTGTCTGGGGCTGTCTCCGGCGTCTTCTGAAGAGGAAGAACACCGCAACAGCACCAAGGGCGATGCCAGCGACGATGCAGGCGATAGCGATGCCCGCAACTGCTCCGCCACCGAGTCCATTGTCATTCCCACCTTGTTCAGCTTTGCCTGTTTGTGTTGCTGTTGAATCGGTCGTGGAAGGTGCTTCAGATCCCTTCTCAGTCGCCGTTGCGATTGACTCAGTTATACCGGGTATACCGATACCAGTTGGCAATGACTGCGTACTTGAAACACCCGATGTTGCTGATGCCGGGACGGAAGCGACGAACGACCAGAGGCTTACTCCCGCATCTGTGACAGTTGTTACGATTATTTCGCCATCCGTGATGTTCATTGCCGATACTGGGCCCGGGCCGACGGATATCCAACGGTAGGCCTTGCCATCGATGGTCGTCTCTTGATTAGGGGTGGTTCCATTTTCAATAACCATTTTCGAGGTGCGACTAACTCGCGAGGCGAAGCCAGAATATAGAGCAAGAAGAGATGAATTCAGACGTGTTCGGGAACAGAGGACAGAGATATGAGAGTCGAGTTGAATCGAATGGGCTATGAGCGAGTGAAAAGTTTCTGTCCACCAAAAGGGGATGCTTGAATGATGATAGAAGCAGAGAGGAATCGACAGAGACTGAAAACAACCTGGGCCTCAACCAATCTTAACAAACAGCAAAAAGCAGCCCTCACAGGCAGACCCAAACTCTGCCCCCGTCTCCTCCAGGAGCTGAAAAGCCCCCTTGCAAGCCACCACACCGGCAAACGAATGCAAAGCGAGTCTCGACACCAGGCTGAGCATGGGTTGTCTCACCATGATAATGCAGCTGGTCACTGCCAAGCCAGCCTGCAGGAAGGGGTGTGTGAGTGTGAGTGTGCGGTAAGGTCCGCCAGCCTCGTTTGCGTTTCTCGTCGAGGAAACTCGGCTGTGAGCTTCTGCTTTTCTCTCCGTCTGTCTTCTGTTAGGACAAGAAGACTAGATTGTCGAACAAAGATGGAGGAGCAACCAGACTTGGCCATCTCGGTCGATCTGGGAACCACCTTTACAGGTAACCCCCTAATCTCTGAGATCAACTCAAGCTCACACTCCTAGGTGTCGCCTGGATGAGGCGAGGAGCTCCCGTCCAGATCGTCAGCGACTGGCCCGGTAGCGACGACCGAGGCGACCGCAAGGTACCGACAACGCTGATATACAATGCCGACGGGAGCATATCATCCTGGGGCTTCATGTGCGCCGACGACGACGACACTTCACCAACCAAGACGCGCCGCGACTTCTTCAAAATCTTCCTCGACCCAGATATGTTAGCCGGCGCTCAGCAGCAGGGCCTTTCCAACGCGCCTCGTAGCGTTGACGAAGCTCGCCAATTCGTCAGCGACTACCTCAGGAAAGTATACGATCATCTTAAGGACAGTATTGAGATGCGAATGGGTATCAGGCACGTTGGCGGTTGGAAGTCAATGGCAGTGACCTTTCTGTTCAGTGTCCCGACCACTTGGACGAGCATGGCCATCACCAACGTCTTCAAAGGCGCCATCCACGACGCCGGCTTCGGTATCGAGGGTCCGCGACACTCGGCTCTGGTAGATCTCACAGAATCCGAGGCCGCAGCTGTTGCGACTCTCAAGGCCCGCGCCATCGACCTCAAAATGAACAACATCTTCCTAACCGTAGACGCAGGCGGAGGAACCACAGATCTAGCCCTCATGCGCGTCACATCGACAGACGCCAACTTCCCGCAAATGTCCCCAGTTGCTGCTGTCAGCGGCGTGGGCGTAGGTTCATCCCTCATCGACCGCGCCTTTGCCAGACTCGTAGCCCAGCGCCTGGTTGCAAACCCAGATTTCAAGCTACCCATCGACTTTGCGGCGCGGATGGCTCGAAGTCCCGGCTTCAAGAGTGTCAAGCACAAGTTTGGCGAGCGAGTGTATATGCAACAGGTATACAGGATCCTCATGGAGGGCGTGGGATACGACGTCAACCATGCTGGTCTCCAAATTGAGAATGGACGGATGCTATTTTCCATGTCAGTTCTCTCTTCACCATAAGAAGCAAATTGGTGGCTAATACGAACCAGACAAGAGATACAGGCCCTGTTTGACGTTCAGATCGAAGCCATCACCAGGCGGATAAGAGAGCGGCTCGATTGGCTTACAGAAAAGGGTCACCGAGAACAAGTGGTAAGAACCATCTACCTCGTTCTCGATCGTAGCTAACACCATAACAAGGAATATGTGATCCTCTCAGGAGGCCTAGGGAGCTCGGCGTACGTGCGCGACATGCTCCAGCAGCATCTAACAAGCCTCCAACACCCGAACGCTCGCAACATCATAGTCATTCCCTCACAAGAGCCACAACTCGTTGTCGCCCGCGGTGTCCTCGAGAACAAGAGGCAGATGATGGAGTCAGGCAACAAGTCGGTCCTGTCAAACTGGATTGCCCGCGCAAGTTACGGCGTCATAGTCCAGGAGGTGTACTCGCCAGCCAAGCACTTTGACGAGGATGTCCGGCAAGATCCTTTTGAGGTAGGGAAGAAGTGGGCAACAAATCAGATCCAGTGGTTGATCAAGAAGGTGTGTGATCTGATCAGCAGCTCCCGAGAGTTGACATGTTGACATGTATCAGGGGGACAAGGTCAGCCCGGATACTCCCATAGTCCACAGCTTCGAGATCAGGTTGAAAGAGGGAGACACGACAAGAGCCTGGGACGCCGAAATTGTCGTGTCCAACAACGAGCCGGACTGGCTGCCCAGAAGCCTGAGGCAAGGTACGTTGATTCTCAGTCAAGAGTTTCGGGTCGGTCTGTAGCTGACATGCACAGCCGGTGCAATGAAGCTCTGCTCGGTAAAGAGTAACCTCGCCGGCATCCAGCAGCACCAGCTCGTCCTCAAGGAGAAGCGAGGGACCTGCTTCCGTCGCGGTATTAAGTTCTACATCTGCCGCTTCGACGTCCGGGTCATCGTGGCCCCAGCTGATCTCAGGTTCGAGCTGTGGTTTGGCGGTACAAAGTTCTCGGGCAATCATCAGCCCATCGCTGTCCAATGGAACGCTGCAGGGACGCAAATGTCGAGCGGTTGAGGTTGAAGCAGGCACGCAAGAGAGGTCATTCCCGTCAACGATAGACAGGCTGTTGACACGACACTCCCCGGCTGCCTTGGAATAAATGACATTACTATACCCAGTTCGGTTGCCTTTCTAACCATACTATAACATCCCATCCATTTTCCTAAACGCCGTGGTGCTTGGTCATATGGTACCTTTCCCAGTAATTAGTACAACTTGTCAGCACTCCCCTTCCTCACAATCATAACGGCAACCTCCAAAACATGGCGTTCATTCCTCCCAACATGTTTCCAAAAGACACGCATCAAGCGTTTAGGATGGCCTCTTGAAAGGGTGGGCCTCGGTGTTGAGCACCCATTCGTCAAGGCTTATGAGATTAGGCTCAGAGAAGAGGAGGAGGTAATACTTGAGAGTCTCGGCAATCCAGAAGCTCTCCATCTCATCCTTCAAGCCGGGCTCCGAGTTGTTCAACACGTCGTCAATAGCACTGTTAGCAAACTCGGTTCGAGTCGCCCTGACCGTAGCCTGGAACATCTGCCAACCCTTGTCCATCCATGTAGTGTCGCCTGTAATACGGTACATGTACCAAACAGATTCAATCGCCTCGGGTCTATACCAATGTTAGTCAAAGGTCAATGAAGAAGCAGAAAACGAACTATGACTTACCGGAGGATATATGACTTGTTGATAATGTCGGTGTATCCTGGGGGAAGCTTCTCCCTCTCGAGCCTGGCCTTGACGAACTCTTCATGAGACAGTGGCTTCTCGGGTTGCTGGGCTTGCCTGTTGGCAAAGCTGTCTGGCATAGTAGGGATCTGTCCGCCAGTGGTGCTGGCTCCTTCTTGCGCGGCTGCCGGCTTCTTGTCCGACTCGGTCTCGCTTGATTCAGTCTTTTTCGCCTCATCCTTGTTCAGGCCCAACTTCGCCTTAAGAGAGTCGGGAAGCTCTGATCCAAACTCCGAGTCGTCCTCCTCCATTGATCGGTCCAGCTCAGGCATGGGAATACCAGCTCTCTTGACGGGCTTCGAAAGCCCCTCTCCAGCAGCTGGAGCACCCTCGGCCTTGGCTACGGGCTCGGAGCCAGTGCTCAGATCATCCGGTCTGTGCGGCTTCTCTGCAGCTACCTCATTCTCCCTGGGCTGGGGAACCAGAGGGTCACTAGCCTTCTTGACTTCCTTAGGCTTGGGGATCAAGGGCTCAGCTCCAATACTAAGGTCAACCGACTCCTCAACTGCCTTGCCATTGGGGACGATGGGCTCAGGAGCCGCCTTGGCAGCCTCGGATGCAGCCTTGCCTGGGATCAAGGGCTCGGGGGCCACCTCTTTAGCAGCTTCAGTGGCAGCTTTCTCAACGAGCTTTTGCTGCTCCTCACCCTTCTCCCACTTGGCGAGTGCGTTCATTCGCCATTCCAATGACGGGTCAAGGTCCTCATACCATGTCGATTCATTGAATGGGCACTTCTCCAGCGCGGGGCATGCAACCAGGTGAGCGTACTCGGGCATGAGGCCAGTAGGAGTGGACTGGTAAGCCCACACGCAGCCGTCAGTCAGCTTCTTAGCCTTGTCGATGTCACCGTCACGTCCAAAGATCTTGCCACCCAGTCCGTACATGCCACCGATGAAGCATGTAAGATGTGTCATTTCATATGACTTGGACCATTCGCTGTCGCCCTTCTTGGAAGTGGTCATCTTTCCGGTGAAGAAGACGTCCCAGCCATCCTCCTTAACCATAGGGCGGTAGAGCAGCCACTCATTGATCGCATCAATGGTGTCCTCGTAGAGCTTGCGGTACTTTGGCTCGAGGCCATTCAGGAGAAGATATTGCTATCTCAAGTCAGCTTATGATTCTTACAGCTAGAACATGCCGCTTACCTTGGCGAAATACTCGTAAGCAGAGTCCTGTGCGCCTCCCATGTGAAATTGGCCATATGCATAGGAACCAGGAACAAGACCTTGAGGCTCGCACTCCCAGGTCACCGAAGACCCGTCGGCAGCCAGAGGCGGCGGCTGGTTAGTAACAGGCTTGGACTCTTCCTTATCCTCCGCCTTGTATGGCTCACCAAGAGCAGGGGGCGGAGGGGGCACATCACGGCGACGCAGCTTATCCTCCCAGCGGCTATCCGCCTGAGGCAGTTGTGCGGGGGTTCCTGCATCAGCCGGCTGGTTGTCACCACCAGGGATGAAGCCTTGAGGTTGCTTGGTCAGATCGGCACCTTCAACCTGCCCCTGCGCTTCATTACTGAGTGTCTGCTTGAGAGTTGTCGCCGTCTTGTTGCATCCCGAGGCATTGATCTTCTCAGGGAAAAGACCAGGAATCTCGGTACCGTCCTCCTGCATCTGGACGAGAGCATTGGTAATGCGGGCAACGGCATCATAGTACTTGGCCTCATCCGTGAGTTGGGCCAGACGTGTGAACTCCATCGAGAGTGATGCAAGCTCTGCGATGCTGACGACGCTGGCGCGGTGAGGCTGAGACGAGTAAGGAGCACGCCACCGGTAATAGAGAAGAGGCATGCGGTTGGGCGTGTCAAAGGCGCCCATGAGAATCTCTGCAAGCTCAACGGCCTTGTCGAGCAAGATCTTGTATTTACCGTTAGGGCCGCCACTAACATCGTAAGCGCCGATAAGACCTCCCAGGTAACGGATTGTGGTCTCGAAAACGGGGATATCGTTACGATCGGTGTAAGTGAAGTCGATCTTGGCAACAGCGTTGGCGGCCTCATCAAACTCTTCCTTCATATCGGCGATCCAGAGGGTATCGAGTGAGTCAACAAGAGTTGCACCCCAGCCGCCAAATGTCTCGCGCCACTTCATGGACAGAGGCAGGAGCTCGTCATGCATGAAGGCATACTTGCGATAACCGGCCCAAGCCCGTACCAGCTCCGCCTTGACACGCTGCCTTCGCTCGAGACGGACCTTCCTGGTTCCTTCATCCTCGAGCTGGAAGTCAAACTGGATCCTGTTCATATCGGGGGCTGTGCCAGTCGGGATAGGGATGATGGATTCGGCGGGGAGAGGGAAGTTCTCCTTAGGCTTGGTCCAGTGAATCTTGGAACCATCAACGTGGACACGAGGCTGATCCGGGTTATCGGCTGTAACTGGCGGATCCTTAAACTGCACGGGGGGTATCTCAGGAGCGGTCTGTTCCTCGGGCTTCTTGACTCCTTCGGTGCCGGCATTGGCTTGGCCTTCAGCGTTTTCTTGTGCAGGCTTCTCGGCATCGGGAAGAGTCTTGCCAGCAGCCTCGACCTTTTCGTTGATAGCCTCAATGCTCTCGGGAAGAGTCTTGTCCTCGCTAGTCTCAACTTTTTCAGGCAGGTTGCTGTCTCCCTGAGGGACGGCTGGCCTCGGGATAGAATCGGAGCCTTTGCCCTCCGAGTTTGGCAGCTCTACCACAGGCGGCACAACTGCAGGCTCAAAGGCTTCTTTAGAGCCTTCAACCGGCGGTGGCTGAGCGACTGGAGGCTGTACCGGAGGTTGTTGGATCGCATTGTATTCGGCCGATCGTGCCCATGAGTTCTGGAGATATCGATAGAGGATGAAAACCAGAAAGACGGAGATTATGGTGTAGAAGCGACCACGTCGACGTAGCGGAAGCATTGCGGCGGATCGCGGCTCGCCGAGGCGAGGCTTTTCGAAGCTTGTGTCGACGTGGGAGATGAAAATCGAGATGGAGTGTCTCGAGAGCAGAGAAGGGGCTCCGTTCGTTGGTCAGGAAGTTCGTGTATTACACTGGGAGCAGCATGCCGTAGCTAACGTTATATGTTCCCAATACGCTTCCTCCCTGTACTATAAGCAAGCAAAGATGCAACAAGTCAGAGGCTAGCTGGAGACCTCGAAAGAATGATGACAGAAAGAGGCTAAAGCGAAGATGAAGGAACCCAACGGCGCAAGGGACACAGAGAGGGAGAGTGGTCGCGTCTGCTGCAGGACAAGACGGTTAAGTCAGATCCATTCTAGAGCCAACGAGGGAAGGCAGTTGATTCTTGGCAAAAGAGGGACGTCTTTTTGCAGCCGCTGGTTGGTTGAATGGCCCGGAGCAGCCCCCTATTCCTGCGCTAACATTAGCATCCTCTAGCAGGGGCTTCCCGTGCCTGGGACGTTTAGGGGGGGTCGCAGATGGATCAGTAACGTTTTTGCAGCAGCCCGCGTAAGTATAAACGCTAACCTGGCGAAAGGATAAATTTAGAGGTGGTATTCCGTTGTTATGGTTATTTGGAAGGAATGAGGTTGCAGTCAGGTACAGACGGATAATTGGGAAGCATTTGATCCGGTTACGATAAGTTGCTTCCAAGTAGCACACGTGCACAGGACTCGAGTACCTTGTGTTACACGGCTACACCAGAGGTCAATGTGCTGGCCAAACAACAAACAATGTAGTGAATAAACGGGCCTTTTGTGTTTCTGTTTCCTCTAGGCACTTCATAGTCTACTCACAACTGCCTCAACTCCATATTATTGTCCACAAACGCATCATGTTCCTTGAGACGCGCAACCTCTCCACTCTCAAGTGCTGCAGTCCCCTATCCCCGACGTCAACTTGGACCTCTCTCTCTCCACTCACTGCCAACAGTCCAGGGGTTCTAAATCTCTGGTCCTGGAACCATGCCTAAACAGGCACTCTGACTATCTAGCTCGTGCTTCTTTGTCGACGCCATTGCCGCGCAGGTCTTGGCACGTGCCTTTGGTGAAGATGCTTCTGAAGACTTTGAATCAACGCTGTGCCGGTGAACCGAGACAATTGTCAGGCTTCTCTTGAGGCTTAAGAGGCTGAGATATAAGAGCCTTTGCAATCCATCAAACAGTTATCTGCCGCAAGGAGAGAATGCTACCATCCGATCTTGGCCAATGAATATAGCCATCCCACAAGCGACGCAAATGTCTAAGACTCAACTCCCTCCGCCAAGCCTGGGAGTATAGCTACTTCATGCCGTCCTATGGCATTCGGGCATAGTCTTTGACACAGGTCATGACAACTACATATAATCTGAGGAGTAATCCAGGAAAGGAGATAGGCGGAGAACTCTCCTCCGTTGATGCTCCACCACGAGCAACATAGCTCTGCACTAGTGGGCCTCGGATCTCAACAACAACAGCCTAAATCATCTCCCCTGTGGCTTAGTTGGCTAAAGCGTCCGACTGTTATTACCAGACAATCGGGAGATCGGAAGTTCGAGCCTTCCCGGGGGAGCTATTCAGCTCAGATTCAGTTTTTGCTGATGGGCACTATTTTTGGTGTTGTTCCTTAAGCCCCAGACGCAGCCCACTCCCACCAGAACTTGCACAAGCCAGCGCTAGGCAGCTGGCGAGCCTAGACTTTTGCCCTAGTCTGACACAGTTGACCATCATGTAGGCAGCGTGGACATGGGTGTCGCCTAAGCGGCTGGTGTGTGTTTGCTCTTAATTGAGTACCCTATACTGGCATGGCGTTTCATTGTAACTCGACCTGGATATCAACCCATGTGACAAATGAGTGAATTGGGCAATGTTTGGGTTGCTATGATCTGAAAGTAGATGAAATCTGTATTGGTACTTAGGAGGACAAGTAGTATATCGCAGGGTTGAGATGATATGAGGAAAGTGAGGTTCGATACGGGAGGAATCAGAGAAGACGCCACCTGCATGACAATTATATGAGATGAAAGAAAGCAAACAAGCCCCTAACATGACGTTCGAAGTTAGACTAGCTTCATTCGTTTCAACTCCACGGGATATCAGTGTCAGGCTGGCTCGGTGAATACTTAGCTGGAGCAACACTCTGAGCCCGAATGTCTACGTGCAGTCTGAGACTCACCCAGGAACATTGGCGACGAATCCCTGGAATATATGAGAGGCAAGTCAACTATTTGTCGTGTGACAATGGTCTTGACTTGGCCATTGAGCAAGACGAGGTACTGATGAACTCTCTTGGTGGCGCCTTGGAGAGAAGTCAAGTTTCAGCATCACTTTTCGTTTGCGGCCAAAGGCCATCCAAACACATACAAAGAAACAAACCTTTGATCTGTTTTGAAGCTCGCTTGTTGGCAGCTCAATCGGTTACCAAACCTGGTTGAACCCAACTTTGTTGTAGTTTGTCCCAGCTCCCAAACTCAGCGCGACAACCAACCTGCGTCGCAGGGACTCTTATTCTCAGCTAAGGCAAGCACGATGGGTATCCCCTAGCGCAAAAGAATAACCAGCAGCCACCTCGTTGCCGTTCCCAGAAAAAAATGTGAAAAAACACCACGAGCAAAAAGAGATCAGTCTTCGAGAACTGCAAAAAAAAATCAACTCCCCGAGGTGGGCTCGAACCACCAACCTCCTGATTAACAGTCAGACGCGCTAGCCAATTGCGCCATCGGGGAGAGGCTTTATTTGTTGTTGAAGGGTGGTGTGTTACCAGGGACTATGATGGGTTGGCTTGGAAGTGTGGGGAGACAGGGGGATCTGACCGCAACTCACACATCCGGTGTGAAACTTTCTGTAGTGGATCATGCATTATTCAAGGCATAAAATCATTTTCATAAACTGTCAAGTTGTCTGGTGAAGTCTAACTTTGTTCTGCCCAACATCGCGATTGGGCTTGATTGGAACTCAATAGTGCCGGATGGTTCTGTTTTAGCCAGATCAACTCATACGAAGTCGCTGAACCTGTTTACGTGTCTGCGAATGAGAACACATATGTTTCGTTACGGGTTACCAAATTGAGGTGATCCCCGGATTTGCAAGAGCGGAGCTGGCAATTGTAACGTTTCTCTGCATGACAAGCTAAGAAACAATCGCCTGGAGATCATGATGAGAGCTGTAATTAAAGAGACGTACCAAAACAGCTGGAAAAGGAGAGAGATAAAGTATCATGTTACTGTTTGATTTGCGTATATCATGATAAAAGATTATCCACTCGTTCGGGCCCGCCTCTGATCTGGCTGGCTGAAACTCACAAAAAGTTCAGCTGAGCTGAGTACTAAAATGGTGACATGGAGACGCTACGGAAATAACCCCCTGCGATAGCCCCCCAGTCTTCACGTTTCGATCCGAAAGGATTGCCGAATTGCGTGGCCCAGGAGAATCTGGTGGTCTTTAATGTCACCCTGTAGTTAGCACACAGATATCATGTCACCTTCTTTTCCCGAGTTCCTCTTTTCCGTCCTTATCAACTGCCCCTCACGTCAATTGCGGTAACGCTGTCGTCCTCTTGAAGCCAGCTTGAACTATGGCAAACTCAAGTCCTCAGGAGCAGAGGGTTGCAGTTATTGGCCTTGGTGCGTACAGATCGCCGTCTTTATTGAACCCCCACTGATTTTTGAGTTCTCGCTTCCCAGGGGCCATGGGGATCGTCGCTGTCAAGAACTTGCTAGAGGAAGGGTTCAATGTCACTGGCTTTGACCGCAATGACTATATTGGAGGATTATGGCACTTTTCTGAGGATGAAAACACTTTGAGCGTGCTTGAATGTAAGTTTGCCGCTCAATTGCGAATCATGGTGGAGGTTCTGAAGGTTTCTAGCAACTGTTGTAAATGTCTCTATCGCTCGGGTTAGTAACGCCGCCTGTTTCTCATCGTAGCCCAAGTAAATATCTTACAATGCCCAGGGTTGCTATACAGACTTTCCTTTTCAAAAGGGTACGTAATATTCTGCATATACATGCAAGACTCCCCCGCGCTGACTTTTCTAGGAACACCCCCCTTCTGTTCTGCAAAGCAAGTCAATGAGTACCTTGAGAATTATGCCGACCATTTCAACCTACGACCTCATATGCGGCTGAACACAGTAGTTAAACACGTCGCAAGAGAAGAAGAATCCAACAGATGGCGATTGGACTTTGAACTTGCGCCCTCGGAGTACTACGATAAAGTTGTCATCGCCACAGGGCCGCATCTGAACACTGTAATGCCTGATATCCATGGATCGAGCTTGTTTGCTGGGAGGATCATTCACTCAAAATCATTCAAGAGGTAAGCCAAAACTCACCACTTTACCATAAACCTCGACGTCTAATGGCTTGTAGGCCTGAAGCATTCACTGATAAGAAAGTTGTTGTCCTCGGGCTTGGCAACACAGGGAGTGATATCGCTGACACACTAATCGGGCATGCTTCAAGCATATGCATCTCTCATAACCATGGTGCCCTTGTCGTAAGTTTTCTACTCGTTCATTGCTCCGGCTCTCCTCTGACCTACTGCCAAGCTTCCTCGTGACATCGACAAGGTCACCGGATCCAAAGGCCTCACTCATCGATTCTCAGTTATTCTCGGCTTTCTAGAGAGATGGTGGCCATCCCTTGCCGAAACTCTGTTTAACCGCAAGGCCAGGTCCATCATGAGCAAAGCCTTTGGCCAAGTTGATCCAGCGTGGAGATTGGACCCGGCACCCTCTGTTAAAGTGACAAACCCGGTAGTCTCAGACACCTTGATCAACAGACTACGGGCTGGGGATATCAAAACAATTCCCGGTATTAAGAAGGTCACAGGTCCAAAGGAGTTGGAGCTGACAGATGGGCAAGTGGTGGAAGCCGACGCCAACATTTGCTGCACGGGATACAAGAACGGCTTCGACATTCTGGACCCCCAAGTAGACCCCTCCGACAAGCCGTCTATAGCTTGGCTCAAGGCATGGGGATCCAAGGATCGCCCCTTGCCGCGTCTGTACCAGAATGTCTTTTCTCTCAAGCAACCAGACTCTCTCGCGTTCCTTGGTTGCACTTGGTTTATTACCAGCGCATTCTGTCTGGCTGACTTGACAAGCATGTGTATCGCCCAAGTATGGGCCGGACACTCCAAGCTACCGCCGCAGCCTGAAATGAATCGCTGGATGGACCAACAAGAACAGCGTATTAGCAGACTCGCGCAACGTGGAACGGTTATCCCAGCCTCGGTACCTGCCCGTGAATGGCTAGTGTGGGCTGACCGAACAACCGGTATGGGCGTGGAAGATTATCTTGGATGGGGATGGAAGGGATGGCTGTTCTGGTGGAGGGAAAGACCTCTCTGGAAGATGCTCATGGATGGACCGCAGACCGCAGCGGCCTGGAGACTCTTTGATGGGAAGAGGAAGAAGTGGGATGGAGCAAGGGCTGAAATTGAGAGGGCAAACGAGGTTGATGAGTTTGCCAAGAAGAAACAAACATGATGTGCGCGGCTGTCACCTACTTCATGAGATAGCATGGCATCAGCTCTGTTCAGGTTTGGTCTTTTGAAGTTTAATTGCCCTGATCAGGTAATGAACTGTGTTCCGACCCTGCGGCGTCCCTCTCTTCCCCAGACATTGTGATTTGCTCTGACCCATTGTGGCAGAGTCCCTTTGTTGTTTACTTTGTTTCTAACTAATGAGTAAATCTCAGCCCTAGAAACCTAGCAAATTTATGCCAACATCATAGGAACAGAATATCGTAGTACTGTAACTCTAGGATTGGAAGAACTGAAAATCGTGGCATGGGCTTCGTCAACCTCAGGCTGGTGGCCGCCAAACCACCATAGGACACATCTTGACGACGGGATCTCAACCAATGAGATCACAGAATTGGCTTAATCCCCTGTGGCTTAGTTGGCTAAAGCGTCCGACTGTTACTTGCAGACAATCGGGAGATCGGAAGTTCGAGCCTTCCCGGGGGAGCACATGTGCCCAACTCATCTTTTTGGCTGGCGATGCAGTATGTTCTTTACTCCTTCGCATGAACTGCTCATCCGTGGTGCTAAATAGAACTATTACTCAAGGCAAACAAGGTTGAGGCTTGGGTGGATTAGTGGACATTCTTTTTTTCCTTTCTGCTTGGTGGATGCCATCACGCCCCACTGGCACTGGGTCGTGGTAAGCCCTCAACTGGTGAACAATGGATCAGTCGAAGATGAAGTTCAGTTGAACGAGTGTAGTTGTGGTCTCAACTCAGTTAAAAACTGGATCCCGGTCTATTTTAACAGGAAACGGCTTCCTTGTAAGAGTAAAACTGGAACCAGATCACATTGGTGTTCACGCACGGGATGACCACTCTAGCTTAGCAAAGGCCCCGAAAACTTGCGAAACATAGGTATCAATAACAACTTAATCTTATGAGAGATATTGATTAGATTGACCTTGTAACATGACCCAAGGCTAACTTTGCAGTGGTTAATGGCTGACGGTGCCATGAATGCTTCCTTCAAGGCGTTACAAAGATGGACTCTTGGGAGGAGCCCATGAGAAGCTCACTCCCTTTGAAAGCAATACCGCTAAATTAATACACATATCGGCACTGGAATTGATATTGTAATGCCGTTGGCTGAGTTAAGCTATTATTTTGCATATGCTTGTTCAACTGTGATTGCCGAAAGGATACACGAAGTCATAAGAGGCGTAGACTACCTCTTTATTTACTTGCTCTCAAGTCTATGGGGAGTTAATAAACTGATGTATTCCTTCATGTCTGCAACGGTTTACTCTTTGTTTGACATAACACTTTAGCATGCAATCTTTAGGCCAACCCTAGGAACAACCACGGCATACTCTTACCGCAACTACTCATGTGACTGCTCTATTTGGACTGTTCAAACCAGATGTTATGCCTTGGCCTTAGTTTCCACTTAGATCATTTCTTGATAACGACATCGATGATCACGATCCAGTCTGCGAGGCGCGAATGTTCTAGTCGTAGATGGAATACCAGCAGGACGAATGACATTTCACCCCCTATCCTCCTGACATGTGTTTCGCTCGAACCGCTGGAGATTCCTTTCGACAATAGGCCAAGCCCATCGCCCATACCGAAACAACTAAGTTTCTAGACCGCTCACTGGGCAGTTCTGCCAGTCACACGACAAGCCATTATGGGATGTGCATCATTTGTCGCGATTTAGAACTTGATCTTGGTGAGTTGGTATCAGTTATGGAGATGTCAATTTCTGGGCACACCGTTGCACTTTGGCCACCCCGAGATTTGCGAGAGACAAGCCAGCTATAGAAGGGTTCCTCTGGGACAAACAATTTGTTGAAAACGTGTCGGAAGAGCTTGATGAGGGGATGCTAGAATGCACGATGACATCAACTGCGGCTTCAACCTGCCGAGCTGACACAAGCTGAAAAGACGGATTCTGGACCTATTCTTCAATAGTCACATGTCGCTCAGGATAAATTGGGAGCACTTCAAGTTCCAGCGAAGGATCAACAGACTTCTTCCTTGCAAGATATTTCTAGAAAAGATCGGCATCAAACTCAAAACATCAAAAGATTTTAACGTGCCTGAATCATTCCCTCATGCAAACCGGCCCACATGGCTGTTTGGACTAGGGTAGTGGAACCCCTCTAGGGGGATTTTCGTATTCAGGATAAGTTTTTCGGAACGACGATCTTCTTGTTGGCTGGATGTATTAGCTTCTAGAAAAAGAAAGGCCTTTCAAAATAGAAAGATTGCGCGTCATGACGGATGGAAGGGTTTGAGGGTGGATGGGTATAAGTGAACCCCTTGTCGTCCATTTTGACCATGTTCAGCACCAACACGAACGTGATTCATCTTCCGTTTTACAACTTCAATCAACTGTTTCATAAAAGAGTCATTTATCATTCTATTTTCGATCAGAAACATGGCCCGCCAATGGCATCCTCGAGCAGTCGCTCAAGTCGCCCTCCGCTGCCTCCAATTCATCTTCGCCGTCATCAGCGCAGCACTCTACGGCGCCGACCTCGCCAACTGGTCTGCAGCTAACACACATGCCAACGCAAGCTGGATCTATGCCGAAGTTGCCGCAGTTCTAGCTGCCTTCAGTTCAATAGCCCAATGGTGGCTCGCTCTCCCCCGCACCGCAGCAGTGATCTGGGACTGTGTTATCAGTCTCCTTTGGCTTGTCACGGTTGCAGTGTTTGCCCAGAACATTTACAGCAGTGCGAATGTGGAGCAGAATTTCTCCATCAACAGAATTAAAGCTGCTGTGGCGATCGATGCTGTCAACTTGGCCCTCTGGCTGGCTTCAGTCGTGGAAGCTTGCTGGTGCTGTGGCAGACGACAAAAGCAGAAACTACCCACGACTGAGGAAGCCATGGAAGAGGTGGATATTTCTGAGAAGAAGGATATCACCGATGAGAAAAATATCGTCAAAGAGAAGGATACGAAAATGGCACTTGATCCGCCACCATATGTCAAAGTATGATATTGGACCATGGTGATAGGGACGGAAGGCGTTGCAGGGGGTCAGGATCAAAACGTAAGCAGAAGTGAGATTCTGTTATTTAAGTCTGTATGTGTTTAACTGGTTTATACGTTGGTTTAAAACTCCAATGATTACAAGAATTCATGCCCTTTGCTTGGACACTTCTAGAGGCCATTCTAGCCACCCCGACAAGTCTGGACCGAGTAATCCCCCTATTGCATCGAGAAGATGCGCTGCCCACCCATCCATAAACCAGCATCGTTTCATCGTGCTAAACAAAGGGACGTAATACGCTAATAAGAGAAGAGCCGGTGGCGCTTTCCGCTGAAGACACCCAACAAAGAGATCCTGCAGACGGTAGAACCACCCAAACACAAGCTTATTTGTCGTTGGGCCGTTGAATATTCCGTCGGCGTCACCATAGTTGGCTTCGTAAATGTCGCAGAGGGACTTGTGAGCCCTCAGAAATAGAACAGTATCCGGTGTTTCGTGGGATGCAATCCATGCCCGGAGCTTCTCGAGAGGCTCGATCCATTGGATGTGTGGGAATCCTTTGACGAGATACTCGGGTCTCGGGTCCTCCGGTTCGGGATCAGCACCACCGCCAAGGGGTGACATAAGCCCCGTGAATAATGTTGCAGGCTCAATGGATTGTCGAATCAACCTCACACCGTGTATTAGTGGTAACCACCGCTGCGCGGCGATGTCTCCCACGCTGCAGAGGAGGAGGTCTTCAGGACCGGTGGGTCCTGCTGCGAAGGTACAGTAACAAACAAGTACGGAAGCAACATATAGGGCACCGCAGTTTGTCTCGTTTAGGTTGGACAAAGTCTTGTTGAGCTCGGTCAATCCGAGCTCGGCATGCTGCGCCGCGAGCGTACGATTTCGAGCATGGCGTTCTGTCCCCTTGGGTTCCAGATAAGCAAGGTGGTATCCGGCTAGAGAGTACGCAAGATGGAGGACAAAATGGTATGATAGTCCGATCTGAGGAACATTCCGTGCCCAGAAAATCGCAATGCTCTTCTGAGGGTCATCAGAATCGTGCAGCGTCGCAGCAGTGTGGGTAATAAAATGGAATAGAAATTCAGCATCGGCAACGTTCAAAGGGCAGGCTATTGACGTTGAAGCTGTTGAAGAAGACGCCGGAGTCGCGGCCGCGGATGGCGGAGAAGTCCCGGCCCGCTCCGGTTGATGTGGGAGCGGTCTCGTCAGGGCAGCCCAGTCCTTTCGCGGCCGGCCCGGACCACGGCGCGGCGTCGTAGAGGGTTCTCCCTGGACGGCGCTTGAGTCGGGGGGTGACCTTGACGATGACGGGTCTTCACCAGTAGGCGGCAAAGGAGCGAAATCGCAGGGAATGCCGAAGCGCACGCAGTTGGCGCAAGCAGGCTTCACCTCGTCACACTGGCTTGGTCAGCACCAGACTGTAGTTGGATGGCTCGGAATTCGTGGATGGATGCTAAACCGGAGGAGACGAACCTTGACTTTCCTCCTTTTACAGTTGAAGCAACCATTTCTCGACTTGCGGTGAGGTCTTCTGGCAAGCTTAGAGACCCTTGCGGAGGAGAGGCTCTCGGGACCAGACGGTTGAGGCGTCATGGGCTCCCGCACGACACCCTGAAGGATGTATCGGTGAATAATGGCTTCAGGAGATGTAGCCAAGGCCACAGAGATGCCTGATGCTGATACACCGGCCCTCTGGTATGCTGTTTGGCCAGATTTCGTGATTCGAGTATCTTCCCGAGAAGCCGGGGATGTCTCAGAGGAGCCCAGCGGAAGCGCCGGACTGCTTCACCTTGGCGACCCCGAGAGATCAAGACAAATAATCGATATCTTTTGACCCTAGGATGATACCGACAACTCAATACTCGGGATCAGAGTGCCGAAGACGGGCGTCGTGAGATGCAGGGGATGGTCGGGTTGACTGTCTGTTAGTTCAGCCACGACCGGCACCTCGGGTATTCCAGAACAAAGACGGAAGGTGTGGGTCAGATATTGAGGATCTTGCGAGATCTATAAGCCAGCGTCATGCAGATCCTATCAAGGGCAAGCGGCAAAGAGGAAGAAACAGGCTCTTGTCAAGTTATGAGGCCGGTCAGTTTATGTGAAAGTGAAATGAAATGGGGATTGGTTGAGCGAGGGGAGTACTAAGTCGGCGGAGTTAACGGGCGTGGGTTTTTCGGATTTCTTGGAGCGAAAAATGTCCGATTTGCGACGACAGGCCGCTAATCCTCATTCAGCCACGGCTACGACGATGCCAGTGAGATGGAAGCCGATGATGGGCTGCAAGCACGCGACGAGGGTTGTGGGGTTTAAATGAGCTTACGAAGCGATTCGCAAGCTTCTTGTTTTCCGCTGCCGACGGACGTCATGTAAATCGCGACCCTTTTTTTTTTTTATCCCCCTCGTCCCTATAAATGACAACGCCCCTGATTCCGCAAGACAAGAACGACTATCCCATCTATTTTAGAACTCGAGGTCCAAGTATGCTTACACACCAATTACCGCTGACTAACGGGTGAACTGCATGTTAGCGCCAGATTTCATCTTAACAAAGCCCCATCGCATGACGAATATTCTTATTAATTCTCCGACACTCGATTTTTTTTCGTCCTGAGGTTATTTTCCCCTTGAGTTTGCAGCTCGGGAAACATGGTTCAAAGACGTGATGGGACCCTTTATGCGTCTTTTCGGATCCGGCTCCCCGCTGCTCTTGACGAGATGATTCTTCAACTCAAACTGTCCACGATCGCTTAGATATTTACGCAATTCCGCATGACGACTGAACAGATCAGAGCTCAAATTTCATTTCTGTCACCCTCTCGAATGGCATGTCTATCTCGCATTCGAATTCGGAATCGCGGACCGTATCGGCTGATGTTCGGGCTCTTGAGAAACCCCGGGGTCCGGAAGGTGGGGGAGTTGAGATGAGACCGCTCATCTTGCCCTCATGACCTTGGTTAGAGAAGGTACCTAAACAACTTGGGGTGGCAGTTGTCTTCTCATTCTTCCAACTCTCGAGACTATTGTAGATTCAACTGTTTTTATCGCAGCTTTTTCTGCAGAAATACTCCATCATTTATAGGATTACGCCTATCCCGGCTGACTAACAAGGATCCAAATATCCCTGTCATTCCTCTACACTGAATGGCCACAGCGCCCTGAACGTCATCGAGCATTGCCCCAGCTAGTTTGGCTTGTTCCCAAATTCCCCCCCTTCGACTCGCCCAACCTCCCTCTCTCGTTCACGACAAAGCGGTCGATACCGGACAAGTCATGTCTTCGTTCCGTCTCCTCATCGAGGACGGTCAGTTCCGCGATAGCCATGGGCGTCAAGTCGTGCTTCGCGGCATCAACGTTGCTGGCGATGCGAAGCTCCCCAGCGAACCCGATCAACCGTCTCACGTTGGCACCGACTTTTTCGACGGCGATAATGTCACCTTTCACCAGCGTCCGTTCCCAAAGGAGGACGCGCGAATGCATTTTGCGCGACTGAAGCGATATGGCTTCAATACCATTCGCTACGTCTTCACCTGGGAGGCGATCGAGGCTGCCGGGCCTGGACACTACGATGAGAAGTTCATCCAGCACACGATTGATATCCTGAGGATAGCCAAGGAGTATGGGTTCTACATATTCATGGATCCTCACCAAGATGTCTGGTCTCGATTTACAGGCGGTTCCGGCGCTCCCTTGTGGACTCTCTACGCTTGCGGACTCAACCCCCAGAGCTTTGCTGCGACCGAGGCGGCCATCGTTCAAAACACCTATCCCAACCCCGACGAGTTTCCCAAGATGATTTGGTCAACAAACTACTACCGACTTGCTGCCGGAACCATCTTCACACTGTACTTTGCTGGCAAGGACTTTGCCCCGAAGTGCATCATCGATGGCGTCAATATTCAAGATTATCTCCAGAGTCATTTCATGAATGCCTGCGGCCATCTGGCGCAACGGATACACGAGGCTGGCGACCTTGAGAATGATGTTGTTATTGGCTGGGAGAGCATGAACGAGCCCAACAAGGGCATGACAGGCTACAAGGATCTCAGCGTGATCCCCAAGGAGCATCCATTGAAGAAGGGAACTTGCCCCACGATGTGGCAGACCTTCCTGACTGGCATGGGTCGTGCCTGTGAGGTTGACACATGGGACATGGGAGGACTTGGCCCTTACAAGACTGGAACCAAGCTCGTTGACCCCCACGGCGAGATTGCCTGGCTGCCCGCCGATTATGACGACTCAAGATACGGATGGAAGCGTGACCCAGGCTGGAAACTCGGTGAATGTATCTGGGCACAGCATGGCGTTTGGGATATGGAGACAGACACGCTTCTCCGGAAAGATTACTTTGCCAAGAACCCACGTACCGGCAAGGCCATTGACTATCCCGAGTTTACCAACACCTACTTTATGGATTCTTGGCGCAAATATGTCAAGATATGCCGAGGCATCCACAAGGACTGCATCATGCTCATGCAGTTCCACACACTGGAGCTGCCGCCTGAGATCAAGGGAACCGAGGACGACGACCCGAGAATGGCCTTTACTCCTCACTATTACGATGGCATCACCCTCATGACGAAGCATTGGAATAGTACTTGGAATGTGGACGTGGTGGGTGTGTTACGAGGCAAGTACTGGCATCCAGCCCTGGCTATTAAAATTGGAGAGACAGCAATTCGCAATTGTCTCAAGGAGCAGCTTGCAACACTCAGGAAAGAGGGTCTTGACCGCACCGGAAAGCATCCCTGTGTGTTGACAGAGTTTGGCATTCCATATGACATGGATGATAAGAAGGCATACAAGACTGGTGACTACTCTAGCCAGTCAGCAGCTCTTGATGCCAACTACTTTGCTGTTGAGGGGGCAGGACTTGAGGGCCATTGCCTGTGGGTGTACTGCGTAAGGAACGGGCATCAGCGAGGAGATTTCTGGAATGGCGAAGACTTGTCCATCCTGTCGCTGGATGACAAGCCTCTACCAGAATCACCTGTGCCGGAATCTTCTCAGTCATCACTGAACCTCGTCAAGACAGCCACCACAAACGCCAGCAACAATGCCAGCAAGGACGTGGCTGATGACCGAACTGTCACACCTGATAACCTCAAGCGAACACTCACAAACCCGTCAATCAGCTCGGCCCCTTCTACAAAGGATCCTCAGCTGACCAATGCCCCTGGATACCGTGCCGCCGAAGCTTTTGTGCGCCCTACGCCTACAGTCGTTTATGGCGATGTTCTCTCGTCTGGGTTCAATCTGCGACAATGCACATATGAGCTCAAGTTGAAAGCACCAAAGGATGCGCCCGATGAGGCGCCCACTGTTGTGTTCCTGCCGGAGTATCACTTCCCCAAGGACCAATGTGAGGTGGCTGTGTCATCTGGCAAGTGGGAGCTGAGCACAGATGATGACGAAGGAACAACGTTACAGAGGCTCAAATGGTGGCACGCAGAGGGAGAGCAGAGCCTCAAGATCTCGGGCCTGGTGCGAAAGCACAATGTTCCTGTAGGCTCTGACGAGGAGGCAGGGTATCTGGAACAGTGCCAGCAGGGCTATGGATACAATTTTGGAAGCTGCAGCGTTATGTAACGCTTAAGAGGAGGAGCAAAGGGTTTGTTGCGGCAATTCGGGTTTGGGGATAGGTAATTGACAGCATCTTGAGATGCGTGGGCATGCGGTTTGAACAAGAGGAGGAATTACACACGACTACACAGGTTGATAAAGCAACATTAGACATACTGGTCCTCACATGCAATTCACTCAAGACACTGGGAAATTAGCGACACGATTTCACGGCCGGATACGAAGAGTGCTGCCGATCCATGGGTTAACCACGGAGGGCGCCAGCAAGGTCTGAACTGCATGTAGCCAGCCCACTACAGTACTGTATCTCGGTCTACATTACGAACTTGGCCTTCGGTAGATTCCCTGCTTAGCGGACCTCTTTAGTGTGACGCCACTGTGAAATGCAAACCAATTGCTCGGTTGGCGGGCATTGAATGGCATGGGCTGTGGAGAAGGCCAGGACCCAATGTCTTGGGTTGAAGAGTGGCCCCCGGCTTTGAGACGACTTTGAATCTCGGTCAGCGGCCCCTCGTATTTGTCTGACTTGAGTTTGTGCCCTGGAACAGAACCAGGGGGGGCTTGCGTCAGTTAAGGGCTGAGCCGAGCCAGGGCTGAGAACAACTGGAGGCGACGGGACGCGGAGCAAGGGGCTCGCTGCCTTATCTGGGCTGTGTTAAGAGGACAAAGGCGAGGTTGAGTTGATAGTTAAACGTCACCCCCGAGGCTTTGCTTGCTTGCGTGCGTTCCTCTCCTGCGGAGCGCCTCACGATCACCATCTGTGTATGCCTCTCAACCTCGACCGCCCCCGTCAGCAAACGGCCGTACAACTGGCGGCCCCCTCATCAGAGACAGTTGGATGGACCCGATTCGCCAGGGGGTCCCCCTCCACCAGGTCGCACAGCTAGCACACGCACCTCTGCGAGTGCGAGTGCTCTCTATCACACCCTGCCCGCGCACCATCCCAACTGTCGCCAAGCGCCAGGCGCCTGCGGGCGAGCGAGACGGAGCAGTGGCTGGGTTTCTTTGAGGGGACGTGAGGAGGATAAGGGCTTGAAAGAGTCCCCGTCCGTCGCCAATGCCACGGGGCCGAGCGCCCTCCATTCTGACGGTGGTACAGCACAGCACAGCACAGCACATTGGAGACTCTTAAGTTTGCGACTTATATCTGAGCCATTACACGTGGTGACTCGGAGGATAAGCAGGCCGGCCGCAGATCTGCTGCTACCTACTGTGCGGTAGAAAGGTAGGGCATCCATCCATCTCCATCTCTGGCAGCTGGATCCTTCTCCCCGTCCGCCGAGCAACACCAACACACCATCAACACCCGACTCAATCAACAACAAAAAACAACAATCCTCAATCCACTCCTCCAGCGCCTATCCTGGCCTGGCCCGGCCCAGCCCCGGTATCCTTGTCCATCCGACCCACTCAACTCCACGCCATGTTACTCCACCGCAGGCACAAGCCATGAATAGCGATAGCTTGCGACGGGTTTCCCGTCCCGCTGCCAATTTCGACCTGCCACCGGCTCCGGGTCAGGCTCAGGCACAGGTACAGGCACAGGCCCTTCATCCTCAACCTTCAGCGACGACGACGACTGCGACGACACAAGCATCGACAGCAGCGTCTCACCAAGCTCTGGCAAAGGCCAGACTCCAGTCCTTCTCGCGGCCCAGCCTTCAGGACCTCGCCCTCGTCGACGGCTCCTCCACCGATCACACTCCCGCCTATGCCCTCTCTTCGACAGCTCCGTCCTCCTTCTCGTACCCTCCCGCTGTCGCCCCGGCCGTGAGCTCGCCCCCCCGGCCGCTGGGCTCATCCTCCTCCGACCTGCCGACGACCTCCGCACCCGCCCACTTCCTCCACCCCGTCTCATCTGCCTCGAGCTTACGTCCCCGAGCGTCGACCGCCAGCGCTTCCTCCTCCTTGCACACGCCTCCGTCTCTGCCTCGAATTCTCACGTCGCCGTCCCTCTTTGATCCTCAGATCTCTGCCCATTTTGTTCCTCGAGGCGGGCTCCCCCCCGCGCCGCCGCCGCCCAACATGTATCCGGCTGGCCAGAGACATGTCTCGGGCACCGACCCCACGAGGCCATTCCAGGTCCCTCCGCCGCCGCCGCCCATGGGAGGTCCGAATGCCGGCCAGATGGGAACCATGATGAACCTGCCGCCTCCTCCGCCTCGATATCCCGCCGCGCCAGGCGCCTCCGGCGTAATGATCCCCCCACCTCCCGGTCCGCCTCCGGCGAGTGCTCTCGGCCAGCAGCCCCCGTGGCACGGCGCATTTGGGCGCATGTACGACGGGCGGCCTGGATTCAACATCCCGCCGCCGCCGCCCGGCCAGCACCAGCCGTACAACCCCAAGTTGCACGCCCAGATCGCCGCTGGGCAGACGGTTTCTATCCCTCCTCCGCCCCCGCCGACTGAGGCCATGAGTGCGACCTACATACCGCAAGGCGACACGTACGGAGAGGGCGTTGGTATCCCCGCCTTTGGTCTGGAAGACGGAACCCTGACTGCCAACTCGCAGACATCATGGCCAGTCACGACGCCTCAAAGCGGAACTGACACAAATGCCACTACTCCCATGGACGGCCTGCACTCGGCTACTAACTCGCAGCCGCGTGGTGCTTCCAACTCGTCCAACGCGACTGCCATCCCACCGGAGGTAGCTTCCCAGTGGCCCCTCGATACCGTCCTGATCTGGCTGGCCAAGAACCAGTTCTCCAAGGACTGGCAGGAGACCTTTAAGGCCCTCAACCTGCAGGGGACCCAGTTCCTCGAGCTCGGCAGCGGTCACGGAGGCCGCGGCAACTTTGGAATGATGCATCAGCAAGTATATCCTAGACTCGCCCAAGAGTGCACCAACAGCGGCACCGGCTGGGACCAGCCCCGCGAGCGCGAGGAGGGCAAGAGAATGCGACGGCTCATCAGAAGCATTGTGACGGGCCGACCAGCTGATACGTCAAAGATCTCAAGCTCCCACGGCCACAAAGAGTCCCTCAACGGCGGACATGGGAACAACTTACCAAGTGCTGGAACTGACCCCATGGATTCGCCCAACGTTTGTTCCCCTGATTGGCTTGTAATTGTTCCTTGCTGACTTCTTTGCAGACGCCTCTTACGGCACCTGGCCCTGGCTTTAGCACTCGGCGCTTCTCCCAGACGAGGGCGACGACAATGCCTAACAGCATTAGCAGCACCAATATCGCCACAGATTCAAATCATCGAAATATTCTAAAGCACGTCGACACAGACGGTGCTCGTCGCCACAGCCCCAACGTCAGCGAGTCGGGTGAGGGAGCAACATTCCGTGGAGCTGCCGCACGATCAGCAAGTCCCAATGGTAGTCCTGGCATTCCACCGGCGCTATTCACATCTTCAACTACACCTGTACTCTCACAGTCTCCTAACACAATCAAAGCTGGACATCGATCACGGAGCAGTCTGGATTCTGTCTCGTCAAGTATCGCCATCTATGGATCTGGAGTCCCCCCCGATGCTGCGACCATGCTTAACCGAGGCATGAATTTGGGAGATATGGTTCATGGCAACCGAAGTCACGACATTCGATCTCGTCAGTCTCCTCTGGAAGCAGGAGAGAGGTCAGCAGGCGGTGAGACACCAGCTTCAGCCAAAGACTCCAAGAGCTTCCTCAGTTTTCTGTCAAGAAAGAAGAGGCAAAATCCCGAAGAGATGGACTCTCCAACTTCACCTCAAGGTACCATGAAACCTATGGGATTAGGGGTCCGAGGAATGAACGGCAGCGACACCAACCTGGATCATCCAGCAACGGGCTTTGGGCCTGATGACAGAAACGGCCACATGGTACATCAACGACCAAGACGAATCAACCCAGTAAGAACCTATGTTCTGGCTACTATGGACTATTGGAACTTCAGAATGTGCGACATTACTGAGGCAGAGTCGCCTGCAGAGGTTCGACAAGTCATCTGTATGCATCTGGGTCTGGGTGACTTTGAGAACTCTTATATCTACCTCACTGAGGTTGGAAAGTTTGACCACATGGATCCTCTGGACGATCAGAGTCTTTTGACGGTGAAGAGAGTCAAGGGTGACCCTCTTGGAACACTCAAGTTTTTCGTTACTCCGCCTGGAGTACCTCCTGCTAACAGCCTGAACATGACCGAAACTGTTCCAGCTTCGCTGGCTCCTGGCTACCTTGCCCCAGGAACATCACCCGATGATACGCAACGAAATAGCAGGCAGCGATCTAGCTCATCGCCGCCGACATCTCGGTCCAACACGCTGACAGATGACAAGATCGATGAGAAGACTGAGAAGACTCTAGCACAGGAGGCAAGCACCTACAGAGCTGAGATGGAGAGGAAGCAGCGCGAGTATCTCGCTAAGAGGAAGATGGCTGCAAAGAGCAGTCCATCTGAGTCGATTGGACCTGGTATTGTCGGCAGAAATGTCGACTTTGACCAACCTCGAGAATCACCGTACGAAGACAAGCGCCCTGATCAACTCTTCCCCCAGAGGAGACCCCCGGCACCGCCCAGCGACCCATCTGCAACACTGATCAAGGCCAATTCCTTGAGCAAGAAGACAGGTCAGGGTCTACGATCATCCAGCAGCAGCCTCGAGGGCTATCCTACCCCTAGACACCCGCCGATGGTCACTGGAGAGAGCGAGATGACGGAGAAGGGCAAGAAGGCTAAGCTTGTGCCCCAGGCAAGTGGCATTGGCATTGGAGCAGCGCTCGCAGGTATGGGAAGGAACCTCAGCGCGATTGGGCAGTCCAATGTCAAGAATAATCGTGGTGTATCTCCCAACCGGATGTCGACGCAGCCAACCCCCGGAGGTAAGGACCGCAAATCTAGCGTTGATTTCTTTCAGCACAACATGGGTAGAAGCAGTCGTGGTTCGGTAGCGACGCCAGGTTCTGTAACCTGGAGCAAGGGGAACATGCCTTTTGTCGTACCAGACTACTCACCCAGCGAGACGCCCCCGCCCGGCGATAAGCCAGCAGGTGTATCAGAAGCTAAGTTATATGAAACAGTGCCAAGGGCATCATCCCCAGCAGAGATGAGCCCCAGCTCGATGCGGACGAGGACGACATTCCCCCAGAGGTCACCGCCGCAACCACAGCAGCCACAGCGGCGCCCGTCGCATGGCCCTGACACAGAGTTTGAGGACACCGATGTCCAGTTCTCCAAGCCTGCAGCGCCGCCACCACCGGCTGATGACGACAGTGGAGACGACTCTGATGATGGTCTCTTTGCGATCCCTCTGGCCAGCAGAAATAAGAAGCCTGCTGGTAATGGTGCTGCAAACGGCCATAGCCAGAAGCCTAGTCTGACCGTGGAAACATCGCGTGCAAAGAAGCATCGGTCTGTGACCATTTTGTCCCCCACAGTTTCTTACGGGCCGACATCAGAGGGCAGCGAAGACCGTGGTCGCAAGCCCACAACCCCTCGATCTGAGGGCTGGGAGTCTGAGGAGAAGGAAAGCAAACTGGGTCGGCGAAAGTCGTTCATTGAGAAGGACGTCTGGGCTAACCGCCCTCCGACGGATGCCCTTATCAACAACCTCGACGACTTCTTCCCCAATCTTGATCTCGATCAACCCGTACTGGAAGATGGCGCCGAGGCAGGGATGCCTCCATCACCTATCGCTGAGGGAACTGAGAGTAGTGATACAGGGTCGGCTCAAGCTCCGTTATCAGGAGCTCCAGAACCCCCGACACAACCACCGCCTGCCATACCCCCGGCCCGACAGCCATCTCTATACAACGAAAACGACACACTGGGCTCTGATGAATCAACACTCAAGGCCTTGGATCAGCAGCGACCTACATCGGTGGCACAGAGGAGCCTTCGACGTTCTGGTGGCCTCGGCCGCATGAAGTCTATCCGAGAAGTAGCTCGTGGAGCTCACGAAGCTAACAAGAGGTCCAACTCGACAAACCTGGGACAGGCGTCAGGCAACATTATGCGCCGAAAGAGTACAAAGATGTTCAACGCCAACATTGTGCAAATTCGACCAGACAGGCGTGGCAGCGTAATTATGCCACAGATCCCCCAGGAGACGGCACCAAAGCGACAAACAACGTTTAGGTGGTTCAAGGGTCAGCTTATTGGAAAGGGTACCTATGGTCGCGTGTACCTCGGTATGAATGCCACCACTGGAGAGTTCTTGGCTGTCAAGGAAGTCGAGGTGAATCCCAAGGCTGCCGCAGGAGACAAGAACAGGATGAAGGAGCTTGTCGCAGCCCTGGACCAGGAAATCGACACCATGCAGCATCTGGATCATGTCAACATTGTGCAATATCTTGGTTGCGAGCGCAAGGAGACGAGCATCAGCATCTTCCTTGAGTATATTTCTGGTGGCAGCATTGGATCATGTCTTCGCAAGCACGGCAAGTTTGAGGAGTCTGTTGTGTCTTCACTGACGCGACAGACGCTGTCTGGCCTGGCATATCTGCATCGCGAAGGTATTTTGCATCGCGATTTGAAGGCCGACAACATCTTGCTAGACCTAGACGGAACGTGCAAGATCAGCGACTTTGGTATCTCGAAGAAGACGGACAACATCTACGGCAACGACAAGACAAACTCGATGCAGGGCTCAGTCTTTTGGATGGCGCCCGAAGTGATCCAGTCTCAAGGCGAAGGCTACAGTGCCAAGGTCGATATTTGGAGTCTGGGCTGTGTCGTGCTGGAGATGTTTGCGGGCAAGCGGCCATGGGCCAAAGAAGAGGCGGTTGGTGCCATTTACAAGCTTGCCAACGGCGAGAGGCCGCCTATCCCCGAAGACATCCAGGATACTCTTGGCCCATTGGCCGTAGCATTCATGATGGATTGTTTCCAAGTGTGAGTACTCTTTTGGAGATACAGGAAGCGCCGACTAATAATTATGCTAGAAATCCTTTCGATCGTCCTACAGCGGATGTGCTTTTGTCTCAACATCCCTTCTGCGAACTGGACCCCAACTACAATTTCTACGACACGGTATTGTATGCCAAGATCAAGTCATTCAAGTGAGCTAGTCATAGACTTGCCGGCCTGTTTCATTTTGATCAGTCTCAAAGCATTGGCTGTTTCCTGCTGCTGCTTTTTGCGTTGTATGTTTGTATGTGTTTGGTGGAATTGGATTGATTGCACGCTTTTCAAGAGAGCGACGGCGCATGCATGGGGAAATGGGCTCGAATTCTGGCCGGTGGCGTTGTTTATTTTGTCAAGATAGCTACAATTGGGGGGTAATGAATGAATTGATTGTAGGACGTGTCGTGATGGGAAGTTATTGCCCTGCAGCCAACTTTGTGACGACAAGATGAATTTGTGATTTTGATCCGACGTGAATTCATTGCCGTTCCATAATATGCCAGTAGAAGCATAACCAAGGGATGTACAAGCTGATGTGAATTTATGCAAGCTTAATAGATTTGACTTCTATCTAACCGTCTTAATTGTCTCATGATACTTGTGATGGAGGTTGATGGTGTTCATAGTTGTGCTGGTGGGGCGGAACTTGAGACGGTGTATCTTCGGTTATCGATATGCAGCAAAATGACATAATACTCTCAGCTATAGGGCGATGCCATCCGTTGCCCACCTACAACAGCATCTCATATCCTGCCTTTTCACTTTCAGTCTCTCCCTTCAGCTTATCTTACAAACCGATATAAAACAGATTAAATACTGCCGGGACATCGCCCACAAGACTCATTACGGAACAAGTCTGCCTGATCATTACACCCTGAACCTCACGAATCAACCGTGGTGGGGTTACTCCCACAAACAACACAGCCTGGGCAATCATGTCGGGAACCAAGGCAGCTCTCAAAGCAATCAACGATGCTATTCGCCAGCAAAAGTTTGACGATGCAGTGAGCAAGGCTCGAGAGCTTCTGGAGAAGGATTCAAAGAATTATCAAGGGTGAGTGAGCTACCCCGCCATGAGCAGTCCACGCTGACATCTATTTCAAGGCACATCTTCTTGGCATTTGCTTTGGACAAGAAGGATAGGCTCGATGAGGCTCAAGAGACATACCGATCTGCGACATGGCTTCGTCCCCAGGAGGCACAAGCTTGGCAGGGCCTGATCAAGCTGTTTGAGAAGCAGAACGCTAAGAAGCTGGTCGATTACCAGCAGGCTGTCGTCAATCTGGCCCAGATCTACCACGAGGCTGAGGACCTTTACAAGGCTCAAGATGTGGTGGATAAGTTTGTCGATTTTGCTCGCGTTCACGGCGATGAGCTACAGTATTCTGACGCTCTCTGGATACAGCTTCCCGAGAGCCCTCTCTACAGCATCCTCGAGGGCCGATTCCCCCATCCCGCAAAGACCTACGAGACCATTGCGCACCTCATTGAGAAGTTTGAGAAGCACCGGATAAACACACTCATTGGAGAACGCCGGACAAAACTGGGCGCAAAGCTATCCGAGGTCACCATCGAGGCCAAGCGAGAGGTCTACAGCCAGAGCAAGCTTGAGCACGTCTACCGGCAGCTTATCAACTGGACAAGTGACGATGACCTCAGAAGGACGTATGAGGAGAAGCTTTTGCAGCTTTGTTACGATCGACTCCTCGTTGCACCAGCTGGTGCTGAAAAGAACCAAGAGCGCGAGAAGGTGGTTGACATTGCTAATGGAATGGTTGCCATTAAGCACCCCTACAGACTTGCCTGGGATATCGCGATAGAGTGGCAGGACAAGAAGGAGACCAAGGAATGGGATGTTGACATTCTGAGGGCGTATTGCTCATTCTTCCCTGAGAGCGACTTATACAAGGTCATCACGAGCTTCCTGACGAGTCCCATCTCGCCCTTCCCCCCAGAAAAGCCCCAGGAGAAAACAGCACCAGACGGTACCGGGTCCGACGAGAGCGAGGATGACGAGGATGGTGGAGTGCCTACTCTTGTCGTTCCCCTGACCGACGAGGACCGTCTGAACATGATGACAGAGGGCATCACCACTGCCGATTCTGTTTTTGCCTATCGGCTGGTTGGCCAGTATCTTCTCCACGTTGGAGAGTACGAGAGTACTGTCGAACTGATGCGCAAGGCTCTGGTGCTCCTCGTCAAGGAGCGTAAGAAGACAGGGTTATCATTCACCCACACTGAAGATGCCTATTACCTCTCGCTCGGTACAGCACTAGTGTACTATCAGTCCCCACGACATCATCAGGAAGCAAAGAACCTCTTCGACAAGGTTCTTGAGCGAGATACTACGTCTACTGATGCTCTGATCGGCGTTGGTCTCATTTACGAAGAAGAGGAGGAATACGACCAGGCTATTGACTTCCTCAGCCGTGCCTTGAAACGAGATGAAGCCAACATTAGAGTCAAATCGGAAGCCGCTTGGGTCAAGGCGCTCAAGGGGGATTGGCAAACAGCGAAAGAAGAGCTACAAGAGTGCCTCGAACCCCTTGAAAAGCAAGGAGCTGCCTCCAAGGAGTTGCTAGGCGAGACCCAGCACCGTCTAGGAGTTTGTATCTGGAACATCGACCCGAGCAAGGCAGCGCGGAAACAGCGCAAGGGAGAGTGCGCTTACGCCTACTGGCTGAGTGCACTCAACAATAACCTCAACCATGCACCATCATACACATACCTCGGCGTCTTTTACGCTGATTATGCCAAGGACAAGAACAGATCGCGAAGGTGTTTCCAAAAGGCACTGGAGCTATCACACGCCGAGGTCGTTGCGGCTGAGCGACTCGCCCGATCCTTTGCGGATGATGGAGACTGGGATAGGGTTGAGCTGGTCGCTCGCCGCATTGTTGAGTCAGGCAAGGTGAAGCCGCCGCCTGGATCTAAGAGAAAGGGTATCAGCTGGCCGTTTGCAGCGTTGGGAGTTGCCGAGTTGAACAAGCAAGACTTCCACAAGGCCATTGTGTCATTCCAGGCGGCGCTTCGTATCGCTCCCGAGGACTACCACTCCTGGGTTGGTCTTGGAGAGAGTTATCACAACTCTGGTAGACACATTGCTGCCACGAAGGCTATCCTGAACGCTCAGAGGCTCGAGGAGGAGACTGAAGCAGATATTTCAGGGGACACGTGGTTCACCAAGTACATGCTCGCCAACATCAAGCGAGAACTCGGCGAATACGACGAGTCCATCTCTCTGTACAAGGCAGTTATAGAGACACATCCCGGAGAGGAGGGTGTCATTATTGCTCTGATGCAGACAATGGTGGACAATGCCCTTACTTCGGTTGAAAAGGGGCTGTTTGGAAAGGCAGCTCAACTTGCTGTTGATACCATCGAGTTTGCCAAGGCGACCAAGGGCGGAGTGCTCGAGACATTCAACTTTTGGAAGGCCGTGGCTGATGCTTGCTCTGTCTTTACGTCAGTGCAGAGCCGTACCAAGGACTTTCCCACTCAGTCTATCCGAGAACTGCTTGAAGGTAGCTCGCAAGAGGCCTATGAGATCTTTGCGAGCGTGGACAAGGTGGGCACTGAGGTGGTATTTGCTAAGGGGCTCTACGCAGATGATGAGCAACCGGGTGTCGACCTCACTCGTTGCATTCATGCTACCATCTTATGCCACAAGCAAGGCGTACACATCTCATCCAACGATCGTCACGCACAGGCGGTAGCTTACTACAACCTTGGATGGGCAGAGCATCGTGCCCACATCTGCCTCCCCTCGGAACTTAGGAAGAAGTCGAGCAGTTACGTCAAGGCTGCGGTGAGATGCTTCAAGCGCGCCATTGAGCTTGAGGCTGGAAACTCGGAGTTCTGGAACGCTCTGGGTGTCGTGACGAGCGAGATTAACCCTTCGGTCTCACAGCACGCTTTTGCGAGAAGTCTGTATCTCAATGAAAGGAGCCCTGTGGCATGGACAAATCTGGGAACACTTGCCCTCTTGTCTGGGGATATTCAACTGGCTAACGAGCTCTTTACACGAGCTCAGTCAACAGATCCTGACTACGCACATGCTTGGTTGGGACAAGGATTCGTGGCTCTTCTGCATGGCGATGCAAAGGAAGCCCGGGGACTGTTCACACACGCCATGGAGATTGCAGACTCATCCTCTGAACCAACTCGACGACACTACTCAAGCTCCATGTTTGACCACATCCTCACGGTGACTCCCAACGACCTCAACGTGGCAAACCTCATCCAACCCCTCTTTGCACTCAACCAGTTCCAGAGCCTCAAACCCCAGGATTTGGCCTTTGGACACTTGGCAACTCTTCTTCAAGAACGTACGCACGAAAGCGGACGGGCTGTCGATACACTTGAGAAGATCTCGTCGACGATCGAAGCTGACTATGAGAGCACCGAGTCGTCTGAGAGTCTCGCCAAGTTTGCCCTCGCCAAGACAGATCTGGCGAGAGCTTACCTTGCGGCTGGGTCTTACGAAAAGGCTATTGAGTGTGGTGAGCTGGCGCTTGGTCTGAGTAGCGAAGAGGCAGAGAATGAGCTTTCTAGTGAGCAGCGTAAAAAGGCACGACTTTCTGCTCACTTGACAGTTGGTCTTGCACAGTACTTTGACAGCCAGTTCGACGAGGCTGTCTTATGCTTCGAGTCTGCTCTGGAGGAGTCTGATGGAAACCCTGATGCAGTTTGTCTGTTGGCCCAGGTTCTTTGGGCTCAAGGATCAGAAGCCTCGCGAGATAGGGCACGAGAAGCATTGTTTGAGGTGATTGAGAACCGGCCTGATCATGTTCAGTCGGTCCTCCTCCTCGGTGTCATTGCCCTGCTCGACAACGACGAGGACAGTCTTGAAGCAGTGGTAGAGGAACTACACGGCCTCCGCACGAATGACAAGGTGACGGCTTCAGAACAGTCCAAGATTGGCCAAGTTCTACGGGCCATCGCCACACTGGGTGAAGGCAAGACAGAAGACGACATGAAGACTCAGATCCAAACGGACATTATGCTGTACCCTGATTTACCTCATGGCTGGGCTGCCCTGGCAGAATCTGCGGGAGACGAACACGCAGCGCAGATGGCGCTCAACGTGGCAGCTAGGGGTATCCCTCCATGGGGTCTGCTCGAGGCTCAGGATCTGGCCAAGGCGTATGCTGGAACAGAAACTGCTGGTGATGCTCAGACGGCGGCGGTACTGGCGCCTTGGGAGCAGAGTGGATGGAATTCGCTTGCCGTTGCAACTGAAGGGATCTAAAGAACGGAGTTTGTCTAGATGTATGTACGAAGAAACGATGATGAAAGAATATCATGAATATGGTGTAAAAGAGTCATGTCTTATCATGTAGAAAAAGGGGGTATCTACCTGTATAAACGCCAAACACATCATCCCAAGACCTTTAAGATGCCTGCTGTTGTTCATTTTGTCTTATCTCCTCCTTCAACCTCGCCAATCTCCCATCCGCCCACGTCTTTTGCCATGCGTCAATCTTGCCACCAAGCAAGACGCATTTCTCTGGCTCTAGCAGGACAACTCCTCGAGCGAGTACCGTTCCAGCCTTGAGGAGCATCTTTTCTCCAATTTGTGTCTTTCCAACTCCGATACTCTCGATTCGCTTTAGTTCTAGGGCGTATAGCTTTACGCCCTTGCAATCTTGCACCACGAGCCTGTGCGTCGCCTTCTTGCTTGCAGTCCTCGCGTTGGCTGCCGCTGCTGCCGTAGGACGTGGTTGAGTCTGTTGAGTCTCGGGATTATCATCGTCTTCTGCCGTGACGCGAACAACTTCTCTCCCTCTTGTCGTTTCTCCCCTAGCAACAGCCTCCATCTCCTCAACTTGCTCCCACCGACTCAACGAGATATTCTCCACGTCCAAAACCTGAACATGCACCGGTCTCGGGAGACGACGCTCACGTGATTCGGGCGAATCTGCATCTGGTGGTAGACTTTGTAGCGAAGCCGTGTTTATGAGGGTGCTGTTGGTGATGTCTGCTGCTAGAAGGCGTGCCTTTGCCGTTGCTACAAGAGAAGGCAGTGGAGGTGGAGGGGATCTCGCTGTGATGAGGGAGTTGAGGAATGTTGTGGATGGATATGGGAGATGCTGAGCTAGTATAGAAGCTCTAAGTTGCCCGTTGAGGTCCATTTTTAACGTTGACAAGACTCGAGGTTGTACCATCACCAAAGTTTTACTCTGGTGTTTTTGACAGCCTTGTTGAACAATGACGTTTCAGGCGGCTGAAAGTGGACCCTCCCCTATAACTTAGCGCCTCGACCCCCTGCATCGTCCACTGAAGGCCTCCACCGTGTCCCCCCCAGCCTCAGCCTTGTCTTCCATGTCAATCCCTCGAACAATTGAATCTCGACATCCATCTTTCAAAGTGAGGGCATCACCAACTTAATCGATTCATTCACCGTTCAACCAAAAAATGTCCACCATCGCTTCACCCCGTGAACCTCCCCGCAGGACACCAACATCATCCACACGTCCATCCTTCGAGACGACTCGCTCAGCCATCGCATCCCCCGTCCTCGGCCAAGCACCAGCCTTCACTCCCCAACCGCGCAAGACGTCCAACCGAGCCGCACTTAGAGAATACTACAATCTAAAAGCACAGGCGCCAAGAATCGAGATACCAGACTCGGAAGTGCCTGCTAGCGAGCTTGATGGACCTGACTTTGATCCTGAGGAACATGTCAGCAAGGTTGTCGCAGGGAGTAGTCTCGAGGAGCTGCTGAGACTGTATACGCGTGTCTGGGTGAAGTACGGGCTCTCGATGCGGAGAAGAAGGCGTTGGTCTATGATAATTACAGCAAGCTGATTACAGCGACTGAGACTATTCGAAAGGTACACGATGCTGTTGTCATTGTGATTACTATAGACATGCTGACTTGAACCCCCCTTAGATGCGAGCGAATATGGACCCCTTAAACCCAATGGCCTCAACTCTCGACCCTGCCATCGCCCAGATCTACAGTCAAGCATCTTCTATACGAGATGCCCTCCGCGAGACAGTCCCAGCACCAGATTCGGATCAGGGCAAGAAGCGTGAGACGGAGGCAAGGCAGCAACGCACAAGGGAACTGGCAGCACAGGTCCTGGCGACGCCAGAGAGGATACGCAATCTAGTCAAGGAGGGCAAGATTGCGCAGGCGAGGAGAGAATGGGTCATGCCGAGGAAATTGCTAGAGTCATGGAAAGAGAAGGGAATCGGCGGGAGCGATGTCGAAGAGTGCATCCAAGAAGGTGACGAGGCTTTGAAGTTACCAGAGCTCAAGAGCAGCACACCGAGTCCAAGGATATCAAGAGATGAGCGGCTATCCAGGGATGGACGACTATCAAGGGACAGTCGAGTTTCGAGGGATGAACGGTGATGTATGACGGATCGAATATACCCAATGCTTTTAATAGTAATCTTCTCATCACCCAACGCCCAACCATGACATGTTCAACTCCAACCGCCTCGCCTTATGACATAACGCATGGTATCTTCATAACCGACCCCTCGCATCACTCAAGACTCTCAAGATCATGCACATCCAGAATCGTAAAGGGATCCTTGTCGTGCTCGCTCGTCACCACTTCAGCCTCGGGTACTGATTTTGTCAACAGATCCTCCAGCAAGGGCTTAAGTACCTCCTTAAGGTATCCGCGCTCCGAATTGCTGTGGAATACTTGGACGAGAGTGCGGCCCTGCTGGATGGCTCGTAGCGCTGAGTGATGGCTCGTCTCACCCGTCACCAGCAAGTCGACATCAGCCTTCTTGAGAACATCATAACCGCTACCGGCGCAAACGCCGAAACTCTTGACCTTGGTGGTCTTGACTTCGGCACCCACAGGCGAGGCCACCATCAAGTGCTGAAGACCACCGAGCTTATCGGCAAGGCGGATGAGAATCTCGGGAAGGGGCACCTCCTTCTCAAAGCGGCCGATGGCACCGTAACCCGCGCCCTGATGGGTCTCAGGCGCAGTCTTGCAGGGGATGGCGACAGATCGCTCCGAGTTGTGCGGTCCAGCAACGATGTCGGCGAGCCACGTGTTGAGGCCCTCGGGAGCGGCATCGACTGCTGTGTGGGGGCAGTAAACGGCGATGCCAGCCTTGGCCAGGTGAAGGAGGGTCGCCTGCTGAGGATCGTTGTTTGTGATGGACTTGAGGCCGCCGAAAATAAAGGGATCTACGCAGTGTTAGAAGGTCCAGAAACATGGAGAGGTAATCGTACGGTAGCTGACAATGACGCTCACGCTCTGGGCAATGGCATCAACAGCAACTTGAAAGGTCAAGTCATTCGTCACCAAGACACGAGGCTTCCTCTTCCTAGCGTCTGTCTCCGAATTTCCAACCAGCAGACCAACATTGTCCCAAGCTCCATCAGCCAGCTCTTCAGGATACCTAATATCTGTCAGTATGTCAAACTTTGACGGTTAAAGAGAGGGACAGTACAGCTTCTGCATGGAATCCACAACAAGCTGAGTAAAGGTGGATGGCTCAACCTGCCAAGCACCCCAAGCACCAGAGTCAGGCATTTTGGATAAAGGTGAGTTGTGAGATGAAGAAGTTGGGGTATTTCGACAAGATGAGCAGGATCTGTTCAGATGAGTAAACCTGGTTGAGAATACGGATCTAGCAGATGGTGAAGATGTTGAACGGAGAAGAAGAAGCAGTTGACGATTGAATCTTGGAACAGAACCTCTCATAGTAGAATCAGCCCCCGTGAAGAAGGTGTTACTGATTCAGTATATCAGCTCCTGCCTGCCTGCACCAAAAAAGCAAAGGGTCCAATGAGCTCATACCGTGTCAATTTGTTACTCTCACACACTGTCCGATCAAGTGGTCGGTGCAACCCGTTCCAGATGCCGAGAAACTCTACCTTACCCCACGATTATATCTAATCAATCAATCTTTCAACGCCAACAGCCCTCTCTCCCACACGCTCCTTTCTTAACCCTTCAACTCCCAAACACATACAAAATCATGTCGCAAATCACAGACGAGACTATGCGCGAGGCCATCAAGGAGCGCCTCGGTGCCGTCCATGTCGAAGTCACAGACATGTCTGGTTAGTAAAGACAACCCCTCCATGGTTTACCCCTCCACGCGATGGCTCTCTCCCAACGTCACATTGACCCCCGATCCCGGAACTAACCCGAAAGACAGGCGGCTGCGGACAAGCCTTCAACTCCCTCATCGTCTCCTCCCAGTTCCAGGGTCTCAACTCCCTCAAGCGTCATCGCCTCGTAAACGCCGCCCTCAAGGACGAGATCGCCAACATCCACGCCTGGACCGCAAAGTGCCAGACTCCGGACGAGTATGCCAAGACCAACGAGTCCAACGACGTCGAGATGCAGTGAAATATACCAAACACGAACATGGGGTTTATAAAAAAAGGGGCACGCGACACACGAGGTTGAGAGGTAACGAGATATCCGTACAGAGGCCGGCTCTAGGCATGCCGCCGTACACACACTACGAGGAGGAACAAATTCATCGACTTGATAATTAGAGGCTCTTTATTTGGCAAGCGTTCAACGCGATAACAAGACGATTTGGGTGGTCATCTCATCTCTTCTCTTTTGCGCCAGCACCATGTGTCAATGTTCTTTTCCCACCCAAGGGCTTCTCCAACTCCTTTATGAACTAACAGACAGACGTCTCGACTCCGACAAAGATACCACTGGCCGCTTCTACAGGAGACCTAGCAAATCATCGCTGTCCTTCTTGGGCTGCTGCGGCGCCCCACCGTGAGCCTGCTGCAACTGCATCGCCGCTGGAAGAGGCTCACTCGCGGGAGCACCTCCAAAGTTCAAACCCTCGAATCCGTTCATCAAGTCGTTCATGCCGCCACTCGGTCCGGCAGCAGGTGCGGCGCTGCTGCTTGAAGGTGCCGGCGCGTCAAACATGCTCATCATGTCTGCCATAGCACCAGAGGGAGCTCCAGATGCTGGGCTTGCCACACGGTCAGGGGTTGCAGATGCGCTGTTCTGCTCCTGAGACGCAGGCGCCGCGCCGTCAAAATCGATGTCCAGCAGGTTCTCAATGTTGTTCTGAGACGCGCCGCTGCCAGAGCCATTGGCGGCAGCGGCAGCAACGGATGCCGCGATGGGGTTGTCGGCGGCGTTTTGCCGTTGCTCCTGGATGGCAGCCCGCTGGATTTCGTCGGCGCCGAAACGACCTTTGCCGACGAACGACTCAGGAGGCTTGTGGTATACTGAGGCGAGAGTCGATAGCTCAGTGAGGAGCTGCTCCAGCAGAGCAGGGGGGAGGGTAGTCATAGTAGTTGTGATGGTGGGCTTCTGAGACAAAACGATGTTCTGACAACTATTAGCAATTGCACTGACTCTTCACTCAGAAAGTCCCTTACCTTGGCAATCTCTGGGTCCGAGGACAGCAGACGCCAATACACGTACGCTCTGTCGCGGATATCGGGGTTATCGTTCTCCGCTGTAGCCGCCTGGAGCACCTTTTGCACAAGGCCTTGGTTGCTGCCAGGCTTCTTCAGGAAGAGCTTGACCACAGCCGTCAATATTTGCAGTTGTGTCTACGTACTCAGTCAGTGTCTGTCTTTGGGGTTTATAGTTAATTTTTCTCACCTGTGTGAACTCTTCCATGAACGACTCGACGAAGCTCTCCAGGATCTCGTCGGCATTGTTGATTTTCTCGGCATATTCACCAACAATCCAGATCAGCGATCCACGGGCGGTGGGTTCGTCCAGCTCATCAATATGCTGGCACAGCGTAGGGATGACACCCTCGTAGCCAGGGTACTTGCGCAGGATATCCTTGATGACGACAATGACCTCCTGAACCACATAGTTGACCTTGGTGGAGATGAGTTCCTCGAGAGCGGCCACGCACTTCTCACTGGCGCTCTCGATCTTGATGGCCACCTGACCAATAGCCTTGACGGCTCTTCGGACAAAGTCCATATCAACTTCCAGGGCATACTCCTTCAACTCGGCAAGCAGCTGCTCGTAGTTGCTCTCGTTTGCTATCCTCACCATAATCTCCAGCTTCTGAAGCTTGACATATGGTGGGTCAGTGTACTTGCAGAAGAAGACACGCATCTCCTTGCTCAGGATGTCAGGCTTGGCTTGGAGGAGGAGATCAATATTTCGCAGAGCGACATACTGAACCTCGGGGGCCGAAGCAACCAGGGTGACTATACACATGTCAGTCAAGGTCTTAACATGGCATTACTGTAGACATACCCAATGGGGGGGCCATCTTCTTGAGGTATGACCTCACGAGCTCGGGGTTAAGCGACTTCATGTGGATGAAAACAACCTTGACCGCAGCAAGAACCACACTAGGGTTAACATGCTGGAACTGAGGTGCCACACGCTCACAGATGTGCTCTGACTCCTTCTGGTCCGTCGCGCCGTAGTTGGCCAGAGTAGTCAGGATGGTAACTCGTCCCCATTCGGTACATTCGTTAAGAGCCATGAGCAGCTTCTTCAGGGTCACGGGTGTAACAATCAATGCCCTCGTCTCAGGCGCCGTCTCGGTGATCTCAGACAGGGCCGTCACCGAGTTTGCGACGACCATGGGGTTGGGGTCACCAATCAGCTCCTGGAGCATCTCCAAAAAGCCGTTCTCGATGCACATCTGCGGGTTGAGATCGAAGAGCTTGGCGACGCAGATGGCGGCTGTCTTGCGCACGTATGGTGATTCGTCTCGTAGCGTCTTCCTCAGGGGCTCCTCCATGTAATCCACCATCTTGTCTACTCTGATGCATCCCATTGTTCGGATCGCCAATGCTCGTATCAGTGGATTCGGGTCTTCCGAGTCTTGGACAAAGGTATTAACGGCGAGAATGCATAGATCGGGATGCGACTTGGCGTAGTTCCTAGGTCCTCCTGTTAGCTCCTAACCCCACGAACACAATCCCAACCAAGGCCCAGCAGCTCTAGAGAATCATCCACCTACATCAAATAGAGATATACAAGCTTCTTCTGGTCGAGGTCGCCCGTTGCAATGTTCTTGAGCACGTCGGGGAAGAGAGCCGACACATCCTTGCCCAACGTCATGGCCATGATGGTCTTTTGGATCGACTCCTTGCGCTCGTAGGCATACTGCGAGACCAGGCCGGCGCGCAGCTCAAAGGTCTCGCCCTTGCGAGGCACGGCAAAGGCGCCGCGAATGCGATTCACCGCCATCGTCGAGGGAGTTCGAGGGTCGTCGAGGGGCACGTGGCAGAAGAGATAGCTAAAGGAGGACGGGGGTTTTAACGTCCAGAAGGCGGCGGTGACAACGGGGGTCGAATTCGATAAGGCGAGTGTTTCCTTTTAGCTGTCGTGAAGCGCAAAAGGCCGCATCCGCCGATGATGCTAAGTATCGGAGGATGCGTAAAAGATGGGCGGCGTCGTCGTCGAGAAAAGGCGACGTAAGAAAGGAGTTCGATGACCGAGGAGGGTATGGTATGGATGAGGCAGACGCAACTGTCACTGAAGATGGACGCCAAGGCCACGAGGATGCGGACGGGCTGCTACCCACTGAAGGCAGCCTGGGGCTCTGCTGCTCCAGTGGACATAGTCGCACTGCCAACTCAGGTTCCCCCTAACTCTAAATTGCCGCCTGATTTCCGTTCCCGTGCAGCGTGGCTTCTATCGCTAACAATTATTTTTAGCCGCACACGGCTTAGTCACCTCCCGACATCGCCAACTCGAGAATTCAGTATCTACATCATCACAAGAGACCCTTGGCTGGGCTCTCCATGTGTTGATAGAACATCAAACGGTCCTGTTTATCTCTGGGTGACGATATAGAACTATTTCAAGTTCTACCCGAGAAAATGCAAAAGCCCTGAAGCAGCATACCCCTTAAAATGGTGAGCAAGCTCTGTTCACTTACTCAGGCTTCCATTCTCTAACAGCTCACTAGGCCAGTTTACCAAACCTCCGTCGCCTCTTTATCGAGGCTCGAACTGATGATGAGGAGAGAGAAATCTCTCGAAAGGCGGTAAGTTGAGCTGAAAAGGACGAT
Source organism: Fusarium duplospermum (assembly GCA_003946985.1). Classification (NCBI taxonomy): domain Eukaryota; kingdom Fungi; phylum Ascomycota; class Sordariomycetes; order Hypocreales; family Nectriaceae; genus Fusarium; species Fusarium duplospermum. The sequence goes on from NKCI01000047.1 coordinate 62,036, forward strand.
GACAAGACACTTACATCAACAGTTCTACAATGCTGTCCTCTTCATGGGATCAGTCGCCATCTTTAGTCTGATTGCTCAAAAGCTCAATGCCGGCAAATAGCCTTCTATGACACTCATCGAGGTATATCAAAACTGTCTAGTTGTGGCAGCCATCATGTTCAATTTCAGACTTCTTTAAGACGCTCATTCCTCAGCCTCGTCTGCCTCTTCCGCTTCTCCAGCCTCATTCTTATTCTCTTTCGTTGACGAAGCCTTTGCTTCTTGCTTCCGAAACAGTCCAGCCAAGAAATCGTTTGTGCTTGCTTCTTCAAGGCTCTTGTCCTCTCTCTTCTTCAAGAACCTCGGAAATCGTAGGCTCAGCCCTCTCTCCTCGCTAACGAGACCAATTGCTGCCGTATAAGTCGGGCTGAGTGTAATGTCTGCAAACGCCATCTCCCATACTTCCTGAGGTTCAAACCAGACATCTGGTCTTGGGCCCGAGTACTCCACAAAGCTTGGCTGTTGTGATCTTGTGTTCTTTGGCTCCTCGCTCTCCTCTCCGTCATCGTAAAACTCCCTATTGGCCTTGTAAAAGGCATCCGTGAAACCAGACATGCACTTGCATACCGCTTCTAAAGCTCCGGTCTCCTCGTTACGGCAAGCCATGAGAATGGGTGACCACCACTTCGATTTGCGGCCCTGTCCATGCCAAGCAGCGACGGGGATGAGGTCAAGTGTATCGAAACTGGAACTGTAATCCTTCTTGACCTTGAGCCACGAATCAAGTCGCTTGTCTGGTTCATACGTCGCCAGTAACGGCTTTCGGCGTGACTTCGTCTTCGTTTCCCCACCATTCTCACCAGAAATGTTCTTTGACTTGGCCTTGCCCTTTGCTTTGGCTTTTGATACCGGCTTCTCTGCTTGTTCGGGCTCCTGCTCCTCAGCATCTCCAACATATGGCAATGCAGGCAGGTTATCCAAAATCTTGACCATTATTCCCTCGCACTTGGTCTCCGTTGCAGATTTAAAGAAATCAAGAACAGTTTCTGAGTCTGCTGACGTAGCATCAAGACTCTTTACCCATGTAAAATGGTGAGGAACCTCTTTGAAGAGTGACCGTAGAAGCTCACGTCGTTCTCGAAATGGACGATCCAGCAAAGGCTGTCCGTTCAAATACATCAGATCAAATGAAAACAGACAGACGTCAATAGTGATGCTCCCGATGGCGACGTCCTTTCTAGCTCGGTTGGTGAGAGTCTGAAAGTTCTTGAGCTCCCCGGTTGCTTGATCAACAGCCACCACTTCACCTTCCATAATGAAGCTGTCGACGCCCTCGCCACGGATTTTTGGCATCAGCTCAACCAAGTCAGGGTACTTGTCTGTCATCAGCTCCAGATGCCGTGAGAAGATGGTGACTTTTCCATGTTCATCGCAGTGAATCTGAGCTCTCTGTCCATCATACTTGTACTCACAAGCAAAATCTCTTCCCTGTAGTTTTGTAAGCATCTCGGCCAGATCCCGTGTGATGCTTCCCAGCATAGGTCTGAGTGGGATGTGTAGAGCAATGCCACAGCGAATCAAAAGCTCTTCTGAAATGCCAATCTCGAGGAGAACTGGGACCAGATCATCATAGTTGGGACGTCTCGCGAAGCAGGCCTTGACGAGTTCTTCACCTCGGCCCCAAATCTCGGCCAATTCTTCCTTTTTGAGCTTGGACAGCTCAGATGCTGATCTGAGGGGGAAATCTGCTTCTGGGGGGCGTGAAAGCAGAAAGGCTCTTGAAAGAGCGATAAGCATTGTCGTTTTAACTGCCCCAATACGCAACTAGACTTTCGTTAACACATGCAGTAGCAAGCAACTCCGGTTTCGTGCTCTTACATGCTGACATAGAGTCCGCACAATGAATCGACTCTCCTCTCCGCCACGGGCATCTTGAAGCAGCCGATCCACCAGTCTTTGCTTTGCTTCTCCGCTGCCTTGTCCTTGACTGTTGGCGATCTTGACCAGAGACTGATACACAGCCTTTATTGTCAAGGGCTTTGGCTTCCTTAGAGTGAAACTCTGTTTCCTCTTTGCTTCGAAAGCCACATCTCCAGCATCGCCGTGTTTGTCGTAGATGGCTTTCAGCGACTTGCTGTCAAGCCCGCAAACGTTTCGCAACGCTTTCGATATGGCGGATCCGCCTAGGCCCAGCTCTAGGGAAATGTATGGAGGCGATATTGAATTAGTCGCCAGCCAGACCTAGAAAAGTGAGCGAGATTTCAATGTGGTGCTATCTGAGCTTACCGCTGGCAGCAGGCTTGTCGGATCCCCTTCTATCAACACTCTTAAACAGTTGACCAGTGTGTCCACGATCTTTATGCGGCTTGTTGTTCCGCTGATCAAGACAAAGCAGCGAGTGAGAAGAGCGTAGGAGGCGTTGCCGCCTTCTGATGCCCAATGTTCTTTTAGCTGGGGGATGTACTTGGATGGCTCAAAAGTGAGAGGCGATTCATCCAGGGGTATTGATGTTGAAATTGTGTCCTCGGCCATTCCAGCAGACTGTAGACCAAGTGTAGGTTTCTTCGGGTCTCCAGAGACACTGGACTTCGGCATCGTCGGAAGTGCTTTTGGTGGCTTCAACTCTGAAGCAGCAGGACTTTCGTCTCTGGTTTTTGCTCCATCTTGTTCGCTTGGTGTTGAACGAGTTCCCGTCTGGTTAGCCTGTCGTTCATTCGCAACCTCCTGATCCCATTCAGCTTGAAGTTTTCTGGCCAATTCTTCGTCCGTAAGATTCTCCTGGGCATCAGTTTGTGCCTCACTTTTATTCTGAGCCTCTGGGGTTTTATTAGAAGCAGAACCATTCTGCCTTTGCTTGGAAAAGAAGTATTCCAGCCCGCGTGTAGGCACAGATGACTGAGTACCATTGTTCAGCTTGCGCTTCTTGGTCGGACTCGGCATGATGATTATCAGAGCTCAATATTAAAGATTAAATGATGAATATCTTGACGAGCAGAAGAAACAACCCAAGATCGTCCAGGATGCATCCATCCATTCACGTCCATCAGCTCCAACGCCAGGCACGCGCACCTCTATGACGACGGCACACGCGAAGCCACGTGACATCAACTCCCGTCCTCGAATCTCAGGAACCAGCCCCGCGAATCCAACGCTAAACCCTTTTGGCACCCACAAACGAGTCCCTCACACAAACCATCGAAATCTTTCCTCTGCCCCACCATCGCGAGAACCTCCTCCCCCCGACATCCCCCTCTTAACGACCACTCGCCCATCATGAACGGAGAAGACCCGCCTGAGAGACCCAACGAGATCGCCGACATCATCAACGGCCTCGAGCGATACAACCCCGAGGCTGTCGGCGCTCTCGAGACCTACCTGCAGGACCAATGCGAGGGAAAGTTCACTGACTGCAATGCCAACCGGACGCTGCTGAAGCTGTGAGTGCCCCGACTTTGATATGTACTTTTGCCCTGGGTTATATGATGACTGCTTTGTCAACGTTTCCTATTACCTGACTTGTGGCGGGTTGAATCAACTTGGCCACAAATGAAGTCAACTTTAGTGTATCTGAAATATCCAACGCCTCATCCCCAGCTGTCACTATCAACCCCATGCCGAATTGAGGCTAATCTCCCCATCTCAGCTACCAGCTCAACCCCGACCGCATCAAGGATGAGGTCATCACCAACATCCTGGTCAAGACCATGACCCAGTTCCCCTCGTCGCAGTTCTCCCTCGCCCTCCACCTCATCAACCCCTCATCCGTCGTCACTGGCGACCTCGGAGAGGCCATCACCAAGCTCCGCTCCCTCAACGGCGAGCTCGAGGGTGCCCAGTACGCCCGCTTCTGGGCCGACCTCGACGACGACATGGTTGCCGACCTGATCGCCGACATCCCCGACTTTGAGGACCTCATCCGCCACCGCATCGCCCACCTCGTCTCACAAGCCTTCCGGGAGCTCAACCTCAGCCACCTCGAGTCGTGGCTGGGTCTCGACAACGAGGAGGCCACCAAGAAGTTCGTCACCGAGGTTGCTGGCTGGTCTGTTGAGGACGATGGTACTGTCAAGGTGCCCTCGAACCCTGACAACGAGGCCAAGAAGGCCGAGATCCGCGAGGACGTGTCCGTGGAGCAGTTCTCCAGGGTGCTCCGGCGGTCATGGGAAGACACCGTTTAGGGTTTCGGACTTTCGGTTGACAGCGTGTGGAAGGGTTCCTGCGCACCCTCCTCGTCGAATGAACCTGACATGACTTCATGATGCGGGATGGCAGGAATGGCTAGGCTAGCATGGCAGCATGGAGGGGGTTACAAAATCTAGGCGTTTAATCGGACATGAACATGTTATTGCTAAGCAAGCATCCAAGGATCTAGAGCATCCATAGAACTTTGCGATCTGTTGGAATACCCTTGCTCTCGGGTTCTCACATACGAAACGAAAGTGGCTACCGCCGTCTATTGTGCTTTTGATACCTTGACTTATTCACTGGCATATCCAAACCATTTTTAGTTACCCTTGGACAACTCCTCCCACTGTACTCCAGCCCACTCTTCTACATATCCAGGCTCTCCCACCGGTGTTCCACGCGGCGAGCAGTCCTTCTCGCACACGCCCACGATAATAGTCCCCCACTCCATACCCTCCAGACTCAAATCATCCGCCTCTAGCTCAGCGATAGCATTCGGTGTAAGTTGCACCTCAAACACCCTCCTAGCAGTGCAGTTGCTGCACCGAGGAATAGCACCCTTGGTCAGAGCCTCGCCAACAGCGCCCTTCTTGGAATACAGCAGCGGCGTACCCGCAAACTCATAACGGATAACCTGATCCGGGTTCTGAGCCAGACGGTCCGCAAACTTCTGGAAGGTGGCGTCCATGGAGGACTCAAAGGCCTCGCGATCCAGCACAGAGGGTTCGGCGGCATCAGCGTCCTCGAGCCGAGCGTTGGTCGGGACCTTGCTGGGTGTAGGATCGAGCGTCTCGTAGTCCGCGTCGGCGAGGTAGAGGGTTGGGTAAGGCTTTGCCTGGGCGTCCAGCGCGGGCCAGGGTTCAGCGGCGGGAGGAGGTGTTGCCGGTGTGTCCTTGATGTTGAGGGATTCGGCAAAGGTCTTTGTGAGTGTGGTGGTTGCTGGTTCTGGTGATGCAGGCTTTGCGGGCTGTGAAGAGGAAGAGAAGGGGTTCGCTGGTGCTCCAGAGCTGAAGGGGTTGCTAGAGGTGCTAAAGGGATTCGCGCCACCGCTGGAGAAGGGGTTTGCGCCAGAAGCACTTCCAAGACCCTTTGCTCCAAACAGCGTCTCTCCCAAACCGGGACCCTTATCCTCTGGCTCCTTTTCCTCTTGCTTCTTCTCCTCCTTAGGCTCTTGCTTAGGTGCCTCTTCCTTCCATACTCTCACACCACGCAAGGCGCGAATGCTGCCCTCCTTGCGCCGACATGTTTCTCGACGACAGGCAAAGACATAAAGGCGTCGCTCGTGCTCGGGGAATCGCTCAGGTAGTTCGCCGTTAAGCTGAAGGATCAAAGCCATGAGATCCTTGCAGACCTTGCATCTCGCATAAGCTGCGCTGGGTGCACTCTCGGGGTCTAACCATTCCTAGCTACCAGTTAGTCTGGCAAAGGCATACACATCTATAAACACAGTGCCTAAGGACGTACAGGATGTCCACCGAGTTTACTGATGGTGTCTTCCTCGGCGTCCTTGGAGGCATACCCCAGGAGGACGTTCGTCTCCTCAAACTCGCCGCCGTCTGAGGAATCGGAATCGTATGAAGCCATGGTTTGTGATATTGGGTTGTTGCTGGGCTGTGATGGCGGGGTCAAGATTTTTTTTTTTTTCTTGGAGTTGACGTTGAATGCGGGGCTTAGCGTGGTGTACCAACAACCCCCCTGATAACAGACATACACGCACTCTTGCAAGAGAGATAGATATTGGATCACGGCAGTTGAAATATTAAGGACGCAAGTCGTAATCATGTCAATTACGCCCCAGAGCCTTTTGTCTAGCCTCTTTTTAACGTGGTATCTCCTACATGTGATCGTTGGGTCCATCCATGCCAGGACCCGGTCCGCCTGCTCTACCCATCTGTCGAGCCTTCAACAACTCGTCGCACAGAAGAAGGTTGGATGCGATACTCGAGCTAGAGGCGATGCAGTTTCGGAGGACTCGGTAAGAGTCAAAGATACCGTTCAGCTCGGGGTCCATAGGCTCTCCGGTCTCAAGATCAAGGCCAACGACGCTGCCGTCAGCGTACTCGTCCTGCAGATCCGCAACTATAACACCATTAGCCACTGTTCATATCTTTATAACAGACCAACACTTACGAGCATCCTGAATGTCAAGACCGGCGTTGGCAGCCAGGGTCTTGGGGATAATAAGGAGAGCATCGGCGAAAGCCTCGACTCCCCACTTGGCCTTGCCCTTGACAGACTTGCCAAAGGCATCACTCTTCAGGTGGGCAGCGCAGGCAACCTGGAAGGCACCAGCTCCGGGAACAACAGACTTGTCAACAATCATGTTGTAAACACTTCGCAGACCGTCTCTCACGGCATCTGTAACCTGGGCGATGGTGTGCTGGTTAGGGCCCTTGATCATGAGGGTCACCGACTTGGGATCCTTGACCTCCTCAACAAAGGTGTACTTCTCCTCTCCAAGAGTCTGCTCGTAGACAAGACCGGCCCAGCCCAGAACATCCTCGGACAGGTCGTCGACGCTGTTCTGAGCAACACCACCGCAAACGAGCTGCAGACGCTCCATGTTCCTTCGCTTGGCTCGTCGGAGAGCAAGAATGTTGTTCTTGGCGAGGACGTCAAGAGACAGGGGGTCAATGCCCTTCTGGTTGATAACAACAAAGTTCTTTGAGCCATCGGTACCGCAAAGCTCCTGCTTGAGCTCGACGATCTTCTTCAGCTTGGCATCGACGAATCGGCGCTCGCTCTCGACAAGCTTATCACGCTGCTCAGCGCTCGAGTAGAAGAAACCAGAGTTGATCTCAGACTTCTCATACTCCAGGCTGACGTTGAGGGTCAGGATGTAGCAGTTCTCGAGTCGCTTCGGCATATCGGGGTGTCGGGCACCGTGGTCGAGGGCCAATCCACGGATCAGCCGGGTGTCGGAGGCTGTCCGGTGCTGCATCTTCATAATCTCAACCATGTGCAGATCGGGCTTCGCGGGCTCCTGGTAGATGGCGAGGACGGCGTCGACGATATCGGGAGTGAGCTTGGCGGCCAGGGTGGCGTTGAGCTTGGTGGCGAGCGATGTTCGCGCGACATTGATGAGGAGTTCTCGGTCAACCTCCTTGGGGAGCTTGAAGGAATCGAGGAACTGCGACGTTGAGCTAGGGTCTTGAGGGTTGCGATCGCAGGACTCACCTTCAAGGCCTCAACCTTGGCAACCTCGAAACCATCGGTAATAATACGAGGGTGCAGTCCCTCAGAGATGTATCGGTCTGCCTGCTTCAGGAGCTCGCCCACCAACATGACGACCGAGGTGGTTCCGTCACCGCAAATGTCGTCCTGCGCAGTCGCTGCTCGGGCAATCATGACGGCAGTGGGGTTTTGTATTTGCATCTCTCGGAGAAGAACGTTGCCATCCTTGGTGAGCTTGATCTAGAGTTATCGGTCAGTAAAGGGGTCGTTTTTGAGGGGCACTTGGATAGGTAACGGTACCTGTCCCGCACCGTCGACAAGCCTGCAAAGGGGTCAGTCAGAGACGCAGAAAAAAGTGACATGAGTGGCGCTCACATCTTGATGGTGCCCCGGGGGCCCAGGTTAGACTTGAGGACATCTTGAAGACCTTCACCGGCACTAATGTTGACCTTGAGAGCTTCGCCCCTCCTCTGCGACAACGGGGTTAGCAGGCGGCGAGGCCACTTGTCTGCGGGGGGGTATATAGCAGCGACGCACTCGGGACTCGGCCTTGGGGTTGAGAAGCTGGGCAGCCGACATAGTTGAGATCTGGGCGCTCGATGCACGCGGAGACTATGTCGAGAAGTAGGGAGGTGAAGTTGAGAGATAGTGGGAGGTTTGCGATTTGGTAATCCCACAAGCTGGAGCGAGCAGCTGTGCTATTGCCTGCCTGTGCGTGCTAGGCTGGACATTTTTTCTGCCCCTCCAGAGGGTGAAGGCGGTGTAAGGTGAGGGCACTGGGCACCGAGGGGTATCGGGCTCGGTGAGGGGCCAATCAGGGGATAGCAGTTGGCTTGCTCTGGACTCACCGAGAGTGTGCCAGAACTTACAAGAGGACTACGCCTTTAACATGGGAGCACAATGCTCTTCTTCATCTATATATGCATTCATCGTATTTCGCATTATAGACATACAGTTTCTATCTTTGTTCACTGCCTCCATTCCATATCGTTGACAGCTACCGACAAACAGCAATAACACCCGACAGCATAAAAGAATCTGGACCTCAGTACCCATTATAAGAGCAGGCAGCTTTGGAGACACTGGTGCCATCCTTCTGGATAGCTTCATTTTATGGGTTCATCATTGGCGCGACGATTTTGGTGTACAAATGATATGTGTGAACAAACTGCCCGCTCAAGCCAGGGCGAGGTGAAAGAAAGAGAAGAAAAAGGAAGAGACCCAGAATTTAAGAAACGCGGAGCTTATATAGGTACACAGAACAAGCTTTCAAAGGTGACGAGGTACTGCATACAGGCATCAACGTATCTCACAGTGGCAGATTTTAAACTTAAAGGTAAAGGACGCGGAAATGGACACAACAAGTTTACAAGTTGTGTTCAATACACCAGCTACCTATTCGCACTTCATTCCAATGACTCCTATCATCTCGACCCCATATCAACCCCATACTCCATACTTTTCACATCGCGTTTCACATCTCATCATAAATACACCTTCACCTCAACACCACTCCACAGCCACCGCAACTCTAAGATTCCTCACACTCCCCACGATGCTTCCTCCAGTCCTTCTTCTGGCACTCCCCCGAACAATACTTGACTCTCTGACAGCGCATACACTTCTTCAGCGACACGTTGTCACTCTCTGGCTTTCCACAGTTTCTGCATCGCTCCTTTGGTGAAGTTGCTTGTTTCATGTCAGACATTTCGGAAGCGTCAAGGACCTCTTCGACGAATGGAACCGCATAGGTCGGGCTGATTGCAACGCGGACGGCATTAGGAGCTGCACTGTCCCACTCGGGGAGAGGCATAAAGTCCTTGGGGAGACGGCCATTGCCGCAGCTGCAGATGACTTGCTCACCATCTTCCAGGCTCAACGGGATGGTTGCCCCTTTTCTCTTGTACTCGCACTTGCGGCCGTGGGGCCAAGTTCGGCATCGCTCCACGAACGACGGGAGAACCTTCTTCCAAAGAGCCAGTTCGGCGTCGTTCACAGTGACTGTAGCACACTCGAGCGTTCGAAGAATCAAGAGGAAGGCTTCCATCCTACCAGACTGAACAAGATCCATAGTAAAGGGGATGATGGCAGCATCGAGAACGACAGAAGCAGCGTCTCCATCAAGCCTAATGGCAGACACAAAGACTAACATGTGAATGCCTCCTCGATCGGGGTGGGAGATGGCAAACAGGCCTGTCTGACCTCCCTGAAGACCCGAGGCAAGCATGAACATGGTAAAGATTGACTCTTTCAGGTTGACAACTGGGTTGTCCGAGATTCCGCTTTCGTCTCTAACACTACGCAGATGCTTCTCCCTGGTAGAGAATTGCAGAGAGGTGAGCGTAGTCATCCAGCGCGTCTTCTCCTTGTTCCGCAGATCAATGATTGGGAGATTGTCGAGGTTGAAATGCGGTGTGTTGAGCGTAGCTGGGACGCCAGAGGAAGATATTTCCGCAGGGTAGACAAAGTTAAAGAGCTCTCCAGATGCCGCAGGCTCAGCCAACGGTACAATCACTTCGATGTAGCCCGTGGTTCGAGCTACGCGTGACCTGATACCCGTCTTGGTTACGGGCACTGGGAACTTTACAGGACACACCAGCTTGTTCTTCCCAAAGACAATGTCGATGACAAAGGGGTTCTCCTGGCGCAGCTCAATTGGAACCTTTTCCTTCAGGAGCGCCTTACCCTTTGTCGATGTGATATCCAAGTGACCAGTGATTGTGGTGATCTTGGATTCGGAAGGTGCAACATCAATCATGAGTTTCGTCGTCTTGTCGTGCTGGCCCTGGTTTGTTTCCTTGTCAAGAGGCTTGAGGGCACCGCAAATCAGGGGGTAGCCAGTTTGTCCAGGCAGGTACTTCGTCACAAAGACTCGAGACCTGTCATCCAGTTGTGTCTCAAAGACAGTCATGCTCATGCCGATGATCGGTCCAAAAATGACAGAGTTCTGGCCAGTTGGTGGAACGCAGACACCAGCCAAGGCTGTGTTAGGCTCATTCTGCAGTGTCGACGTGGGCACATAGAAAGATGCGATCAAAGGGGAGTCGCCCGCCCAACCATCCTTGTCTGGTTCGACTGTGACCTGAAAGTCATCCTCATTTGGTAACTTGGACGTCTTGAGGTTTCCAAACACAATGTGAATGTCTCCAAAGACGTTCTGCCATGCCTCTGGCGCATCATGACTCGACCTAACCGATCCGACAAGTGGCGGGGATGCGAGTCTGAGCTTTTCGTTACCATGCTCATACAGCCGAGCAATTTGGCTTCTCGGAACCACCACGGTGACGGCAACAGCTGGGGGAAGAGACTTCCAGAGGTTGAATGTTCCGTTCTCTGGCAGCTTCCTGTTTTCCTGCAGCATCCAGGGCTCAGTGTTGACTCCATGAAGATGAAGCTGAAGGCACAGGTCCTGCATGCCGTTGCTAGCCAGGTAAAATCGGTGATCCTGAGCAATTGTGTCGACTAAAGTTGAACACATGATCGGCCAGTCCGTAGCAACTCGGTTCATCACAACCTTGATAAAGGCAGCAAAGCTTGTACGGATAAAGTGCGTGTAGGTACTGATCCGAGTCTGGGCGTTCTCCAGAGCTTTGGTAACGTTCTCGGCCTCAAACATGTAGTCGTAAAGAGGTGACAGAAGCTTGACGAGCTGCTTCGCTTCGATGTGCAGCTTACCATGGCGCACCTGGCCAGAGAACTGGGTGTCGTGCTTCCAGGCAAGTCGACTTCGGACTTGGGTGTCCCTCTGAGCCCCCTCGTTCATGAGACCCAGGAATAGCTCGTCGACGTGTGATTCGGCCTTGGCGTTGGTCCAGTACTGAACCGGGTTGAAACCAAGCAGGAGCGAGATGGTGGGTGCATGACCGCAGATGAGCTGCTCAAAGGCATTTTGAAGAGTGCCTTGTCGCTTGATCAGCAACTCGGTGAACAGGGACGCCCACGGCTCGTCCTTGAGTAGAGGGCCAGCTGCGATGAGAAGATTCAGGGCACCAATGTGATCACTTAGGTTCGAGGTGTCGATCATATCGAAAGTCTTGGGACCTGGGCCAGTTTTGCCATACTCCTTGACATCCAGGGTCAACGGACGGGCGTCCCAGACTCGTCGGTATAGGCTGGCCGACTTTCCTGTTGCAGCTGCGGTCTGCAGGCTATGACAGAGAGTCAGGGCATCTGAAATAGAAAATCGGATAACAACGTTCTTCCTAAAGTCAGACTTAAACGCAGCGATCCACTCGTTGAACTGAGTTCGAGCGGCAGCCGTGGCAGAGAATCCCTCGACGATATTCTTAGGCTTCAACGGCGACGACTCAGTGAGAGGAGCATAGCCCGTAGCGAGGTGAAAGCCCAGAATAGGATCAGTCCCGTAGTGCAAGAGCTGGTCCTTTGAAAGGAGGGAGGCAAGCAGCGGGTTCGGGGTATTCTCCTCAGCTCTTTTGGGCATCACAGTGCCGTCCTTCCAATACTGCTGGGACATCTCCCACAGCTTGGGTCCAGCCTGCAGAGAGAGTGGAGCAGCAGAGCGCATGGCAGTAAGGTTGACAGCTCCCTCACCAAGCATGCCCTCACGACAGTCCCGAGAAGGCTGGACGTTCTCCTCAAAGGCCTTCCAGTAGGTGCCGGCCTGGCACTTCTCCGCGGCGTCTTTGATGGTAATCCATACGCGGCGGACATCCTTTAGAGTATCGGCATCGCAAAACTTGATGGCTCTGCCGTAAATGTTCTTGTTCCAGTCGTCGAGGTTCTTGGACATGGAGACCAACTTGGTGGCTTGCTGGAGCACGGCAGCCGCCGTCTCGCCATCCACAAAGAGATGATAATACACATCCCATAGCTGGTCATTGCTCAATTTACAATCTCCATCAAGGAGAAAGGAGAGAAGAAAGACATTGCGAGCTATCTGTCGTCAGCGACTACCATGTGTCATGATGTAGGGTAGCCAACTCACCGACGATCTTGTCATCATAATCACAGCAGGTAAAGTCGAGTTTTCTCGGTGCTGACCTCTATCAGTACGACCAGAATATCATGAATTTCGAATAATACTCACGAAGCCCCTTCTCGGTGTATGCAGTGTACAAGATGTTGCGCAAGTCACCGCAGCCTAGGGACAAGACGGAGGCATCTTGACCTTGGGGCAGACATCTCGTCAGGCTGGTCGCCGTGGTGTTGCCAGCGGCGTAAAAGAAGTTGATTTTGTTGGCGACGGTAGGAGTCAACATGGTGTGTACCCCTTAGAATCCTACCATGCCAATCAGAAGAGGGAGCTGAAGATAGGATGTGCAAGGTGATTCTGGGTGTGGTTGTTGTTGTTGTGGAGAGAGGCTTTCAAAGTTGCCTCACAGTGGAGAAGTGTAGGTTACTAATAAGCTTGATGGGCGTCAACATGCATTGCATGGATATAAAAGCAAACAGACAAACAAATACGGTGGTAATGAAAGGGTGATAAGGAACCGGTTGCATGTTAAAAATAAACAATGGCTCAGAATTATGACATATTATTCACATTCACATATACAGTCGACGAAAGATGAATATCAGAATGACGCGTCTCTTGAACTATACTCAAGTCTTCACTTGTTCGAATCAATTCAATTGTCGTCAATAATGTTTCCATTCAAATGCCATTTACCCAAGAGCATTCACCAATCAACTCCATTCTCGGCCGTGTCGAGACCATATTTTCCCTTTGAAACCCAATGATTCCCAATGACACCCAATTAAACTCCATCCATCCTCCCAATTTCTATACCTTATTCCTTCTCCTTCTCCTCCTCCTCCTCCGTTCAGATAGATTACTCCTCCTAGTGTACAAGAGGCACGTAGGCCATGTCCAAAAACTCCGTTTTTATGTTCTCCCATGATGAACCCCAGATATGATGACCAGTACATGAGCGTCGTCAACACATGGTGTAGGTAAAAAAGCATGACGTAGGAATGCCTCGTCGAGTGAAAAGTACAGGGCTAAATAGCTTGAGAAGAAGAGAAGACGCACATGACAAGACAGGTTATGAAGTGCCAAAGAAGTCATCGCCATTGTTCATAAACAGGTCGTTGTTGTCAAGGTCTTCTTCAAGCTTGCTCATCATCAGCATCTCCGGGTCGCGGTATAGCGATACACAGTCGTTGTCGTCGTTGGAGAACTGAAGGAGCGCATCGTGGTCTTGCTCGCTCATGACTAGGGGAAGGGTGTCGGCCATGGCAGCCGACGTCATCAGGGTGCTGGTGCCGGAGAGTGAGGACAGGTCATCCGTGTTGAGGGTGTTGTCGACATCAAAGAAGCTCTGCGATTGCAGGGGCGGTGATGAAGACTGCGACAATGCAGGGGGCGTGTTGGATCGGCTTGCGTTGCTCTTGGCAGGAGATCCCCCGTTCGCTGGGGTGCTCTCCATGACTTCTCCAGGGGAGACGTAGTTGTTAGGGGTGGTGCTTTCCATCAGTGCTTCGGGGGAGACGTAAGAGTGTGCGCTGACGGCCGAGGGGGAAGAAGCATAGTCGTTTAGTGTCGCGGTGGGGAGGGAGGACATGGGAGCTGAGGACATGGAAGCAGACGACATGTGAGCAAGGGTCTGGGTTTGCGAGCCCATGCCAATGTCCATCATGGCGTCGTCAAGCATGTCCAAGTCTTCTCGGGCGAGTTGACAACAGAGCTGTCAGAGTACGCCGAGAACGATGATGTTGAGCTGATGGACATGTTCTTCTTGCGAGTGCGAGTCGACTTCTCGATGCGGGTCTCCATATCAGGGCGGCGGTTCTTGGGGGGCCTGCCTCGCTTGGCGCTCTTGCGCACGATGCCATCAAAGGCACCAATGCACATGCCTCGTTGACGATGTCGAGTCAGGGCGTCGTGGCGGGCAAATGTGTTACCGCACTCGCAAGGGTAGGGCTTGATGCCCGTGTGAATCTTGGCGTGCCGCTTAAGATCGTGCTGGCGAACGAAGCACTTCTTGCAGGTCGGGCACTGGTATTGGCGATCGTTGAGATGAGTCTGGACGTGAGACTTGATGTTCTCCTTGCGACCAAAGTCCTTGCCGCATCCCTCAAACAGACAGTACCATCGGCCATTCTTGGCGTCGGGGCCGCTGATGTGTTGGCTGATTTCTTCTTGGCTGACTCCCGTCTCCGTCTTGGTATCCTCAATGTTGATACTGGCGATACTGGCAGCGCTTGCTTGGCTTGCCACGGAGTCTGTTCGGCGATGATGAGGAGATTGGCGGCGGGATGGCGTCTGCATGGGGATGGCGGAGAGAGTGTGAGCGTTGAGAGGGTAGGGTCGCAGGTCAGGCTTGTTGTCAAGAGACGTGTTGTCAAATGGCATAAAGTGTGTCGTCTGGGGAGTGTTGGGGGTGGTCCGTTGAGAGAACTGCTGGTCCGCGGGGAGGCCGTTGGGCGCATCCCTATCGAACGAAGCCTCAATCTTCAAGAACTCGTCATTGAAGTTGCTCATGCTCATCAAGTCGCGCGAGTTAAGAGGAATCGAGAAGGAATCGGCCCCAGACATGGAGTTCGGCTGTGCCGAACGAGACGGAGTCTGCTCAGTCTGTTGTCTTATGTCCTGGAAGATGTTCTGGACTCTGGGATTCCCTCCTCGGTTCCTTACGGGCTTGACCGTCTCCTCCATCGACTCATCATAGCCGTTGGCGAAGCGGTTAGGGCGGGGCTCGTCCTTGACGGTCGGGTCCTGGGGGGTTTCGATCGGTGTCGGGGGGAGGTAGCCTTCCTCCATGTCAGCCTCGTTGCGCAGTGGCATTGCCCAGCCGAGAGACTGACTCTGTAGGTTCTGGTTCGGGGGAGTCATGGGCCGTGGGAGGCCGTCAATGTCCAGGTCGAACCTGTCGGCGCGGTCCATGAGGTCATTGCTCATGCGCCTCGAGTTCCTCCGTGTGCTCGAGGTATCTCCCTCTGAGACCCAACCAGGGGCCGAGGGGCTTTCGGCAAAGTTGGCAAAGGTGGGAGTGGAAAAGGCACTGCTATTGTCAAAGACATCAAAACCCTTACCTGCTGACATGTTATCGGCGTAGGCCGCTTGGCCCCTGCCCAGTAGCGCATCAAGTTCTGGGTTGTAGGACTGGAAGGACATGGAGCTGGGGTCAAACGGTTCAAACGACTGGGCCTGCTGCGAGGTGAGGTAACTTTCACTTGCATTTGCTGCTGCTGTCAGGTTTGTGTAGGGGTTCTGGTGGGAGCCGGCGCGGGCTCGGAACTGTTCTTGAGTATAGTTGACTAGTCCTGCATTGTTAGTATTTGTACTCACGTAGGCCTGCCGTGTTGCCGGCGATGCCATGTTGTGATGTCCTCGGATATCGAGGCTGAGGCCCCGTCGGTGGCCTTGGGCTGCTTGTCGAACGTTTCGCGGGAGTCTGTTTGGGACGTTGGCGCCTTCGAAGCCGCTGGGCGTTGAGTTTTGACGACGGTGCTGCCTTATCTGGGCGTGACACGCCGAGTGATCGGACCGCATATTGTCGAAAGGAATGGATTCGGATCAAAGATCTCGTTTGTCGGAACGTGTCCGTTGGGAACCTGTAGGTTCGAAGCTGCATGTCGTTAGATGACCCCTTTTGAGTTCCCTCTGTAACTTACTTTACTTCACGCAAGCAAGCAATGAATGCCGAGCTTGGGAAAGCGTTTGGTCGTGCTCGGTCGAGTGAATAGCCTCGGTCGACTTGTATATCGATGAATTGCGTCGCAACACCTTTTTCAGGCGATGGATGGATTGTTTGTAGATGGATCTCTCTTTGCTCTTGCTTGAGATGGGATACGAGAAGCTTTGCTTCCGTCGATGTGGTAGCTGTGATGCTAGAGATGGAGATGGAGAGCAAGAGTGGGTTCGTAGGCCAGAGTAGTAGGCCAGGAAGCTCTGGGAGGGATAAGAGACCATGTTGAATGTTTTGACGGTTTCCACGGTAACAAGTCCATCGGACGACCTACTGTCAGCAGGGATCCATTGGTAGCCCAACATGGAAGCTGTGAGACAGGAGTGACCAATCAGGAGCCTTGTTCAAGTTGTGCTGTAGTGGATTTGTGCAGCTGAGGATCCCTGTAATGGGGATCAGGACTTGAGCACTTCCCTGTATAATGTGGAAAGGAGTATCTAAATGCAGAGAATAGAACCCCCATCACTTTATCTACATCAAAGAAAGTACCAACACGTTTGCTTCAATCTCTCAAAGACTCGATGGGAGCTCTGACGACGGGAAGCAAGCCTCCCAAGCGCAAGCGTGGCGCTCAACACCGAGGTCCGATGTGGGTGCTATTTCAGTAACGGGCACGGGAAGCAGGGATCTCTCTACTGCGCTAAAAGTGAAATGGAACCCCGAGCTCATCACAATCACTTATCCTAATGGACGGCATCTAACAAAGCTCAGCTGCAGCTGGTCATCTTGAAACCCCAGACGCTTCTCATCCGCGGCACCTAGCCATAGCTCGCTCGACCGCTCATCCAAGCGCCGAACCCCCCATGACACGGCGCTTGCTGAAGCTGTCCGGGCTGCCATGCCCTGCCCTGCCCCGTGAGGAGCGAGCATTCCAGTGCCGCTCCCAAGAGGCATCCACGGATCCTTGCGTCCTTCATATCGTGACGACTTGTTTCAGGCTCATCATCGCTACCTAGTCAGGGTCTCAGCTGCGAGTGCCCCTCTTGTTGCATGCCAGGCAATCTCGCATGGTGGGCAAGGATGTTTGCTGCCCAGAGGCCTGGCCACTTGCATTCCTACCCAGGTAATCGCTCTTCGCCCGCCACGTTGGACGGGTACTGCCCGCCTGAACTCGTTGTCTGGGTTTCCATCTCTTGGCGATGCGCCTAGCTGAAACCTGACGTCTTGTTCTCGCCCGAGTTGGTTAAACGTTAATGGACGGTGAGTGTTGCTGGGTGTTGAAGATAATCGTCCGCCTATGTATACGAAACAGATATGTGGCACACGTTCTCGCACGTGTTCTATGCATTTTTGTGAAATGCATCTTACATCATACTCGAGAGCTGTCGGCTCTAGATTCTGTTCATCCTCAAAGATACAATCTGACCTTTGTTTACTTTCTCTTCCACACACCGCCCCTGCTTGGTATGTGGATTAAGCTCTAATTCGACGACAACTCGGGAAGCCCTGCTACACAAAGCCCTGATACTAAACTTAGCTTCCGTAATGTTTACCCTCCCCGAGCTTCCGCTACTGCCTGGGAAACTTTGCTCCTCTCTTCAGGTGGCGTGGGGATTCGGTAACAAGTTTGTGGATCTAATGTAACTGCCACTGCCGAGCCATATTTCGGTTGATGCCGGCGATGCCGTTGATAGTCACATGATTGACTGGGGAGGCTTCTATATCTATGCTCATGAGCAGTATTCATCACGGTAAACGCTCTCTTTGCTGACTTGGGGGGTGGTGAGAGCATCAATCAGTGGTGGTGCAAGCTCGAGTACGTTGAGCCTCGGTACCCTTACCTTGGTTGGATCCATCTTGACACCCATGTCTCAGGTTACTCGTTACCTACACTATAAGGCGTATAAACACATCGTCCATTATATCTGTTGTCTCTAGGCAGACGCGTTCCCGGGGATGCTTCCGTTGAGTGCTCTCGAGCATCTGGTTTAGATGATAGGAGGTGGCTTGGGGGCTCATGGTGTGTGTCTGTCTCGCTAACATTCCTCATCTCGGTGAGCTTCGACACAGCTCGACGTCAATACTCGGCAACCCTAGGCAACAACAAACCGGTCTAGTAGCGAAGCGTCTTTTATTGTCTGTCAACCCCCATCGACTGCCTTATTGTTGCCACGAAGGGGTTCGCTTGCTATGATGTGGTTGTAATTCAAGAAGGACTGGCGAAATGCTCTTTCAAAGCTCGTACCTCTTCAAGACATCTCGTTGTGGTTTGTGGTTGTCGAACCACGCTGTGATGTAGTATTGTGGTTGGCTTATGTCAGAGTGAGAGGTTTCGCATGAATGTTTCTGACACTCTCCTTACTTGTGTAGACGAGAAATGCAAGGTGTGAGTCCCTATAAGAAACGTTGGTGAATAAGGTCCTGCTGGGGTTAGGACGAAGGAAAGAATCGCCTTTCGAGTCAATGGTTGTGGCTGTAAGTGACCGCACGGCGTGTGACAGCAGTGCCATCTATTCCTATCGCTCTACTTCTCTATCTAAGCATTTCTCGAGGCCAAGAAGGTCACATCAAATTTAATATAATAGACTATTCATCTCGACGAAGGTCGTGCTCTGAGAAGGCCTTGCCGAGATGGGAGCAGCCAACCGCCCAACTCTTCCCAACCAAGTGCCGACCTTAGGGTAAATCTGGCCCTGATCGCATGAACTCTTCGCTGGCCGATATGCACAGCTAGGCGACCCGCATGTCATGGGATCTCTACTATTGTCGTCTGAACAGACCTGTAGTTCATCGGAGAGGGCCCAGATGTCAAGCCAAGATTCATGCAAACCAGGGCCCGTGCTATATTGCGTCTACTCTTATAAGACCGAATGGGATGAATGACGAATGGGCTTGCAGGATGAGAGTGACAAGGGCTGACCCACAAGAAGCGACATGCGGGATAAGCTACACCAACATTAAAAACTTTTTGATGGAAGAGAATGGAGAAGCATCAAGGAGTAGAATAATTGTCTGTAGCGATGCCTGTTGGTGATACTTGCTTGTGATACCTGAGGAGCGTATGGTGCGGGCACGTGATGGCCAATGATCTACCAAAGTCAATAAAGCTCACCGGACAACCACGACCAGGGGTCGGTGAACTGGGCCTACCAGGTTCTAGGTTATCCATCCAGTCTTGACATTTCCAACCCGAGGGTCACCCCATTTCACGCCCGCCCGCACAATATCTCTGGTGCTGCGATTGGCCAGGCGCCTTTATAATTTTCTCTTTCTTGACTGCCGCCTCCGCCTGGCAGAGAGATATCGGAATACATCATTAGTAGCCCCTTCCACTGTCGCCCGCCGACCCCTCCGCATCGAGCCATTCCCGGCCGTGACAACGAGCCCAACTCCTTGTTGACCACCTCGACTCACCCGCCGCCATGTCGGGAAACACATACAGAGGCACTCCCACCCGCAACCAGGGCCGTGGAGCCGCGCCTTTCGGCAACAGCCCCGGCGGTTCCAGCATTCCTCGTCCCGTCCTCGAAACTGCTCAGGCGGAGACAGCCTCTTCCCTCAGTGCGAGTCGCCAGAAGCAGTCCAAGCGTGATGAGGTGCGTCACCATATAGACCTCTTTGATAGAATACACTGTGATGGCCTATTCAATGGCACCATCTCGTTTTCGAGGCCGACCTTGGACCGCTCCCGCAGCCCTCAAGTTCGAGGGTTGCCGGACCCAAATACACCTCACTTCACCGTAACTTGCATCTGCACCACCGATCTCTAACCTCTGGTACAGGCGATCCGAAAAAAGCTCGAAAATGACCTGTCCAAGAAGAAGCACCTCACGAGCCGAGCTCGACACACCCGAAAAGCTCCCCCGGGAACCGTCCTCGCACTCAAGCCCAGCCCCGCCCTCCAGATCAAACCCGCGACCACTGTCTCCGAGGCCGCTCAGCTGATGGCCGCCAAGCGAGAGGATTGTGTCCTGGTTACCGACGATGACGACCGAATTGCCGGTATCTTCACTGCCAAGGATCTTGCCTTCCGTGTTGTGGGAGCTGGTGCAAAGGCCTCGGCCATCACCATCGCCGAGATCATGACCAAGAACCCTCTGTGCGCACGAACCGACACTAGCGCCACCGATGCCCTGGACCTCATGGTTCGCAAGGGTTTCCGACATCTGCCAGTTATGGACGAGAACCAGGACATTTCGGGTGTGCTGGACATTACCAAGTGCTTCTACGATGCCATGGAGAAGCTTGAGCGAGCCTACTCGTCCTCGCGAAAACTCTACGATGCCCTTGAGGGTGTTCAATCTGAGCTGGGTTCTACTCAACCCCAGCAGATTATCCAATACGTTGAGGCTCTGCGCAGCAAGATGTCCGGGCCTACTCTGGAGACGGTTCTGAACGGCGTCCCCCCCACCACCGTCAGCGTGCGAACCTCGGTCAAGGAAGCTGCTCAGCTCATGAAGGAGAACCGTACCACTGCCGTGCTTGTCCAAGATCAGGGTGCCATTACCGGCATCTTCACCAGCAAGGATGTCGTGCTTCGAGTTATCGCGCCTGGCCTTGACCCGGCCAATTGCAGTGTTGTGCGTGTCATGACTCCTCACCCCGATTTTGCCCCAATGGACATGACCCTCCAGGCGGCGCTGCGGAAGATGCACGGTAAGTCGCTCAAACAGGGGTATGGAACATAGACTGACGGTTTCATAGATGGCCACTACCTGAACTTGCCAGTCATGAACGATGGAGGCGAGATTGTCGGTATGGTCGATGTTCTCAAGCTCACCTACGCCACTCTGGACCAGATCAATGCCATGTCCAATACCAACGATGAGGGACCTGCGTGGAACAAGTTTTGGCTTTCGCTCGACGCTGAGACCGAATCTATGATGTCCGGAGAGGGTAGCGCCAGCCTTCAGCACACGAATCTGGGGTCGCGCCTCACATCGCCTGACGTAGCTCGGGATCGCATCGGCGATAGCCTCGCTCCTGGCGACTCGGCATCTCACATTGGCCTCGAGTCACCTCCTCGCTCGCTTCTCCACGACGGTATGGAGTCTCGACTCCCCGAGGAGCGCCCATTCCCCTTCAAGTTCAAGGCTCCCTCTGGCCGGGTGCACCGTGTCAAGGTCATCGCTACGGAGGGTATGGATGCCTTTGTTGCGGCTGTAGCTGCAAAGCTGGGCGCCGAAGCGGACGGCATTGGTGGCGTCCCTCCTGTAGAGGAGGGCAAGATTACCGGACCAGGCTTTGCCCTCAGCTTTATTGACGACGATGGAGACTCCATTTCCATCACCACCGACAACGATCTGCTTGAGGCGGTTCTTCTTACTCGCCAAGCCCACCGGGACAAGGTTGACCTCTTCGTTCACGACCCTGAGAAGCCCCCAGTTTCGGAACCCGCCGAGGTGTCAGCGCTCGCCACACCCTCGATTTCCACTGGTGCCGGCCTTCGAGAACGTCGCAAGTGGTGGCCAGATGAGGATGAAGACGAGGAGGATGAGGATGAGGACGATGACGCTGGATCTACCGTGCGGAGATCACGGAGAAGCCGGACAGTTCCGGCGCCTCCTATTCAGGAACAGGTCATCGCTGGCGTGCCCAACGAGCTGCTTTTGCCCGGTGCTATCGCCATGTTGGCCGTTGCTATCGTGGGCGTCTTTACCATCTCCAGGCTCACCAGCCGATAAAGAGATCCGGTGCACGCACTCTCTCCTAATGACATGATGAAGATGGGGGCTGAAGACTGTAGATATGCAAAACTTGTGGCTTTAGTAGAGATTACCCTTGCAAGTCTAATCGATAACAGTTTCTTTGTAGATTACTTAAATGTCTCCATTCATTGGACGCTGTTGTCAGGTCCAATTCTTACCGAGGTGGTGGTTGTGAGCTGAGTTGGCAGGGGTTTGGCCGCTTGAGGGCGGGCTCGGAAAATCTCGCACGCCGGGCCTTAAGCCATAGCCAATTTTTGGCTGTCGTCGAACGACCATCACGACTACCGAGTAACCTTTAATCCGTCGCCATGATCCTGAGAAACGCCGCCGTGCGGCAGGGTGAGCCAATTGGCCTCTGCGGACTTCAAGTAACCATCTGACATGCTCTAGGCCGCCGCACATTGGCTTCTCCCATCTCGAGGTCCCTCCTGCGGCAGTTGTCGACCGAAGTTACGACCGAGACTCAGACGGATCAGACCTGGAAGATTCCCCAGTCTGCCACCGGGCCTCCCAAGATTGTCTCGGCTGCACGAAAGAAGCAGAGAGTTGTGCAGGATGGCATCATGTCTCTCGGAACCGACTCTGCGCACGAGCATAAGGGCGCCGTATGGACGACACCCCACAAGAACTCAAACTCAGCGACACCTGCCGCACCGGCTCAGCAGTACGCCGAATTCAAACGTATACAGTCCAACACGAGGAGCCTGGGATCGAGGGTTGAGAAGCGGTACATCCCATCTGAACTGGTCAACAACCCCCCCGGACCTGAGGATATTACTCTGGAGCTGCTGATGGCCTCGCAAACGCACATGGGTCACAGCACTTCTCTCTGGAACCCCGCAAACTCGCGATACATCTACGGCGTGCGTCAGGGAATTCACATTATTTCCCTCGAGACGACTGCGGCGCACCTTCGACGAGCGGCTCGTGTGGTGGATGAGGTTGCGTACCGAGGCGGCCTGATCCTGTTTGTGGGCAACCGCAAGGGACAGATGGAGATTGTTACCAAGGCCGCCGAAATGGCTGGTGGTTGTCACCTGTTTACCAAGTGGACTCCCGGATCCATCACGAACCGAGATGTGATTCTGAAGATGGCTGGTACCAAGGTGGTGAACGAGAAGGACCAGGAGCTTGACGGCTTTGAGAGGTATAGAGGTTCAGCTCGCCCGCTGATGCCGGATCTGGTTGTCTGCTTGAACCCTCTGGAGAACTACACGCTTCTGTACGAGTGCGGTCTGAAGAGCATCCCCACCATTGGTGTTATTGACACCAACGCGGACCCTTCATGGGTGACTTACACCATTCCCGCCAATGACGACAGGTAATGTTTTCTTCGATTCGGCAATTCGATGATACTAACAGTGCATAGTTTGCGAGCCATGGCTGTTGTTGGTGGTGTTTTGGGCCGAGCCGGCCAGCGGGGTCAGCAGCGGCGTATCGAGGACGCCAAGAAGGGCAGAGTCACTTGGAACAACCCTCATGATATCATTCAGTACATGCAGAGGGAGAACAAGGCGGCCATTGCTGAGCGCAAGTCCGTCATGGGCCGGATGCAGCACAACATTGAGGGATTCAGCGAGGAGGAGCAGAAGATTCTGCGCGAGCAGTTCTACCAGGAGGACATTCAGGTTACTGAGGAGGACATGGTCGACATGATGGGCGAGGCCGCTCTAGGAAGCCCCAAGGAGGACGAGGGTGAGTCGACGCATGGTGCTAGACTGGCAACCATTGAGCAGCAGCTGGCGAATCTCAAGGAGGAGGCTACGGCTATTGAGTCGGCTGTCAAGACTCCTGTTGAGGCCGAGGTCGAGTCAACACACGGTGCTAGGTTGGCGGACATTGAGCAACAACTGGCAGGTCTCAAGGAGGAGGCGACAACCATTGAGTCCTTTGTCAAGACAGCTCCTGTCGAGACCGCAGCTGAGTCGACGCACGGCGTCAAGCTAGCAGGCATCGAAGAGCAGTTGGCGGGAGTCAAGCAGGCTGCCACGGCTATCGAGGCCGAGATTCCGGGCAGCAAGAAGGACTAAAGTAGAAAAGCTGTGTACAATATTTCAGATGTATAATAGCGTATGAGTGGGCATGTATACAGGGAATGATGTAAGTTGATGTGAAATGCATGTACGAATGACGGGTTTGCTCCAATCCGTGGTGTGTAAGTGATGGTGGGATGTCTTGAAGGGAGGCCGATGACGGCGGGCAGCTCGGATAAACGATAGGCCTGACACCTGACAGCAACAGGCAGGAGCGGGTTTCGGTGGCTTCATGCAGGTGCCCCGCGATTGGATTCTGGAGGCAGGCGGGGTCCGGGAGGTGCCTGCTGCCAATGCCAATCCATGCCAAATCTCGGCCTCCACTGCACGGTCTGGGCTGGCCGCGCATTTCCCCTCACCAAAGAACATTTCAGCACAGTCACGTCGGATTCACAGCACATCACAGCACGCACACCGCGCAGCGACGACGGGCACAATCCAGCACAGGCACAGGCGCAGGCACGGTCACGGGCACGCACGGGCACAGCGGAGCACCCAAGGGCTGCAGGCAACGTCCAGCGAATACCAGCCAAGGTCCCATAGCGATAGCGGAAACACGCCCACAAACGAATCCCCCCCCAGCTGATAAGCAGCGGGGGCAGCTCCAGCGCTAGAGAACCAAAGCACACAGCGCACCACAGCGGGCACCCTGGGTTGTTGCTGGCTGCTGGACGGGCACCTGGAGCACGTACGGTAGCGTTCGGTGCGAAATCGGGGTCTGGGGCTCGCAGTGCCGACTCATATCCACCGAGTCGCCCATAGTGGCTTGGCCTTGAGGTTGGAATATTAAATTGAGCTGGTCTTGCTCTCACTGCAGTTGGTATGTGCTTTGTCCTTTGCTTTCTGCACTTTCAGTTTGGTTGGTGGGTGTTTGTGTAAAGCAACAGCGGCCCTGAGCAGCACAAGCGATAGTGAACGATTCTCAGGATTGATATGCTAACTGATGATTTCTAGGAAAACAAGGGCATCTCCTCTTTCCAACTGCATCCTCACTCTTCTCTTTTATTTTCTCGTTGGTTCGCAAGGGCTGTGACCCTCCCACCACCAAAATGCCGGCCATGCTTGATGATCCGGCGGGCCCCACTATATACCGGGTCTCGGGCCAACCCCCGTACCCGGATCCGAACAGCCCCGGCTTCCCGGCCGATATCGTGCCCCGGCAGGTTACCCTCCGAGACCGTCAAACCGTCGCCACCATTGTCCCCTTTGCGTCAAGGCACCAGGTCCCGGAGTCGCTGCTCGCGTACTTGTGTGACCAGATCAACAAGGAGATTGAGGGCGGCGATACGTACCCCATGATGGAGCCGTTCGCCGCCGACAAGTTCGCTGCTTACTGGTTCCAGAACTTTGGTGCCATTATGCTTCTTGGAAACGTCGAGCGGGCTGAGGATGTAGTCGAGGGCAAGGACTGGTCCCGGGAATGCCTAGGAAGCTTCTACATCAAGCCCAACTACCCTGGCCGTAGCAGCCATGTGTGCAACGCTGGCTTCCTCGTCACTGACGCTTCACGTAACCGTGGTGTTGGCCGCCTGATGGGCGAGGCTTACCTGGACTGGGCTCCACGCCTCGGCTACACCTACAGCGTCTTCAATCTCGTCTACGAGACCAACGTGGCCTCGTGCCGCATCTGGGACGCTCTGGGCTTCAAGCGCATCGGACGGGTCAAGGGGTGCGGCAACCTGCGGAGCTATCCGGGACAGCTCATCGACGCCATCATCTACGGGCGGGATCTGGCTCCGCGTGAAAGCGAGGAACTCGTGAGTGAAGAGCGTTTCGACAAGATCAAGTTCTACCTCAAGTACGGCGAGTACCCGAACGGCGCTGACCGAGCCGAAAAAAGCAGGCTCCGCAGCGCGGCGACGCACTATAAGCTCCTCGACGGCGACAAGCTCATGCTCAAGGATAAGGAGGTGATATCCGACCCGGCCCGCCAGTTTGAGATTGCCCGTCGTGTTCATAACCAGCAGCACGGGGGCATCAACAAGACCACCGCCACCATTGCTGAAAAGTACCACTGGAGTCGCATCAAGGAGACGGTTAGCGACGTCATCCGAAGTTGCGTCGACTGCAAGGAGTTGGGCAAGACACCTAATCCAGGGGGTGCAAGGAAGGCTGCATCTTCCAATAACCATGGTGCTGGACGAAGATCAGGTGCTGGTGCAGTTGGTGGGAGTGATCATCAAATACAAGTACCGAGTCCACCGAGTCAAGTGCTGCCACTACAAGATCACAGCATGATGTCGACACTATCACAACAACCAAGTCCAGATCATACTCCAAGTCCTTATGCTAACCCTGCCGACATCTCTCTCATGGCGCCCCCTCACACTCTACAGGGCAACTCGATCGACCACACACTTCACTCACACCACCAGCACCATCACACTCTTCCTCAACCGCATCATCATTCTCACCATCAACATCCACACCACAACCCCATGCTACAAGATCCTCCCGGCCATCATACTCACGACCACTCTGTCTACCAGCCCATCGACCCTCAAATTATCAACCAGACCTCACCGCATGACCTTGGGCCCTTTGACCAGTACCACTCACCAGCTGACTTTCAAGCCTTACTCAACGCCACCGAGGACGTCGTCCCCACTGAATCTGATGCAGTCGACCGTGATCTTGAGATGCTGATAGAGCACCAAGATGATGATGACGTCGTGGATGGGACAGTGAGCATGACTGGCCTGGGCGTGGGTGTGGGGACAGGGACGGATGATAGGGGACTGGAACACAAGGAAAGGAACTTGTATGATGTCGGGTTTGGGGGGACAGGGGGTTAAGACATTCAATGGGTGTGCGGTGTTATTGATCAAGGCATAAAACGGAGCGGGCGAGTTTTGGATATCTTCTTTTCGTATGAGCATGATTTTTGTACACCAGAGGTATTAAGAACAAAAGTTGAATACCTACTAACACGACTACCGCTCAGTCACGTAGGCAGTAAACGACAGGTTATCAAGGACTCCTGGATATTCATTCCAGTCAAGTGCCATGATGCTTCTTCAGTGCTGTCAGACGGAGGACATTCAATTTTCCAGACGTCAGATATCGGAAGCCTAGGTATCATACAGATCCCCCAACCCCCAGCCACGACAACACCACCAAACCCGCTTTCCATTTCTATGTTCCAGGATTGATTTTATGTTCCCCTCATGACTGTCCTATGTTTCTCTTTCAGGCTTTGAGCAGGTTTACCTTCTGGGCATTCCCCGTCCACGGCCCCTGAGAGCTCGCTGAGCAGCACCAGGTGGTAGCTGACCAGGAGCCTGGGGCTTGGCGCTCTCCTCGTTGCGGATGGTCTCGTCGACTCCGAGGATGAGGCAGCTGGCCTCAATAGCGGCCTGGATGGCGTTGATCTTGACCAGAGCGGGCTCCCACACGAAACGCTCCATCATATCGGCAACGCCCTCGTTCTGGAAATCGACACTAGCCTATGTCTTGCCCTTTCGGTGCTCTACGCGGAGCTTATTGAGGATGTCGGTAGCATCGAAGCCAGCGTTGTCGCAGAGCTGGCGGGGGATAATCTCGAGGGCCTTGGCAAAAGACTTGATGATGGTTTGCTGTTTGTGGGAGATGTTCTTGTCGGCGAACTGGTGTAGGTAGGCGGACACCTCTATCTCGGCGGCTCCACCACTACCGACAATCAAATGGTTTCGGATCGCTCGTTTGATGATCATGATGGCGTTGTGTAGAGATCGCTTAACCTCGGCGATAAACTGCTTAGCACCACTACGGAGAACCAGAGTGCAGGTCTTGGCCTCGGGGCAGTCCTCGAAGAAGTTGAAGCGCTTACCGCCGATTTGGCGCTCCTTAAACTTGCCATAGGTTCCCAGATGCTCAGGCAGAATGCCAGAGTATGTCGACTGAACCATAGCGCCAGTAGCCTGCACCACGCGCTCCATATCCTTAGTAGCGACATGGCTAGCGTAGAAGACATCTCGGTCGGCAAAGAACTGGGTAGCTAAGTCACCAATGGGCAGCTTGCTTAGCACCACCTTGGCACCTATCTGGTAAACCGTCTCGAGCTTCTTGTAGATAATCTGCCACTCCGTATCCATGATAGCCTGGTATTCGGAAACCTGCTCCACATGGACCTCGGCGTTATCCTTCTCGGGCTTGAGCTCTAGCCCGACGTTGAGGCAGACAATCTTGGGTTGCTCGAAGGACTTTGGTTGTTGCTCGAAACCGGCGTAGGAAAAGGTCTTCTTGAAGGCGACACCGTTAATGAAGAGGGAGTTAGTGAGCGAATCACCGGGGATCTTCTTGATGCCGATAAGCTTCTCATTAAGGTCGTCTTGGTCGAGGGAAAGGACGGCGTCGATAACCACTGTAGTCACATTAGCCTGATACTCGAGCCCGCAGTCTCATATTCGTACTCTTAGTGAAGAAAGGAGTATTCCGCTTGATCAGCTTGCTAGTCATGGCATTCGAAGCCAGCTTGGCCAGCGTATCACGGCGGTTGCCCTCGTTGGTGCTAACAGCAACCTCCTTGAGCTTGTTGACGGCCAACTGCGACGCTCTCTGCAGGCCCTTGATGATGATCTGAGAGCTAATACCCTGCTCGACGTGCTCCTTGACCTCCTTGAGGATCTCACCGGCGAGAACCACGACCGAGGTGGTTCCGTCGCCCACTTCAGCATCTTGCGATCGGGCGATATCGACGATCATCGTCCTCAAGGAAGGTCCGTTTTACCCCACCGCCCGCCCGCCCGCTTCAGGGACATTCACCCCTCGAAGTCGAAATCCAGGGGACACGCACCCTCGAGAGAAGATGCCAGACCGCCACGCGATACACGGATAGTTCGCTGACTATGGCGCTTTGCAACAGGAACCGATACCTCCCAGGGCAAGGGACAGATCGTCTCCAACATTAATGCCTGTCTCGCCGTCCAGGCCACCATCAAGTCCACTTTGGGTCCCTACGGAGGCGACCTGTTGATGGTTGATGAGAATGGCAGACAGACCATTACTAATGATGGCGCGACCGTTATGAAGGTGCGATGCGCTCGATGGTACACAAAGACCTGGCTGACACTGCGAAGCTCCTCGACATTGTCCACCCCGCCGCTCGAATTCTCGTCGGCGTTTGGCCTCCGAAAGACATTTTAGAGGATTGGGTGTGGTCGGAATCGGTAGGTGATGGTTTTTCTCCGTCCAAGAAATTATAGAGGACTCTGTTGGAGGGGTGGAGGAGGTTCGTCGGGGTTCAGAGCGGGAAGGAGCTGTGATGGAAGCTTCCAAAAAAATGTAGCAGCCTTCTTTCTCATCATGTCCTTGGCCACCTTTATAGGAGTCAAGGGTCGTGTCCAATCAACCACTTCAACCTGAACTTCAATTCAACAACAAAAGAGACTTCGAACTCGAAAGTGAGAGTCTTTTACTGAACATTGGTCTTTTGTCATTTAGGGGGGCTTTATTACACGATTTTGTAAGTTTGCCAGCCTACGAGTAAAAGGGCCAGCGTATGGTCTCACATCCACGACGGCTCACATGTCTCGACAGTCAGTTGTGTGTAAGTTGTTGAGGTAACGATGAATCAAAGGCTTTCAGGTGCAGAATCGAGGACCCGAATGGTTTTTTTTTCTTTCTTTGTCTTGTTGTGCTCATCATTTCAAGTCCAGATAGATCTTCATCAGGATCACGATATGTACATTTGTAACAGTGAATGCCAACACACTAATTCTCAGGAGCAATACTAACGAAAGGCTCGATGACACCTTTAAAGACAATGAGATGAATTATGAGTAGTTCCATCTTCCTACATATCTACCTATGCTGTACTGTGACGACCCTGACGCCGCCTTGACGAATGGAGTGCACGCACATCTACAATTCAACAATGAGAGCAGAGGAAAAACTAATTTTTTTTCTTTCTCACCTGCTCTCATATTTCGATCATATTCAATTTCGCTACAAAGACCCTAGGACCAGTCCTGTTGCGTATCAACACTTACAAGTATCCTGGACCTCGCCTCCAACACCTGGCACTTGAGGTATAGGGTTGTTGGCAGGGCCCTGTGTAAGTCTCGAACAAAGGAGAATGTCCCATTCAGCAAGTCACAAATACATGAAACTTCCCAATATCTAAACCACAAGCCAATTTTAGGATTGCTTTAGTTCAGACCAGCCATTTTGTTCATCGTAGAGAGTGGGTTTTGGGCTTTCATGGGAGCAGTACACTCGTGGTCTGTTGCATTATCTTCAGTCTTTTCCTGTTACGTCTTGTATAAATTATACATTATTTTGTTACTGCCAGTATCCATGACATATCGTAGATTAGCAACCTAGTCCGGCCCGATTCATGCCCATGTCCTTGAACCCCGTGTTCCATCATGACTTATTCTCTCAAGATCGTCCTTTATCAGCCTGTCCTCTGCCGGGCGCAGCATCAAACTTGCTCTTCCACACCCCCTCTTGGTTAAACATGGTGATACACTCAGCGGCGCTAGGCTTGCCGTACTCGGGGTCAGCGCCTCCGTCCAGCAGTACCTGTTGCATGATGGAGTCAGCCAATTGTCCCCTTTTACGTGTTGCCCCGTAATGCATTCAAGACTCAGGTTAGATGAGATCAGTCTTACCTGAATGGTTTCATCTTCCTTCTTGAATACTGCTCCGGCAAGAGGACTCTGGCCCCGGTCGTTCAGACGGTTCGGGTCGGCTCCGTGTTGGATGAGAAGGTGAACGAGGTCAGCGTGACCGTGGTATGCTGCAAGCATGAGCTAATATCGTCAGCCCTGGCTCTTTATTGTGATCTCAGGCAAGGATGAGTTCAACTGTCATACCAGGGTGTCGCCTTTGTCGTTGGTGAGGTTCGGGGGTAGCCCTGCAGGCAAAGCTTGCTGGAAGACGGCTACATCGCCTATCCGAGCCGAGTCATACATCTTGGTTGCAAACTCGATCATCTCCGGAGTGAGGGAGTCTGATCTGACGGGCTGATTCGAAGGCTCGCTCATCGTTGCTGTTGGGATTAGATGATAGCTGCTTGATATGTTCACTAGGCTAAGAAAGACGGGCTTCTGAGTTGAGAGCGAGGTGCAGAGCTCTGATATAGCAAAGGTATGCTGAGATCTTTATGCTTCAAGTTTTTGTCGACTTGAGTGTCATCGGTTTGAACGGAAGTGAGATGGAATTGAAAAGTTCAAGTATGACGTACGTGAAGTAGCCACAAAGGGTCGGCCCGGCATCTTCATCCGTGCGTTGCGATGAAAGATGGCTTTGTCACTTATGGCCATCAAGAAATACAAGTCAAAGATATCAAAGATGTTCAATTGTATCGGCTGTGTTTAAGATCAATTTCCAGCCATCTTGGAACGCTTGAATGCAAGACTTCCATCATGTTGCGCCAGTCCCAACCTTTCTCATAGAGTGACCCCGAAACCAAACTCTTACAAGAGAGAAGAACAGATTCACCCAAGAAATCGTAAATCCATCTATCAAGACAATTTCTTCGAATCGAATATCCCCAAAATAAACCCGTAGGAGAGTCGACATGAAATGAAAAGGTCATCGCAGCATATCATTGTACAGTGTGCAATTCATGGCTCAAGGGCCCCATGGTATCATCATCCCCCCCCCCTCACCAAAACGCCGTGGGAAAAAAAAGAGTAGCATCGATCTCATTCCTTTCTGCACTCTCTCATCAGCCGACAGATGAAGCTGCGCTGCCGAGAACCTACCATGAAACAATTTGCCGTGTCGGGAAATACTCGTTATTTTGTTTAGTTGCCTTCAGCGTAAATAGTCGGTGATTCCATCGCCCTCGCCATTGTCGGGCTCGTTTGGGACTGGCGGGTCCGGCTTGGGAGTCTCGGGGCGATGGGGGATATCGAAGCTCGGGCGCATAATGATTTTGTCAATTTTTCTTTGTTGAAACCCTTTTCAATTTCTATTTTTTCTCGATCTGAATGATTATTATTATTAAAGATGCAAACAGACAAGATGGGCCCGACCGAGGGTGGGAGCGAGGCGTCGACGGATTATATATGTAAGTCTGCTGGTGGCGGGGTTGCGTTACGTCAGGCTTCCGTGGGCAGCTCAACTCGACGTGCCGGTATTGGATGGGGGGGCGAAGGGATGAGCATCAAGTGAGGGGATCGTTGGATTGATACAGAGGCACAACATGTGGTTTTTGGAGGGGAAGCATTCCATTTCTACGCTGCCTGCGGAAGGGAAAGGGTTGCTGTTGGGCAGCGCAGGTGCCGATCAGGCGATATTCTAGAACTTGCATCGTGGGATGCGACCATCAGGGTTACAGCAGCAGCAGCGACGAGAAGGATACAAACATGGTTGTGCTGTGATAGAGATGCTGTACTGGCAGATGTGGCCTTGTGGGGATAGATTTGTGCTTTTTCTAGATCTGTTATGCTTGTTTTGAACCGACAGTTCGTTCTTGGGGTCAAGGTAGTTTACGTACGCGACAGAGATCTTGGCGATGGGGAAACACGATCTGGCTGAATCTCGCCTAGGCACTGCACTGCTACTGTTGTCAACGCAGATGAGGCGGAGAAAGGGGACAC
The DNA here is from genome assembly GCA_003946985.1 of Fusarium duplospermum. Lineage (NCBI taxonomy): Eukaryota > Fungi > Ascomycota > Sordariomycetes > Hypocreales > Nectriaceae > Fusarium > Fusarium duplospermum. The sequence goes on from NKCI01000047.1 coordinate 94,237, forward strand.
TGATGATGCATGATGGATGATACATGTCCAACCTACTACGTATGTTGATTGACACGAGATATATCATCAGAGGCAACGTCAAAGGTCCGTTAAAGTAAACGTGTCCTACCGTTATCGGTCCTCCTCTTCGAGTCGTGCTACTTTTTTTGCCGTATAGTACCCATCACGGTCCATCCATATCCATTCTTACAACGCCGTTGAGCACTCCCCCAAGGAGGAAGCGAGCCGCAAATTCCCCATCCAGAAGCCAGAACCGCTCAAGTCAAAGTTTCTAGAGCAGGGATGAAGGGTCCTCGTAACCCTGGCGCCTTGTCATCAAGCATTGGCGCGCTGCGCTTTGAGAGGATTCTAGTTTTTTAGTTTGCAGAAGGCGGATCGGCATCTTCAACGGTCGCAGAAAACCCGACACCGACGGGGGGAAACCTTTTCAGCTGTCATGACTGTTCCGCACCGTAGTGGCTGCGCCTGGGGGGAGAGGAGGACACACAGGTGCGTGCATGGTTGGCATCTGCGGGTTGGGGGCGCTTTTTGTTTTCTAAACATCGCAATCGGCATGGGAAGAGGAAACAAAGAAATGCGGTTTGGGGAATTGCCCATGACTACGGTTCCGTGTCTGGGGAGTGGGCTTGTTCTGTTCTGCTGTTGGTTGCTGGGCGTGGGATGGAGGGTGTGATGGATGGATGGTAGGTAAGGAATGCTTCAAGATTCTGCTGCTGCTGTTGCTCCTTGGAAGAATGCCAGCAGCAGCCATGAGTGAGGGGTAGCTACTTTCCTACCACGTAAGTATCTACCACGTTACGGCCCTCTCTTTTTGCACATGGGTATGGTATTCCGGATGGATCGCATCGAATTTTGCCTCGAGAGCTTCTGCCGCCCGGTCGTATTTCCCTCCAAGGGAAGCTCTCTTCTGCCCCTCATCGGTGATCGGAGCTCGCAAAAGACGTAATATCAGATCAGGGCTGGACCGTGGAAACTAGCTAGTCCTGTATGTAGACAGACCCGCGTCCCGTCATCATCGCTTTCTTGCTGCAACTAGAAACAAGCGAGCGAGGGTTTAACGGCGGATAAAAAGGCCAGAACCCAAAGGTTCCCCCCTCCCCTCCCCCTTCAAACCCCTGGAGGGTGTGCATGAAGAAACATTCACTCGTATGAGGCATGTACAACTGTATCTACATAGCCTACTACCCCGGGAAGCTCGGGACCCATGTTGATCGTCTCCCGAGACAAGACATGTCTAAGCTTTTGGAGAGCAATTGCCAGAGAAAAACAGTAAAAAAAAATGACGGCGTCATCGTGGCTGAGAGTCAATTGAGACTGCTCCCAGTAAAAGGAGGAGGAAACAAGAGAGACTCGAGACACAGGGTCCCAGAAGTTGAGGGGAGGGGGTCATTGACCCAAAGAATGCAACCTGGGTGAGGCATTGGGCTGAAGCAGCAACAATCTGGTGGCACAGCTAACATATCATATTTCACAAGCTGGACCACGCTCGTCCCGACAACTCCTGGGAGACCGAATCCAATCGGCCGGTCGACGGCCAATTCTGTCTCAGGCCAGCCCACCCACAGACCAGATTTGGCTAAGGAGATGGCGACCTGGCTATCTGGAAAAAAGTGAGATGATGAATTGAGAGATAGCAATTAAAAAAATCAGGCTCGTACAGTAAAAACTAGGGTAAAAGTATCATGACGCCGCCTTCACCTCGGGCTGAGCATCAGATGTTGGATCATGGCGAGCCGCTAGGGCGGGCTGGTCTGGGTACCTGACGGGGAGTTGCGCGCGTTAGCGGGATACTCGGCCGCCGAGGCAGAATTGTGTGTTCGGGGTGGGTACCGCGCTGACTTCCACCAAGTAGCGCCGGCATTGACAGCCGGCAAAACCGCAAGCGGGTCTCCACCTCCGTCGGCGGCCGGCCGTCGCCGCCTTCAGGCAAGGCACGACAAGGCCCCCAATCACGACGAGCTTGACCAGCTTGGGGATGGGGTTTGTCAGATGTCAACCATCCGAAGGTCTTCTCACGGCTGCTTCCTTCATTAGAAAAAATCAATCGACGGCGACGGACGACGTCGAATAAGGCCCGACTAGGGGTTCAACATGCCACCACCTCTCCCCCTACAGTAGCGCGCCCAACCACGGGCGAGACAACGGCCATGCGCCGCGCCGCACCGCATCGCACCGCTTCGCAACGCAACGCATCATGACTATGACTCTGACTCTGATGCTGTTATGCAGGCCCTCGTTGCCCCCTAGCTAGGTATAGTAGCCAAGCCCAAGGGAAGATGTCGCCCGTCGACCCGTCGATTCGATGTCGGTGTCGGGCCTCTTGGACACGGCAGTGGGGCATGGCGTTCGTTCTTGAAAGACTATCTGGATCAGACCACCTCTGTCAACCACCATCTTCAACCAAGCAGCATCCAGCAAAGCTCCCCTAGCTACCCACCACACGCAAGCAACGCAACCGTACAGTACCGTACCCAAGACCCAAGACCTTTTCTTCTACAGTGACGACCACTTGCAGCCCACCTTGCCGCCTCATCTTCCGGCCCGTCTTCCTTGACGACCGACGTCCTCCCCGTCCCAGTCGGTAGGGTACGTTGCGTTGCTCTGACGAGCCTCCCCCACGCACGCCACCATCTCGCTTTCGGCCAGGAGAGCATAACTCGTCACAATTGCACGCCGATGAGCAATTACATACACGCCCTCCTTAGCAGAGGAGAGCAGCTCACTGCTGATCCAATCCATCCATCCCATCATCCTGCCAACGGCCGTTGTTGTTCCCTGTCTGTTTCTGCTGCCCGTACCCAGCCAGACCCAGACATGCCAGACCCGGGTTGCGGCAGAAGCCCTGTAGTGTGCCTCACTCTATCTCCCTCTGCTCACCGCACTCCCCGTTATACTCTGTAGACCTCTCCTCCTCCTGGTGATTCCTTGGCAACCCCTCCAGCTCCTGCTCCCGTATAAGAAGTCTTCGGAGCCTGTTGAGCTCTCGACCCTTTCCTTTGTTCTCTTCTCTTCTCATCTCTTATGCAAGAGTTCAACAACAACCACAACTTTAACAATTGTCTCTCACAACAACTTCCCAATGGCTGAGGTCGAGTCTATCCAGCCCTTTGGCATCGCCCGCTCTACCGTCAAGGGCACCCCGCTCTCCGAGGAGGAGATTTCCCAGTACAATGACTTCTTCAAGGCCAGTTGCTACCTGTCCCTGGGTATGATCTACCTGAAGGAGAACCCCCTCCTGCGAGAACCTCTCAAGCCTGAGCACCTCAAGCTTCGACTTCTCGGTCACTTTGGCTCTGCTCCCGGCCAGATCTTCACATGGATGCACTTCAACCGTCTTATCAAGAAGTACGACCTTGACAGCATCTTCATCTCTGGCCCTGGCCACGGTGCCCCCGCTGTCCTCTCTCAGTCCTATCTTGAGGGAGTCTACACCGAGGTGTACCCCGACAAGACCCTCGACACTGAGGGTCTCCAGAAGTTCTTCAAGAGCTTCTCCTTCCCCGGAGGCATTGGCTCTCATGCTACCCCCGAAACCCCAGGATCCCTCCACGAGGGTGGTGAGCTGGGTTACTCAGTCTCTCACGCCTTCGGTGCTGTCTACGACAACCCCGACCTGATTGCCCTTACCATGGTCGGTGATGGTGAGGCTGAGACTGGTCCCCTTGCCACTGCCTGGCACAGCAACAAGTTCCTCAACCCCATCATCGATGGTGCTGTTCTCCCTGTCCTTCACCTTAACGGCTACAAGATCAACAACCCCACTGTTCTTGCCCGAATTTCTCACAAGGAGCTTGAGAATCTCTTCCTCGGCTACGGCTGGCAGCCATACTTTGTCGAGGGTGACGATATCGAGTCCATGCACCAGGCCATGGCCGCTACTCTCGAGCACTGCGTCAACGAGATCAAGAAGTTCCAGCAGCAAGCCCGTGAGAGCGGTGAGGCCTTCCGCCCCATCTGGCCCATGATCATCCTCCGAAGCCCCAAGGGCTGGACCGCCCCCCGCAAGGTTGACGAGAACTACCTCGAGGGTTACTGGCGTGCTCACCAGGTCCCCATCACCGACCCCGCCACCAACCCTGCCCACCTCAAGCTTCTTGAGGACTGGATGAGGAGCTACGAGCCCGAGCGTCTCTTTGACGAGGCTGGTGCTCCTATTCCTGCTCTCCGCGAGCTCACCCCTGAGGGCAACCGACGAATGAGTGCCAACCCCGTTGCCAACGGCGGTCTGATCAAGAAGCCCCTGAAGATGCCCGACTTCCGGGACTATGCCATCAAGGTCGACAGCCCCGGCAATGTCAACAACGCCAGCATGACCAACATGGCCGTGTTCCTCAGGGACGTCATTGCCCAGAACCAGACCAACTTCCGTCTGTTTGGCCCTGATGAGACCGAGTCCAACAAGCTTGGCGGTGTCTACGCTGCCGGCAAGAAGGTCTGGATGGGTGAGTACTTTGAGGAGGATGAAAACGGCGGCAACTTGGCCCCCGCTGGCCGTGTCATGGAGATGCTCTCTGAGCACAACTGTGAGGGTTGGCTCGAGGGTTACATCCTGAGTGGTCGTCACGGTCTGCTCAACAGCTACGAGCCTTTCATCCACGTTATTGACTCTATGGTTAACCAGGTATGTGAACATGATTTCCATGTAGTAGATTCTCACTAACAATATTTACAGCACTGCAAGTGGATCGAGAAGTGTCTCGAGGTTGAGTGGCGTGCCAAGGTCGCCTCCCTCAACATTCTCCTGACTGCCGTCGTCTGGCGTCAGGACCACAACGGTTTCACTCACCAGGACCCTGGATTCCTCGATGTTGTTGCCAACAAGAGCCCCGAGGTTGTTCGCATCTACCTGCCTCCTGATGGAAACTGTCTGCTCTCCGGTACGTGTTGACTTGCCCCTGATATTGGTCCCCCTTTTCTAACACTCTACAGTCATGGACCACTGCCTGCGCTCCGTCAACTATGTCAACGTTGTCGTCTCTGATAAGCAGGAGCATCTCCAGTATCTGCCCATGGACCAGGCCATTGAGCACTGCACCAAGGGTATTGGTATCTGGCCTCAGTTCTCTACTGATGCTGGCCACGAGCCCGACCTGGTCATGGCCTCTTGCGGTGACATCAGCACACACGAGTCCCTGGCTGCCATCGATCTCCTGCTCGAGCACTTCCCCGAGCTCAAGATCCGTTGCGTCAACGTCGTGGATCTCTTCAAGCTGATCCACCACACCGACCACCCTCACGGTCTGCCCGACTCTGAGTGGACCAGCCTCTTCACCGATGACAAGCCCGTCATCTTCAACTTCCACAGCTACCCCTGGATGGTGCACCGCCTGACCTACAAGCGTCCCGGCAGCCTGAACCTGCACGTCCGCGGCTACAAGGAGAAGGGCAACATCGACACCCCTCTCGAGCTGGCCATCCGCAACCAGACCGACCGCTTCAGCTTGGCCATCGACGCCATCGACCGCATGCCCCAGCTGAAGAACCGCGGTGCTGCTGCCCGCCAGACCCTCCTCAACGCCCAGATCCAGGCCCGCAACGAGGCCTTCGAGACGGGCATGGACCCCCCCTTCCTCAAGAACTGGACCTGGAAGCGCAACGGTCTGTGGAAGAAGGTTAGCGACGGTCTCGCCTCACGATAGATGGGATGGGATAGGGATTATGATACAAGGCTCTAGAGAAAACAAGGCAGCAGCGATCATCGCTGAAACTTAGACATTCTAGAATATTTGGTGGGATTAGACGGAGGAGGATTTACTGAGATGAACGGTGGATGGAAGAATAGGGCGTTTGTTTATGAGGGCGGTTTTTATCGTGTCATGAAGAGTTTTCTTTTGATGTTTAATTTCTTTTCCCTCTTTAAGGATCTCGATTATATATAAATGAAGCGCGAATGATTTTTCCTCTCTTTTTTTTAAAGACTTGAGTGTCCAATTACGAACTTGACTTTGCTGCTCTCTTCATATGATATTGCACAATATTGAGCTCTGGAATCTTAGACTCGTCGACAACTTCAAACCCAAACTTTTCATATAATCCCTTGCCCTCGGGAGAACTGTTCAGATAAGCCATCCATCCTTCCTCATCCGCCTTATCAACACCAAACCGCATCAACGCTGATCCAACGCCACATCGCTGCGCTTCCTTATCAGTGGCGATAGTACTCAAAAACCAATACGACTCCCCAGCAGCATGCTTAAACGTAGCATCGGCATTAGCCTGGAACAAACGAACAGCAAGGCCCGGGTCTCCAGAGGAAGGGTAGTCGGACTCGGAGAGGATGACCCTCTTTGACGGAGCGGCGGGCCGGCGGACCCAACGAGCCCAGCCGAGGACGGAGCCGGAGGTAGACTCGGCGATGATGATGTGATTGCCGGGAGCAGCCCCGATTTGGGACCCGAGCTTGGAGGCGGTCCAGGCTTGGACGTCTGGTGATGTGGATGGGAAGCACCGTTGGGAGAAGAGGCTGGGGGAAAAGGCGGAGAAGTAGACTGATAGCATAGAAGGGAGGTCTTCTTCGGTTGCTGGACGGATGGTGATGGAGGTCATGATTGCGTTGAGTTTGGTGTTGAGAGAGGTTGAGGTTGTAAGTTGATTGTCGGAGTTGAAGATCAGCCATTTAGCATCTGATGAGTCATGCTGAGAGAAGAACGGAGCACGATATCTTCATCACGACTGCACGAGACACACGATATCTTCACATACGTCTAAGCCCGTCCAAAGTAGAAACTTGCACATATCCCTTGACTGTCACATCGCAGGCACAAAGATCCCTTAGAATAGACACGACTTGTATCTCACATTGATTCTCACATCTCTAATACCGACATATATCTCGACTATGCCAGGCTTCTACCTGACAAACGCCCTCAAATTATTCCCATAGTTGAACCCAAGCCCCAAACGCCTATCCCTTTACCCTTCCAATTCCGTTTCCCCCAAGTCGTCCCTGGTATCGACGCACATTACAGAGCCTTGACCGACTGAAAAAAGGGGTTGGCCTGGAGGTCGGCATTCGCTCCGACCAGCTCCTTGAGGGCTGCCACTTGCTCCTCGCGACTCATGTCGCCCTGCTTCACCTTGTCCTTCCACTCCACCAGTACCCGCTTCAGCATAGCACTGCCCTGTTCCACATCCTCCTTGCTGTACTGCAACGCAAGGTCCTCGTGCTTGGTCGTAAAGTCCTCGAGCTCATCTGCCTTGCGCTTCGCCATACGAACCACCTTGTCCGGGAATCTCACCAGCTCAGCGACGTGGATGCCGAAGCTCTGGTCGCACACGCCCGGAGCCACCTTGTACAGCAGCGTCACCTCCCGTTTGGCGTCAGCCTCGGAGACTGCACCGCCAGTGCCGCCGATGTGCGCCGTCACATGGAGGTTCTGTACCTGGGGGTACTGGTCCGCCAGGGCTGTGAGTTCGTGGAAATGTGTGGCAAACATGGCCGAGCAGCCAATCTCCTTAACAATGTGCTCCGAAATGGCCCATGCCAGACCAAATCCGTCGTACGTCGACGTACCACGGCCGAGCTCATCAATAATGATCAGGGAGTCTGCGGTGGCCGACTTGAGGATGTTGGCCGTCTCCAGCATCTCGGCCATGAATGTCGAGACGCCCTTGAGCTGTGAATCACTGGCACCAACACGCGCCAGGATGGAGTCATATATGGTCAGTTCGGCCTCACTACAGGGCACGAAGCATCCCACTTGAGCCATGAGAGCAATGACGCCTGTCTGTCGGATGTACGTCGACTTGCCGCCCATGTTGGGGCCAGTGATGATAAGGAACGACGACTTGTCACGAGTAAGTTCAATGTCATTCGTAATGAACTGAACGTCGTCCTGCAGCTCCATGCAGGGGTGACGGGCTTCCTTCAGAATTGTTTGTCCCTCACCGCGGGCATGAATCTTGGGTCGCACATACGACTCAGGGGCATGAACCGCAGCGTGTCCCAGCGAGACGATAACGTCGAGGTGAGCAAGAACGCCCGCAAGGCGTTCCAGAACTGGGCAGTACGATGAGGCAACCTGGACTACCTCGTGAACAAGACTGCTCTGGGTCCTGTTGTAGTTTTGTGATAGTTGGTCATGCTCCCGACGGTAAGCCTGCATCTTCTTGGTGGTAAAGTAGACACCGTTCTTCTGTGTAGAGCACTCCTGGTAGCCGGACTTGTTTCGAATGCAACCAGCCTCCTGTCGGGTCAGGCGCATGCATACACCGTGAACCTTGTGGTTGGTCTCAAGGAAGATCTTCTTGTCAGGCTCCTGACCGAGGTCCCTTGCCGAGGACAAGAACTCAGCCCGGATGTCTGAGTCGAGTTGATCAAGTTTCTTGCGGATGATGCGCAAGCCCTTGTCAAAGTCGGCCTTGATGATGTACTCATGGCGATCCAGAGCATCCAGATCGACTGTCTGCTCAACCATGTCTTGCAACTTGCCCAGACTATCTGACAGGTCACGAAGCTTGGTTGTGTAAGCCTCGTCGAGAGGATCCTTGTAATTTTCGTCCATGACACCCTCGAATGTGCCAATGAAGCCAGGCAGACGGATCACAACCTGGTACGCACGGACGACGTCTTCCAGATTCGCCTTGCCGCGCTGGAATCGCTTGGACAATCGGTATAGATCGGGGATGGAGCGTAGATGCTCCTCTTGCAGGGTCTGACGGAGCTCGGTGTCAACATAGAAGGCCTCAACCAGTTGCTGACGCTTCTCGATCTCTTGCTTGCTCATCAGGGGCTGCTTCAGCCATTGGGCCAAAAGCCGGCTGCCCACAGGGGTTTTGCAGTGGTTGAGAACGCCATAGACGCTCATGGTCTTGGAGCCGTCCCGAGGACCTGGCATGAGGTTGAGGGCCTTCAGAGCAGCAGCATCCAACTTCATGAACTGAGCGAGATCATGCTGGTAAAGCTGGTACTGGCCAAAGTTGGAGGGATCTTGGAGCACGCCGAGGTACTTGATAAGAGAAGCGGCAGAACCCATGGCCAACTTGAGGTCTGTCTGGGGGAGTAGAGTAGCTGATCGCTCATCCTTGAGCAGACGAGCTAGATCCTGCTCGATATCTCGAATGCCAAAGTCGCCGGCTGGCCGTTCAGCAATGGCCACGCCACAGTTATCAATAATCTTCTTCAACTTGGCCAGCTCAGGGTCCTTATCCTTTTCGCTCTTGTCTACTTGAACCAGGCACTCGCGGACACCAAGCTGGATAAGGAGAGCCTCAAAGTTCGAGTACAGATCGTTGTCGAGGAACTCGCTGACTCCCAACTCTCGGACACTAGCATCGGCGAAGCAGACACCGATGTTGCGAGCTTCGGAAGCCTTGGCAGAGATCTTGACCGCGAGAATCATGGGTGCGGACTCGATTTGCCCACCCAGGTCATCCTCGACATCCTGCAGGTTGCCAGGGGATGCTTGTTTAACGCACTTCCAATTCATGCGTCCACTGGCGCTTTGCCAGATCTCTATCCGCTTGCCCAGTTTGAGCAAGGCTTCTCGGAGGAATTGTCGGAACACGGTCATGGTCATCGTTACTGAGGGGAGTCCGGTGTGATCGTTTCGGCCAAGCTGTCGTACAACGGAGGTGGTCTTGTATACCTGTGATTCTCGAGTTAGAAGGGTCGAGAGTAGTGGTAGTGTCGGCGTACGGTTTTGGCAATAAACATGGCATCTTCGCCGTGAGAAGTGTACCAGTCGCCTCGATCAAAGATCCGGATTGTGTCATCGTTGACTGTTGGTAGTGATTTGAAGAAGCGGATGAAGCCGCCTTCGTCGTCGAGCTAGGCATCGATAGATTAGCAAGAGGAGAGCTATGATGATTAACACAGTACAAACCTTCAATTCAGGTCGCGAAGCCATGATGATATCGTCGTCGGCTGCACGGAAATGGATTGAATCAAGTATAAAACTCCTGGTCAAGATGTTGAGATGGAGCAACGAGCTAAAGGACTTGACGACGTTGATCGAGTGGCGCTTGTCGCGTCGCTAGCTCCTGACATTGGCCGGGAGACGCGTTTTTGGCGTGCCTCAATTAAAGTCCTTGACGCGAAAATGCGCTAACGGATTTGTGCATGGACTGCATAAGTTGTGATCTCTGCATAAAATTGCCGCGGAGTCACCTGACAGGCTTGTGCCTCTTCAACGATGCAAGCCATCGGGAAGGCTTGAGAGGTTGCATCATCGTCAATGCTTGTGTAACAGCTTTTGCATGTCATCATTCCACGATGAGCTGATGATGTTACTTAAGGCTTTGTTTGAACACAACAATCAGCCTTCTCACCGTCTCCGCGAGCCATCAGAGAACCAAGCAAAAAACGTTGAACAATGTCAGACACAGAGTTGCGACTTGGCACAGATGAGGCTGATGCTAGGAATGAAGATGTACAATGAAACACAGAAATATTCGACTCTGGATCATGGCGCCCAATAGAAGGTAACATCATCCTCAACTATCATCAGCCTCGCCCTCGTCAGCCAGCCACAGCTCTCCGCGCAAGATACGTACAAGACATCGAGATCTCATTCGACTAGCGCCCGACGGCCCGTGAGATTCGAGTCTCTTTCATGGAGCACCGACATTTCTCCGATGTTGTCAACATGCCTGGGCAAGGATGTGGAGGATGGCACGGGATGGGACGAGATGATATGGGGGATGGGGAATCTCGTATGCTTCTACGATACTTTTCCCTATGTCCGTGAGTGGACATGTTCTAACGAGTGGTTTAGCCGCCATCCCACGCGCGTGGGAGGATAGACTCTCATCCTCAAACTATGCCGTTCAAACGTTGTCTAGCGCGACCGCCCTCGATCGACGCCGCACACACACAAAGACGGCATCTTTTTTAACCTTGTTTTTGGCATATGCCATGTTGGGTTGAACTCGTTATGCTGCCGGTTGTTGGAATTCTTCATCAACAGCCGCCCCTTGCTCGAAGACAAAGAGTCAAAGGGCATGGGGACGCGCCATTTTAAGCACAAAGATATACCTCGCAACAAGAGATACAACGGACAAAGATACGACACAAGGAAACTAGCAGAGCGGGAGAGCGTGGGAAACATGCTTAATCCTTGAAAAACAATGACCACTCCGTGGGAGAATGCTTGGATTACGGAGGCTCTTCTTGGTCAGCGTCCTGGCAAGCGTCTTGGCGACAGGGTTTCTTGTCCATCAAGGTCCTCACACAAAGACCGGTCTTGCCCAGAAAGGAAACCTCCCGCCCACCCACAGCGATCCACGGGCATGCGCAGGGTGCGCAGGACCATCCGTAGGCCACGCTCGAGGCCATCAAGGTCCTCAACAACGCCTCACAGCCCTTCTAACCACCCCCCGGCTTGGCACCACTATCCACTCTTTTCGCACGTTTGGTCTATTGGCAATGAGACGACCCTCACTGAAAGAAAAGTCTGAGACAATGTCTCTTTTCTCTCTCTCCCCCGTCTCTCTCAAAACCACCTGCTCGCCCAGGACCACTCAACAACCCTTTTGGCCTCTTTTCTCCTTCAGATCCTCCAACCACCAAGCCCTGTTCGCTTTCTCGGATCTTGCTTGCCGACTAGATCCTCGACCTTGACGCATCTAGAAGCCGTTTCAAGTTGTTCGTCCCATAGGAACTTCCGCCTTCAGTCTGCAACTCATCGCAACCACACGCTACGCAACCTTGCTGCAGAAGAATTAAGCTTAATTATTGCTTCTTCAGTTGGCCCGTCCATTCCTTCCACGCGTCTTTCGCTTCTACCATACCCCCCTTGTGGTTGGATACTTTCTCGTCTCATCTTTTGAGAACCTCTTTGGCACATCCTCTCCCACGACATGTACACTCCCGTGTCGTCCCTCGCCAAATGGGGCATCCTCGTCTCTACTGCAGCATCTGCCGCTGCCAACCTAGCCCCTAGAGCCACCAGTGCTCCAACGACAACTGCAAGCGAGGTCAAGGTCACTGCCATTACCGGCTGTCATCTCCATGCAACTGATCTGTTGGTCCCCCTGTTCTCAGACATACCCCAGTCTAACTAGGAACTAACACAATTCGTACAGTTACTGCTTCGCTGGTGAGACAGAGTACCTCGTGGACGTCAAGGTCACCGCTACCGCGGATGTCCCTTCCAAGTACACGGACTGCCACAGCCATGGCTCTGAAATGTAAGCATCTAAGCGTGTCTTCCCATTGGACCATACTAACCCTTGTTCCTATAGGTACTGTGTAGACTCTGATGGAGAAGATGTTGCTGTCCAGGCCGAGGGTACCGAATCTGAAGAGGACCACGATCATGAGGAGGAAGGCCATACTGAAGAAGGACATGATCATGAAGAGACCGAGGAAAGTCATGAGCATGAGGAAGAGGAGGCCGCTGAGGCCGACACCGATGAGAACGAGCATTGCCATTTCCATGCTGGCGTTGAGTAAGTCCACCAGACCCTTCGATCCTGTACCAACTAACAACTCCCTCAAGGCATTGCACAGGTGGCAGCCACAGTGAATCCGAGTCTAGCGAATCTGGATCTTCCTCTTCGTCCTCGTCCTCATGCCAACCTCGCCAGAGAGACTACAACATTGGCCTGCGTGTCGGTCTGCTCTTTGTAATCCTTGCCACAAGCGCCATTGGCGTCTTTGGTCCTATCCTACTACACAAGATGATGCCCACAAAGCTCAACCTGGTACTCGTCGTCCTGAAGCAGTTTGGCACCGGTATCATCATTTCCACTGCCTTTGTTCACGTACGTTGCTTCAGCCTCGTTTGTCAACTGGTAAACAGGGTGCTAACCTTGACTCTAGCTCTTCACACACGCGTTCCTCATGTTTAGCAATCAGTGTATCGGCGAACTCGGTTACGAGGCCACCACAGCGGCTATCGTTATGGCTGGCATGTTCCTGTCCTTCCTCGTCGAGTACACTGGCCATCGCATCGTCCTCGCCAAGGCCAAGGCATCGGCCGCACTCTCCCCGGCTGAGAGGAAGAGTGTCTTTCTCTCGACCGAGGTGCTCAGTATCCTTGTCATGGAGGCTGGTATCATCTTCCACTCTCTTTGTAAGTTAATCGTGATCCCAATTATTTGACATGTTAGCTTACAAACTCCAGTGATTGGTTTGACCCTCGTTGTGTCTGGTGACGAGTACTTCATCACCCTCTTCATCGTCATTCTCTTCCACCAAATGTTCGAAGGTATTGCCCTTGGAAGCCGTATCGCCACCATCGGAACAGCATCCGATGCCCAGGTCGTCACTGCCGCTCGTCCTTCCCAGGAGACTTCTTCCGCTCAGGACTCGGACAAGGCTCCCTGCCCTGCTGAAACTACCTCTTGCGAAGAGGTGGCTCCTCCTACTGGTCTCACCCTGAGGAAGAAGCTTGGTCTCGCTGCCCTCTTCGCCTTCACCACCCCCATTGGAATGGCCATTGGCATTGGTGTTTTGCAGCAGTTCAACGGAAACGACAAGTCTACCGTCATCGCTATCGGCACCCTCGATGCCCTCTCTGCTGGTATCCTTGTCTGGGTCGGCGTCGTTGAGATGTGGGCTGCCGACTGGATGATGGGCAACCACGGCCAGAAGGCTGAGCTTGCTGATGCCGACATTCTCACCACTATTCTGGCCTTTACTGGCTTGGTCGCTGGTCTGGTGGTGATGAGCCTTCTCGGCAAGTGGGCATAGCCGGGGGAAAACACCCGGTGTGTTTAAGAATGCATGGTAACGAACAACATGTCTGTCTGGTTTCAGGCGTTTTGGTTGGGATGATCATCTACATCACGGAGTTGAGGTTTCAAGAGTCAGCAGGAAAGGGGCTGCTCAAGGTGTGCAAAATCGGTTTTAACGATGGTTTTAATCGCTTCTCGCAAGCGAGCTCCAACGTTTAGAAGGAGCTGTAGACATGAAATATATACATATATATGATATGATGAATCATTCACTCGATTACTACGCTCCTTGACATCAGTAAGAATGGTGGAAATGATCAAAATATTAATACGAATACTAGACTTTTTCCAACTTCCATCCCCATCTTTACTCCTCTGAGGATCACTAATGCTCCTCCTAGTCCGGTCTCCCTGTGTCTCAGCGTCTGGGTCGTCGGTAGATCTGGGTCGAGTTGCTCGTGCTATTGTATGGCAGCACCTGTATATTGTCCACCTCTCTATACATGATGTCCCAGTGATCCGAGATGTTGGGGTTTCCATATGGTCTCAGAGCCGCGAACCGCATCCTTCATTATTCGTTAGCCCATTCATCCATCGTCTTGGCCGATCCATCAATCGTGGGGAGATAAAAAAGACTCACGTGTAGTTTCCAGGGGCGATGCGTGTCCCGTTAGCAAGCTTACCAAACCACCAAAAGATGCGAAATCCTCGAGGCTCACGTCTCAGAGGGAACGCAACCGTGTCGTCTGGGTTGTTGACGTCGGGGTCATAGAACCAGAACTGCTCAGCGTCTCGCATCGTCGTTGCGGAACCGACATATCCACGTTCGCCAACCACTGGGGGATAGTGCCAAAAAGACTCTGACCAGTCCCTTTCAAATATCTAGACTTGTATTAGCACCATCATGGCATGAGGTCTCCCGAGGTACATACATCCCAGCGGAGGTTATCACAGGCATATGAGAGTCTAGCTCCCAGCTCGACAAAATCATTCGGGTTTTTGTCAATGTTGAATGACCACCTGCAAGATTCCATCAGCAAAGAAATACAACAAGGGAGGGCAAACATACGCCCAATCTCTATCCATGTCTGTGATGAATGGTTCTCTGATAAACATGTTATCAAAGGCCTTTTCAGTGTCGTATGCCGCCCCTATTCAAACCAGTAGGTCAGTCCAGCTCAGTCAGGTCAGGGGGACCAAAAGCAAACCTCCATATGGAATAGACAACTTCTCTCCATGGTCAGACGTAATGCAGACTTTGCCGCTATACAGAGGAAGGTAATCGTCATCGACATCAGGGAGCGCAAAGGATACACTAGATACGGTCAGACATGCCCCTAGTAGTTTGCTTCAGTAGTTACCTCAACTCCCTCGTCTCACCGGGCTCTACAAACACCGCATGAGGAAGCCTCACTGGTGGCACAATGTTGCGAGGCTCCACGGCATAGAGGAGCGCAATGCCATAGTCTTTGTCAAGAATGTTGAACCCAGCTGATGGCTCCAGTTTGAACGTGCACTTGTGTCCCTTCTTGTCGTTGTTGGTGATGTTGAAGGTCCATCGAGGTTTGAACAGCTCAGTGTCCCTCAGTGCAAACGGTTCATAGTCGAGTTGGGTGTCGTACTGTAGAACCTTCCATGCATCAACCAGCCCGGTGCCGACCTGGAATGGCGATGCCCTGAACTTGGGAATCAGACGGTTGTTGACGAAAGGAAGACTACTTCCACTCGAAGAAATGCGGTCATGGAGCATCTTGGCGAAACCTGCTCCATGAAACTCACGACCACCATACTCTCCGATGTACAGGGCCGCAAGTCCGGCGATGTATGGTGCCGCCATGGATGTTCCGCTCAACTCATCATAACTCTGCTCCAGCACAGTGCTCACAATCGTGAAGCCCGGGGCAGCAATATCAGGCTTGATGAGGAGCTCGTTAGTCGGTCCCCATGTCGTAAAGTAGACGGGCACCGGCCCAGAGTCGTCACCACTTCGGTTGGTGTTTGGCTGAGTTGAGACATTAGCAGCTGCAACGGCGAGAACACCATGGCCTATAGCTCCGCTACTAGCGTAAAAAGGGCCAATCTCTCCTTCGTTTCCAGCTGAGGTTACCACGACGATGCCTTTATCTACGAATCGGCTAGCAAGCACAGCCCATGGGTTGTCACTCCAGCCATTGGGCTTTCCAATGCTTGAAGTGATAATGTCGGCCTTGAAATTTGTCAGTGAAGCACTAGGTTGAGACCAGACAAGACTCACGCCAGCACTGTATGCATCACACATGGCCTGCATGACTGTCTCCTCGTCGGTTTCCCAAGGGTCCTGTACCGAGTCAGTCGCACCCTGGACATCTCTGTCGGAAGGGGAGTTCACGTCAGAGAACACTTTGTAGACGAGAAGTTCCGCATCAGGGGCAACTCCAGTGAGCCTATGGAAAAGTCAGTGTCACTCCATGCTCGCCCTTTGCGGCGACAGCAAGCTGAGGCTCACCACTCATTGTCGGCAGCAATGATGCCAGCCACATGAGTTCCATGACCTTGATAGTCCATGGGATCGGTATCAGGCACTTTCGGGTACTTCTTCTGGTTATGCGTGTCCCCTAATAACATCATCAGCGTCTATCAACGAAAACTCGACTCATCTCCAAACTTACAATCAGCTCCGACCAAGTCATAGCCTCCCTTAATCTTGCATCCAGGACCAAAACAACCTCCAAGCTAGGACTTGTCAGCCGTTGCATACGGGAAAGAGAAGTGAGAAGGGGCATACCGCTTTGTGTGTGTAGTCGACGCCAGTGTCGATTATCGCAACAGTGGCACCTTTTCCTCGTATACCAGCAGCATGGAGTTTGTCGACGCCCGTTGAATGGTGAACAGTATAGTTTTTTCCGAGTTTAGACGGACCATAAGTCGACTTCTCGGCTTGAGGTCTTTGCATCGTACGGGCAGCCCACACGTTCTTAACCCCCTCCATTTGGCGTAGAGTGTCGACATTGTCAGAATCTGTCTCGATGATCATACCGCTAAAGACGTCGCTACACTCAATCTCCTTGAAAGTACGCCTTCCTGGGCCAGCTTTCGATAGAAATTGGTGCGTCAATGAGGAGATGCCTCGATCCTGGCAGTGTGAGTTTCAACTTGACCAAGAGGATGGAATGAAATACCGGCTCAACTTCAACAATGAACCTTTGTATTCCACCAGTTCTCACACGTCCGGCTGCGTTAGGGGCAGGGGCAGGTCCCGGAAGTCTGTAAGCATTGACAACAGCTGAGGCGGCAAAGAGCGCCTGCAGCAGGATGAAAGACTTCATGGTAACCAACGTTTTGTCGATGAGATGATCAAGCAATATTATCGGGGGGGCTCGTGTCTTTTATGTATGCCATCCGTTCCCATCCCAGGTACTTAGACTTGGTGCATCCCCGGAGGATTGATCAAACGGATAAGTCCCGAAGAACTGCCTTGTGAATGGTACAACGCGTGTCCGGTTAGCAGAACGGCAAGGTACACACCCGTGCAATTTTGCTGGGTACGGTCAAGTTGTGTACGAGTTTGAGGCTCTTGTGAGACAGTTTTGGGTCTTGTCACCGTCCCCTCACAATGTGTATGAAGCACTTGCGTCTTTAGATACTTCTACGCTCAACACTCCCCCTCAACGAACCTTATCTCAATAGAACACGTCGCCAGTTAGCAATAATAGAAGAGGCCAACTTACCCTCCGTTCTAGCAATGGCAAGTCACCATTACCAGCAACAGCACAGCAGAAAATGACGACTCCTACGCCAATCACCCGGTGCGGTCTCCCAATACACGACCCAAGCCCGGAAGCAACCCAGTACAGGATCGTGCTCCCGTGCCACTGTTCTGTGCTTTCCATCGAGGGGAAGAAGAGAATAGCCGAGGAGACAGTTGTTTTTCCCGATGCAATTAGGCTTCCCGGAGATTTCATGGATCAAGGTCAGAAAAGGGGCATGTCTATCCGAGTAATAGACCAAGGAACATCGATAAGCCGTCGGGTTATTTAGCAAACTCAGTTTGATATAAATCAAGATGCCCGGCTTCCCGTTGCCGGTTCAAAGACGTGTAACGCAAACGACTCCTTGAGCCTTGCCATTGAATGTAGCAAGCCGCCTACAATAACGAGCCGAGAAAGATACCGTTACAATCTCAAATCTGTGCAACCTGGATAGCGACACTTGCGGAGATTCGGTAGTCAACGGAACGGGGTCCTTTTGGCATCCCGGGATGATAAAGGGTTCGCCTATTGGAGCACGGAAATGGTGCACATCAAAGGGGAGCCGTGATCCAAGGTACAGGGAGAGATGATGATGAAGTACAGTAGGATCCAAGAGGACGACAGATTTGTGTCTTTCTTGGCCAGCGGCAGTTCTCATCCCGAAACTCTTGGCGATGTCGTAGATGGTTGAATTGGAATGATGCAGATGGAAACATCGAAAAATGAGGTGATCAAGTCTGGGCATTCATTCATTGCGCCTGCCCAGAGTCGTTGAGATCTCACATCTCACATGGATCTCACGTGAATGCCGATGCAGGCACCGGACAAATTGGGAAGTGACGAAGGAGCTACCTACGTCGTCTCATGTGACACGACGACTCGGCCAGTTGATCTGTTTGACGACATGACATCCAATATTGGGCATCAGGGTCAGATCGGCATTGAGAAACGTGACAAGCAGGTACGGATTCATTGCATTTGCATTTGCAGCAATTAAAGACGGCGTCTGCGCGGAGGCGTCAGCCCACCAGCAGCAGCCCGTGTCGCTAGCTCTATGACGGCTTGTTGGCCCAGCATCCGATTTTCAATGCATCGACCGTTGGATTCGCGAATTGTGATAGTGATGGACAAGCCTCGTTAATGAGGTCGACGCGATAGCGCGTTCAAACATGCACTGAAGAGAAGCTAACAGGTGATAGTCTCTATTAGCCAGAAGCAGGTTCGGTTCGAGTCGTTAGTGGACGGAGGGGCGAACCGGGTTCAAGTCCGTGCCTGGCGATCTCTCAGCCGATGACCTGACTCGCACTGCAGGGAAGTGAGTGGTATCCCAGTGCAAGCCACAAAAAAGAAGATCTTGTTGAGTGACAGGCAGGCTTTATCTGCAGCGCACCGTTGCCCCCTTCGGAAATAGTGCAGAGAAAGTAGAGCGAGAAAACAGAGTTTAAACTTGAAGCAATGGCATCAATCAGTCATGCTAGCTACATGGCTTGAACCCCGTTATGGAAGCCGGCCGTCTTCTGGCAAAACAAGCCAAGGCTGCAAGGCTCCTTTCTCGGTAGGCTAAAGTCATGAACTCACGCTGAGGGATCGGATAACTTACTCGAGATTTGAAAGAGGGGGGAAAGATGGTCAGTGTTGCACGTGGGAGGCTGGGATCGCCTGACTCTGGAAGGGGGGAAAAAGGGAAAGGGTCTCTTTCTGCAAGAGCATGAGCCATGGTTGCAGCACGCAAGTGAGGCCATACCCGATGCAGAATGTGCGATGAACCATGCGCTGTCCGCTGGGACAGGGGGCCTGGGACCATAGGGGAAAAGCTACCAGCATCATGTATTATTCCCTGAGGATGATATTCCTCTCAACGGTGGAAGGCCAGAGAGTCTGTGCGTTCAAGGGGTAAAGAGGGGAGAGGAAGAAACTTGACTGTTGAAGACATCTCAGCTGCTTGCTTGGTAACCATGATCAAGCTGGAACGTAAATAGCATTGCTTCGTGTTCAGATTTTGACAGTTCTCGCCTGACGTAATGAGACTTGTGTGGCAGATGTCCTCATTGATCCATCTAAAATCCCATATTGACTCGACAGCAGCAGCAGCCACAGCCACGACATCTCGTGTGAATTATTTCTGGCTGCAGAAGACAACCGATCGTCTCATCTCACTCATGCTGATGGGAGATCACCACACGCATATGGAGGCTTTCTGTGGGTACTGACTCGCCGCAACCATGTGGTCTTTTTCCCTTTCCCTCCTTCTCGCGTGGAAGCCGTCAAGCCCTCCATCCTCCCGCCGTCCATTCCCAGGAACCCTTCCGCTGCAGAGACTCCATGGGAGATGGAACTTTTCAGTTGGTGTGCCCCCTGCGTCAACCCGCCAACGCCAAAACATGGCGGCGTCCTATTTAGCGCTTCCGGGCGCTGGGCCTCCCTCAGGGATGGCTCCAGCTTGCGCCGGCCGGTGGGTTGGGTGGGCGCTATCCCGAATACGGCCCCCCGTGGTCGCCACGCTTTTGTGAGCTGTGGAGAGTGCCTGGGAGAGAAAAGCTTCTCAGCGATTACGAGTTGCGCAGAAGGAGGATGGATCCTTGACAGATGATGGGACGAACGAACGAGAGTGAGCTTGGACACGCGCGCGCGAGAGGCGATGCAGGTTTTTATTTTGTTTTTAATTGTATGTCTGATGAGTGCAGATTGTGAAGCGTGGCATCGTCAGAGAGGGCTGACGGTCGTAATTATAGTAATAGCCAGTCAATATCTGCACTCGTCTATTAGTTACTCGGTAGACGGGTTCTACTGTATGCTTGCACCTCTGGTGATTGATTCCATCTTGGCACCCATGCTGGGCAAGCCTCTTCTAGACCTCCAGGCGTTTCCTTGCCCTTTCCTCTCTGGTCTAATACCCCGACATCCACAACTCCGGGCCCAGGTTCTTACCAGCCTCACGACGGCTTCCATCCCTATGTAGGTTGCATCTTCCACGCACGCATGTACGCACGCACACTCTCTCTGCCCATGGCGGATGATGCATCCTCAAGGGGCGGATCCCACGTTTTGGTTGCAGAAATCCCGAGCCTCTCAGCGGCTGCTCGACTCAACGCATGGAACGTCCTGCAGCTCGACTCGCATGGCACCCATGACACCCCATGGATGGTCAGGATGGGAAGACCCCAGCCTAGCCTCTCCAAGACCCAGTCAGCGTCCCCCCGTAACCCATCAAGGATCCCACCCGAACCCACCTTCCGGGTCTCCCCCTGCTTGGCCTCATGCCCTCCTCCCCGGCGCCGTCCCAGGAGGAAGAAACCAACCTCGCTCGCGGCCGCGGACGCGGAGAGGCTAGGTTAGCATTGGAAGAGTTGTACTGTAGCGGAGCGTACAGTAGCGTAGCGCCTGAAGAGGCCTGAAGATGGACCTGGACCGTCTCCTCTCCAGTTGCCCCCCGGACCCCCTAAACCTGCTGCTGCACTCGGTAGGTCACTGGCCCCCCCTGGCCCTGCCCTGGCTTTCCTTGCCTTGCCCCAGCACGTCTTATCATCCATTCCACTTCCTCCCTCTCGTCTCGACCTCTCACTCTCTCTCCTCGCAACCCTTCTTCTACCCCCCGTCGCCCACTCCCGTCCACTCATTCATTTGATCTGATCTCCTTCTTGGACCTCGACAAGGAAACAACATTCCAGGCGATTTGCTTCCTTTTGCTCCCGTCACGACGTCCTCCCCAATAAAGTACTTTCTTTTTAATACTACACCCTCCCAGCCAACCAATCATCAACAATAAGTCGCCTGTCGCAACGGGAACAAAACAAATCAAAAGCCAGTCAAAGCGCTCTCGTCTTGTCAACGCGAAAGCATCCATCAGCTCAAAACCGGCCCGCCCCCTTTCCGGACAAGGTCAAAACAAGACAATTCAAGACACCTGTCCCGAGACGAAACATAGCTGCAAAGAAATCGACACGAAACACATTCATAGCGCGGCATTGACTTGGACTGCGGTACTTGATCTCTAATCTCCACATATTCCTCAACGACGATCCCCCCAACCTCCCTCGACGCGCACGTCTTGACCGAGATATCCGAAATCTTGAAACTGTCGCCCAGTCATTAACACGGGCCCTCTCTCGGCATTGAACTCAACCTCTGCAACTCACAACTTTTCAAACCAACCGCAACAATGGGCAAGAGTCTTTTGGACAAGATCCAGGCCAAGCTGGAGCTCTTCCGTCTGGAGCAACGCTACACTCGCCGCCGTCATCGACGTTCCACCTTTGTTTCCAACGCTGTCTACGTTGACGGCGAGTACGTCTACCAGACTCCCAACAGCACTGGCTCCTCGTCGGGATCCTCCAACATGGATGCTCTCCACGGCGACAAGGCCGGCAACAGCTCCTCATCCACGCCCACCACTGGTACCCTCGAGGGCGGCCACTTCCCTTCGGAATTCCAAGCGCCTCCTCAGCAGCAACCACAGCAGACGAGCGCTGAGCGCAAGCGTCTAAACCGCTTCAGCTCCATCCCACACTTTGGCGGATCATCCTTCAACAAGGAGATGCCCAGCATCCAAGAGCGAAGGAGCAGCATGATCCGATGAACGAGTCACGGACGATAAAGATGAACAAAAAAAGAAAAGAAACCACAAAAATACATCATCGAATTCATGCAACCTTCTCTGTACGACTGACGGGATCTGGCGCAAAGCAAACGACGAGCAGCTTAGCTTCGGCGTGATTCAGGCGCAGGCGTAACATGGAAGGCGCAACAAAAGCGTGAGCATGGACGCGACATGAGATGAGATGGACGGATGGAACTTGACGGATACCCCCATTTTTGAGGCTTCTTGACGGCGACATGAGAATTGTCGACGTCTTTTAGTCTTCAGAAACCATTTTTACCACTTTTTTTTTTGGATCAGCAGAAACGTTTCAGCTGGTCTTTTTAACGACTTGACACTTCTTGGTTACAACTTTTTCCCCCCAGTCCCGCCTGCTTCTCCCTCTCCCTCCAGCTGAGCACTCTGATGAGGCATCTCGCTGGATATTCGGAAGAGGAACAGCAGAGCTTTACAGTTGGACGTGCCGACGGTATCACCGAACCTACCTAATTTTCCTTATGGGCGTTCTTTTTTTATCTTTGTCTTATTCTACCTACCAAGCCATTCTTGTTCGGTTTCCCCATGGGATGTAGGGAAACAGCTTGGCTTGGGTATGTATCTATCTTAGAGCTGACGGGCAACTGTCGGGCGCTGCTGCAAAACCTGTACATAGCATCACATCACAAATGCACATGCAGGAGGGGGGGATTCATGAGGAAATGGACTTTGACAGTGTGTGGACATATTTTTTCCACCCAATGAATTGGAAGAACCATCATGTTCAACCTTGTTTTTTCACGCAATATGTGACTGTCACTGAAGTGATGTGATGCGTTTGAAGTGTAAAGGTATGACGTGGTTGACAGTACAGTGTGATACATGATTTCCCCGTCAACGATAAAAGTAAAATTTGGTGGTTGTCGTCGATACGAGACCCCATCGAGATTTCTTCCAACGGTGTTCCCGTCTGATCAAACGCCACACCGACCGTTTGACCCGAAGCCTTGTTTACAGTATCCGGGATTCCAGCCACCCAGTGCGTTTCCGATAAACCATGTGGTGGGTGTGAAGTGAAAGTCAAAAGTCAACTTGTGATCCAGGAGACGTGCGTAGGGTGGAAAGTATACATGACGTACGCGTCCAGCTTTGATCAGAGGTTCCCGAATAAGGATACGTATTACCAGCGAATGACTTGAAGCCTTTACCGAATCTTTCCATGTTCATGTTTTTATAAGTTAATCAATGTCTTTGTACCTTGAGCTTCTCTCATAGAATATGGCGTTACAGAGAGCTTGTTGCGAATCAAGCAACATTGTATATTATAATGTCCAAAATCACTTATACAATACTTTGGTGACTTGAGCTCCTTCACTTTGACACCAAGAAGCAAACCTGAACAAGCTCAAGTGATTACCTTAGGTAGTAGGTAGGTAGTCTCACCACGTGAGGTTATCAAAGATTACATGGGTCTTGATGACGATCTAATCCTGCATTAACATCCCGTCAGCAAAAGAAAACATGAATGATCAAAGACACGAGATCTCACTCCACACACACAGAGAGACAAGTCATCAGCGGCTCGGCAGTCATGGGAGCTAAAAATAACGGGCCGCAGTTGGTGTTATTGACCGACAGATATATCTTTTGTATGCAAGTCATCCTCCAACCCTATAGCAATGGATGCCAAGACATGGATCACAGATGATGAGCTGTCAATCTGCAGACTCGAGATACGAGTTACACAGCTTTTTCTACGATTTACAAGGAATTCATTCCGATGTATTCACTTTGTGTCGCCTCAAGTGGGAATCCGAATAAAGCATTTAAACACCTATATCGACGGCTGCATACAAACAGCCGTCATGCAACCATCCAAGATACAAACCAATCCAAACAAGCAAAAAAAACTCCTTAAAAACGCCCTGCCATGCATGCCGCTCGCTCGCTCGCTTTCCAATGCACCAGTCCAACCGAACAGGGTATACGGTATCAAACCAGAAGCATCATCAATCCATCCCATCACTTAGACGCCCGCACCACGCCTAAGCCACCAATCCCTCGTACGCCCTCTCGACGGTCCGGCTTCCCATGCCCGGTACCGTCCTCAGCTGTGCAAGACTCTCGATCCGGCCACCGGCCTCATCTCCGTCCACCAGGTCGAGGTAGTCTACCAGGTCACGAGCCTTCTTGGCACCGAAGCCGACGAGGCTTCGGATCTGGGTGAGATCGCGTGAGTTGACAATGTCAAGGAGCTGCTGCGTGCGAGGAGACGCAGGACCCTCATCGTCACCAGAGAGGAGGGACTTTGTGTTCAGAGCCTTCACCTTGAGCTTGCGAGACTTGGACTTAGTACGGGCAACCTCTTCCTCGTCTACATCAGCCTCGGCAGTCTCATAATCGCCATCGGCATCATCGTAGACGGGCTTTCGCTTCCTGCGGGGAGACTCTCGATGCTCAGAGCCTGAGTGAGCACCCCCGTTCAACCGAGCCCGTAACCTCTCAATCTTGCCGATGAGCTTGGCCTGTCCCGGGAAGAATGGCAGAGCCATCTCGTACATCTTCAGGGCGGCCGCGTCCTCACCCCGTTCCTTGTGCTGCCGGGCAGCCAGCAGGAACCTCAGTCCATCTGACTTGGCGTCGTCCCGCCACTCCTCGCTATCAATCCGCCTCTCCAGAGCCTCCAGACGCTTCTGAACCGCATCGCTAATCTCAGGCTGAACTGGAGCTGGTGGTTGCGCATCCTTCTCAGCCGCGACACGCGCGGCGAGGATCTCGCTGACCTTCTTCTCAACCATGGCCTCGATCTGAGCCGCCGACACTGTGATGGATGCCGGAGCTGTTGGCCTCGAGATCTTGCTGGGCCGTACGAGAGTCTCATTCTCAGAGGGTCGCTTGGTTGGGTTGGTCCGCCGAGAGAGGTTGGAGCTCACCAGAGGACGAGCGGCAGGTGTAGGCTTCGTCTTGTCCGTGTAGACGCTAAAGGCCTTGACGGGCTTGTTGGCCTCAGCAGCCTTGTTAGCCTCGGCAGCCTTGGTAGCGATATTGCCATTGTGAACATTGTGGACGTTGGCAAGAGGTCGCAACGGCTGACGCTGAACGTTGGAGCCTGACAAGTTGGAGTTCGTCCTGGGAACCTGCTTGTAGACAATCTCGTTCTCAATCTCCCGAACTTCGATGCGCTTCGCACGGGAGCTGACGTTGAGACTGCTGAGGGTATCAAGGTGGTAGCTTCGCAGAGGAGCGAGGTTCAGAATCATGACTGTGATGCCATTGTTCTGACCCAAGGACAAGATACGCGTCATCTTAGACTCCCGGTACGGAATTCTTCGATCGCCGCGACTGATGGCATCGATACACTGGCTCAGGACGAAGAGACTCTTGTTGATGGCGGCAGATTCCACCAGTCTCTCCTTTCCATTGTCAGTACGACGGTTATCCTCAGAACCGGCCAAGTCAATGGCCGACGCCGTGCTCTCCCGAACCATATCTCCAGTCGTCTGCGTCAGCTTGACACGGAGGATGGCGTGACTACGACTGCTGTGGGCATTGAGCTTGGTGGCTGCCGTGACGCGGTTGTTGTTGGCCTCGATGTACAACTTCTCAAAGTCCTTGAGGTCCTCGCATGATCGCTCCGACAGACCGACAACGACCGTCCTGCCATTGGCCTCAGCTCGTAGCGGCAGACCGGTAGGCGTCCGCTTCTCAGGAGGCTCGAGGAGGTCGTAGACCTTGTCGTTGTAGATCTCGTAGTACGACAGGGCAACCTGGACGGTCGTCTCACCCTGCGAGTCCTTCATGATCTTCTTGCCTCTCCTGAACACATTGCTGAGTAGCCGGGGAATCACCCCTCGGTCGGCCAGCTTCAGACCGCCTCGCATCGTGTGCGTCTTTCCCGTTCCGGTGACACCGTAGGCGAATATTGTGACATCGTAGCCTTGGAAAAGGGACTTGAGGTGTGGCGCCACTGCTCAAGTCAACACACGACACGATATAGGCAAAAACAAAAACTGTTAGCTTTTTTAGAGCGCACCTTCAGCAGTAAACAGACCCTCCTGGGTGACGTTTTGGTCGTAGACGCCATTGAAGGCGAACGAAAACTCCTCGCCATTGTTCTTTGGGTTGGGGATCTTGACAATGGTGTTTGGCGCGCCAGGCTCCGCGCTGTCTGCCCTGACAATGATCTCCTTCTCGAGCTCCTTCTCGAGCAACGGCCGTATCCTGGCTACAACGCGGACACTCATGGCTTCGAATGGATTGGTCGACAGGGACGGGTGCGTGCGGGTGGGAGGACGGATGATAGCGTAAGGTAGTATAAAGGAAGCAAGGTTAGAAGCAGAGCTTGTTTTGAGATGGGCGTTTGTCAGCCTACGGATCTGGCCGCATGGGAAGATTAGTGAAGATTGCTATTGCTAGGATCCTTCGCACGTCCGTTGCGGTCAGCGTTGACATGGCTGGGGTAGCAACTCGCTTGCAATATACACTACCGTTGGCACGACAACGGGGTGCACGTGACGCGGGAAAAGCCGCTAGCATCATTCAGACTTGGGACATGGGATATGCCTAGGTTCACATGAGATATACCCAGCTCTTGCGAGCTCATATCCCACCACAATGCGAGGCCAATTGCCGCTGCTAAGGACGGCGCGGGGCCTTCGACTCCTGCGGCCGACGCCGCCGTCATACGTCTGCACCCAGTGCCGGGCGATCCAGATCAGCGCCGCTCCGAGCACCGAGACGCCCAAGGCCGGCGCTGATGCTTTCGGAGCTCTGGAGACGAGGGATCCCGCCGGTATGCCACGCCATTGAGGTGCTATGCAGTAAAATTTCTAACCGGAATCGGCTGCAGATGCTCGATTCGAGGTCCTCGGCGCTCCATACTCGCTGCTGTCGGTGACGCTGTCGGCGTCGCAGAAGCTTTACACTCGGAGGGGTACTCTTGTTGCTGTCGCCGGCAAGCCTGATAGTGTAGGCAATTGCCTCCCGGGAAGAGAACAGAATGGCTGCTAACTATACTCAGGCTCAATCCACGCTGTCAATCCTGAATCCCGTCACACGAGCCTTCCTCGGAGTCCCGTTCCTTTATCAGCGCATTTCGGCTACGACACCCATCACGGCATTGATCGCAACCAAGTCGCCCACGACCACTTTTACGGTTCTTCACCTCGATGGAACGACAGACTGGATGGTTTCTCAGCGGAATGCGCTGCTCGCCTGGACCGGACACACATTATCCCCCTCAGCACGCCTCCAGACTGGACTCACGCTGGCGCATTGGGGTAACACCCATCTGACTGGACGAGGACTTGCCGCTCTGTCAGCACCGGGACAGATCTACGAGCTCACATTGAAGGAGGGTGAGGAATTTGTTGCGCATCCCGGCAGTGTCGTTGCCTACACGGTTGGAAGACACGCCCCGCAGCCTTTCCGGTTCAAGAGCAACAGTCTGAGAATCCAGGTCCCCTCGTTGTCTAGATGGATCCCGGAAGCCGAGTGGATGAAGACAGTCCGCAACTCGGAGGCTTACAAGTTCTTGGCACGGGCACTCTACAGTTTGAGGACGGCGACTCGGAGGACCATCTGGGGCGACCGGCTGTTTCTGCAGTTCCACGGGCCGAGCCGGATTCTCATGTCGAGCCGAGGGGTGCGCGCCTCTGACGTGCTCACCAATAGGCAGGTGGATGAGATTGCTGATGCTCCTGCCGGTGTGCTTGCGCAGGCGTTGGAGCTGACCAACAAGCCAAAGCTGTCAGACGGATCTGCTGCGTCCAAGACTTCTTCTGTCGAGTCTGCCAAGCAAAATGAGGCGGCGAGCATTCATGTTACACCAGCTGAGAAGGATGGAAAGGTCAAGTTTGAGGATGACAAGGACCTCAAGGAGTTTATCCGATGAGAGGAAGAGAGAGTAGAAAAGTAACAAATGATATTGAGGGTACGAGAAAGGAAGCAGGCATCTGCGCAAGGCCTTTAACATCATCTGCCATGTACCATTACTGATTCATAGAGAATAAGCCCATTGCGTCTGTATGAATATCAAGAGGTCAAGACTTGCAGAATAGGGTAGAGGAGCTGAATGCATTGCAGCTTTGGGGATCCTTGTTGATGCGGCTGCAGCTGATGATATTACTTGGTACATTACCCACTCAATGATAAGAAAAGTCTCCAAGAGGATGAAAAAAAAGGTGCCGAAATTATTAATATGCAAGTGAGATGAAAAGTAAGTGAGAGAGACAGGTCAAGTAATGATGGCCCTTGAAGCATTCGGCATATTCAAGTTCCCCACTCGGACCCGAGCGGGTTATTTCACCCAGAACACGGATAATGTCCATGACCGACTCTATCAAAAAGACAAGCTCATATATTGTTTGTAAGCTTCAGAGATTATGCAATGGATCCTAGCATATCTGCATTTCTTTACGTGAGGCCTGCCATTGGTTGATCTCGACACGTTTCTGGTCTAGTCTTTCGCGACTTCGGCCTTTCGCTCTTTGCTCTTGGAGCCGAGAGTTGTTTTCAGCCCTACAGAGCAGATTTCTGGGGTGTAGGTTTTGGTGGTGAAGAGCTCTCTGACTTGAAAGTCCATAGGGGGCTGTCTTCTTTGGTATTATCTGTATTTTCTCTGGTCATAAAGAGCCTTTTGTCTGTCTACTTGATCACATATCTACTTCTTCCCCGGGCTTTAAACAAACCAACATCCTTAACCCCGAAGCCTAGGTATGAAACGGAATTACACCCATCTTGATATCAAGTAAACCCGATTCGAGTCATAGAAAATGGGGAAGGAGGAGACAATTCCCCGGCCATTGGAGTTAACTTCTTCTGACCGAGCCGAGCAAGCGGGAGTCCACACGCACCCGCACCCACTTCCCACCCCCGGCCGGCTCCACGGGGGTCCCCTTTACGCGAGGCCGAGACGATCGTTGAATTGTTGATATATATCTTTGTTTCGCCTCAAGGTTTTGTGGTGTTGGTTTCATATCGTCTACACCATTACTGGTATATCGAGTTGATCTCTGCCAGACTAATTGGAGTATAAAACAACAAACACCAACGAAATCATCTCCCCAAACAGGTAGTCATCGACTCCTTCATCCCTCTGAAAACTTCCCCTACAAATAACAGCAGCCATGCGAGGCTCAACAATCTCATCGTCCTCCGAGACGGTCAACGAAAAAGCCTCCATCAAAAACACAGAAAAGCCAGACCCCCAACCCTACGCCAGCACATCCCTCCAAATCATCCCCTCACAAAATGACGATACAGTCGCAAACATCCACCCAGAGCCTTCCAACGCCGTCGACGCCGACATTGAAAAGGCCCAGCCAGCTCCTCCAGGTCCGCCACCTGGTATGGCACCCGCCGACTTTCCCGATGGCGGAGTAGAAGCTTGGCTTGTCGTGTTTGGAGGGTGGTGTTCGCTTTTTTGCACGTTTGGACTTATTAACTGTGTTGGTGTTTTTCAAAAGTATTACTTTTCTGGACCGCTTAGGGGGTATAGTAGCTCTACTGTGAGCTGGATTCTATCGGTCGAGGTCTTTTTCATGATCTTTTGCGGTGCTATTGTATGTTCTCCTCTCCCCTTACCCTTATATCTTGCTAACTTGTTCAGTTTGGCCGTCTCTTTGATGTATATGGTCCCAAGTACCTCCTCTACTTTGGTACCATCGCCTACGTATTCGGCCTCATGATGGTGTCCCTCTCGACGTCGTACTACCAAATCTTCCTCTCGCAATCAATCGTGGCGGCCGTCGGCTCCAGCGCCGTCTTCAACGCCAGCATGTCGTCCCTCGTCACTTGGTTCTTCCGTCACCGCGCCGCCGCCTTTGGTATCATGGTTTCTGGCTCATCCCTCGGCGGTGTCGTCTTGCCAATCATGATGGACAAGATGATTAAGGAGGTTGGATTCCCCTGGATGATGCGCACTATGGCTTTCATGTTCTTGTTCTTGCTTGGCATCTCTTGTTTCACCGTCAAGTCCCGTCTGCCCCCTCGTCCAAAGCCATTCGTCTTTATGGAGTATATCAGCGGTCTTCGAGAGCCTCGCATGGCCATCACCGTCATTGGATTCTTCTTCTTCATGTGGGGAATGTTCCTCCCCTTCAACTATGTCCTCCTCCAGGCTGAGGCAGCGGGAATGTCTCCAACCCTTATCCCCTACCTGCTACCCATCCTAAACGCCGTGAGGTGAGTTATCACGAGTTTCAGCGATTGTAAGCCTTTACTAACTCAATCCTAGCATCTTGGGCCGTATCATCCCCGGCATCATCGCCGACAAGCTTGGTCGATACAACGTCATGATCTTCATCACCTTCATTTCGGGCCTTTTCTGTCTGTGCATCTGGATCCCCGTCAAGGACACGGCTGGCATCCTCGTCTTTGCCATCATCTTTGGCTTCTCCTCAGGAGGATACATCAGCCTGGCGCCCACACTCATCGCTCAAATCTCCGACATTCGTCAGATCGGCACACGCGTTGGTGCTGCTTTCGCCCTCCAGTCCTTTGGTGCTCTGACGGGTAGCCCTATCGGTGGTGCTATCGTCTCGGCCCAGAATGGTGACTATCTGGGTCTGCAGCTGTTTTGCGGAGTTGCCATGATCGTTGGTTGTGTTGCGGTTATCATTGCTCGCTATGTGCAAGTCGGCTTTAAGATGGTCATGATTTGATCTCTTTATCTTGGACAAACACAAAACGGAGAAATATTAAATGGTCATTATTGGACAGAAGAATAAGTTGTATATGATTCGGAACAACACAGCAAGGCGCTGGTTTTGGTTACACATGTGTCATGAAAACAAAATGGGCTTGGAATGGGAGGACTAGATACCCAGTACTGGATAGAGACGGGCAACATCATTCTTGCACATAATATGATGGAATACATGTTAGAATATGAGTGCGCCAATGACTATGCTTTTGGTTGTAGCTAGATAGATAGCACCAAGACCATAGAGTGTCCAGAATATGCAGATTTACATGGCATTGAACAGATTGAAGCTATTGTCCAAGTCAGCAAAGAACTGGAAAGAATTGCTGGCGTAAATGAAACGGATTGAAAGAAGGGAATTCTCAGGATGTAGATATTGTGAGCGTTGGAATCATTAAAATTCATAAACAGCCTCTGACTCGGTAGATCATCATAGAACAGGGGGAGGTGAAAGGGAATGAGGAAGCACATTTATACGTACCAATTCACCAGATCAGCACACTCTATGGCTGTAAATAGGAAACTAGAGAAGCTTTACTGGTCAGCAACAGCGATAACCATAATGGTAGAACATATCAAGTGTTGGGGGCAAGTGATCAGGATGTAGATATTGTGAGCGTTGTAATCATGAATTCATAAACAGCCTCTGACTCGATGAATCATCATAAAAGGGGGATGCAAATAGAAAAGAATAAAGATAGAGCATACCATGATCCAAGAGTTTGAATTCTTGTAGCTGTGAGTGTACAATCAAGCAAGACACCTAAACTGGGTTAGCAATTGTCAAAGATTGCAATCAAAACGGTTCATTGAAAGTATGGGTGCTCAGGATGTAGATATTGACGAGTGTTGTAATCATTAAGATCATAAACAGCCTCTGACTCCTTGAATCATCATAGCAGGAGGGGAAAGGGGATATCGAAGGGAGTGTTGTCATGTAAACGTACCTTGGAAGCAACCTGTCTTGTCCAAGCGTGAGCAGGCACAGTCTCAGAGCCGCACATGGAACAAAACAAAACTCCAATTCTCTAGTGTAGCACCTCTTCTTTCGCCCAGAAGAGTTATGTACAATCGCTTTCTTCCCGCTCGCCCGCCTGCCGTGCCGTGCTCATTGGCTACCGGCAACAGTCGCGCTGACGGGGTTAACCTCGAATCCGTACTTCTCCTTGAGGCGCTCTGCCCTCCGCTCGTCGTATCCGGGGGGTTGGATACCTGCTGCTGTGAGAATGGGATCAAGGCTATGGTCGTGCGCGACTTACCTCGGCCCTCGCCAATCTCCGAGATGGTTTGCTCAAGCGGCAATCGGGTCGTCCGTTTGATCGTCTCCTTGCGTTCGAAAGTGTCGTCCTCCTTCTTGAAGGTGTCGTATCGGTTGCCAAGGTAGTAGAACATGCCCTGGAAAACACCAATCGACGCACCCAGGCCCATCACGACGGGCATTCTCTTCGCTGCTGCTTGTCAGATGTGACTCCTCGTGCGAATTGGATATTGATAATCGTACAGGGAAGACCGAGAACAGCACCCATCATGAAACCACCAAAGCCGGCCGACCAGGGATCGTTCTCCTCGCGGAGGTTCATGGCGGTTCGGGAAAAGAAGACGTAGGCGGCGGGAGCGGCAGCTAGACGACCCAATTAGCACCCCAGATGGACCAATTGACAAGCTCAAGACGGGATATGCATACTGGCGAGGCCAATGATGGGGGCGCCGCGGGTAAAGACGCTGAAGGCGCCGACATTCGTCTTTGCCAGGGCGTTGCGGATCGAGGCGATGAAGAGACCACTGGCACCGCCGATGAGGCCGGCCTTGGCGGTGTCGTCGAGGACATCGTAGGGCTTGAAGACGTTGTCGGGCTCATAGTGAGCCCGGAGAATCGCGCTCTTCGGGAACTCCATGGCGGCGGTTCTGGCTGGGCGTCGCTGAGGGGATGCGAGAGCTGTTTTGGTTCTTTGGCCTGAGGTTGAAGCCGAGCTCTCCAAGCCTGGAGGATTAAAGAGTGCCTCCACTGAAACACGTGATGTTGGTCATTCAATTGACTTGCCGTGATTGGTCAGATGTCAGGGAGCGAATTTGCAGAGACCGGTCGGTACGTACCTCTGACAGTGCCCCACCATCAACGACAGTGAGAAAAATCCGCTGTCAAGACAGACTCACTGAGTTTGTTTCTTGTTAAATTCAAATCGAGTGTTCTAGCTCGCTTATAACCTTCTTCATATAGGCTGTGAAAGACCATCATTTTTGTTTACTCTTTTATACGTCTTTTACTCGAAATAAAGGACTCTGAACGTCAACATACGACAATTGCAGCCTGGAGAAGTTCCCGTCCGTATAAGAGGACTGTCGCTCTTACATCACTCAAGCCGTCGGACCTCATTTCAAACCTCGCGAGATCAGAATATCATATTCCTCCACTCGGACTTATTTACTTTACGGAAACCTGATTGCCCTTTTATAAAATCCCCTGGGGCCCTTGGACGACCTTTACCTGGAGGAGGAGGCAAAATGTCTGCCATGGACACAGATTCAACAGAGAGGCCCCCCGTGGACCAAGATCCCAAGGAAGTGATCGACGAAACTAAGACCGCTGCGCCCTCAGAAGCCTCAGTCCTTCCCCAAAAGCGACCAGCCGAAGATGAAGCTCCCCCCATGTCCAAGAACGCCCTCAAGCGTCTTCGAAAACAGCAAGAATGGGAAGCCGGCAAGGAAGACCGCAAGCAGAAGCGCAAGGAGAGCCGCCAGGCCCGCCGCGTCCGCAAGCGAGAGGAGAGAGCCGCCCTCGTGGCCCAGGGCATCGACCCAGACGCCGGGAAACAGCAGAAACCCCCCTCGGTCAGCGTCCCAGTCTCGCTCATCTTTGACTGCGACTTTGAGCAGTACATGATGGACAAGGAGCTCGTGTCGCTCGGGAGTCAGATCACCAGGTCGTACTCGGAGAACAAGAATGCTCGTTTCCGCACGCATATGTTTGTTTCTGGGTGGAACGGGAAGCTGGCTGCGAGGTTTCATGAGGTGCTTGAGGATAAGCACAAGAATTGGAAGGGAATCGATTTCCTTGAGGGGGACTTTATTGCTTGTGCGGAGGAGGCGCGTAAGAAGATGCAGGAGAATGGCGGCAAGATGATCGACCCCTTGCAAAAGAGCCTTGACGAAAAGGTCCCTTGGGAGAGGGACGAGAGGGATCCCTTCCCCATACCTGACCCCGAGCCTGAGCCGCGAGAAGAGTACAAGGACATTGTGTACCTGTCCTCCGACTCTCCATACACACTCGAACGGCTTGAGCCCAACACGAGCTACGTCATCGGCGGGCTCGTCGACAAGAACCGTGAAAAGGGCCTGTGTTACAAGAGGGCGCGGCAACTTGGCATCCGGACCGCTCGGCTGCCCATCGGCCAGTACATGGTGATGGCGAGCCGGCAGGTGCTCGCGACGAACCACGTCGTGGAGATCATGCTCAAGTGGCTCGAGTATGAGAACTGGGGTGATGCGTTCCTTAGTGTTATCCCCAAGCGAAAGGGTGGACAGCTAAGGCAGCAGGAGGGTGCTTCAGGGGAGGTGGATGAATATGAGGGCGAGGAGGCTGAGGGCGAAGAAGCTCACGAGTCTGCCCCTGAAGCAGAGACTGAAGAAGCTGCCTCAAAACCATAGAGCCTATATTATACCATGTGCGCCAGCCAATTCACATAAATACCACGTCTACCGCATTTGTACAGTGTCATGACGTCCATCCAGCCGTTCATATTTGCTCAAAACTCCATACTGGTATCCTCGCGCTCCCTCTTCACCTTGACATCCTTCTCATCCTTCATTAGCCCATTGACAAAGTGTCTAAATTGCTCGATATATGGCTTCAAGCTAGTCTTTTCCCAGTCCGCTATGCTCTTCTTGGTGTCCTCATCTTCATCACCCTTCCAGGCGTCAATCTCTGCCAGCAGGCCCTGGACGGTAGGCACGCTTAGGGGATCAAAGTCCTCGAGGTTCTTGGTGTTGATGGGCACACAAACGCGGCCCGTGCCGGGGTGAACGACAAAGGGACTCTTGAGCAAATGGTTGAGCTTCTTGCTGACTTCGATATCCAGACGAGGGTAGGTGTACTCCAGGACAATGTCCTGCTTGGCTTCTAGGAGTTGCCTGGCGTCGAGGTTCTTGCTAGCGCCCGACTTGGCAACGGCATCAATGTCTGCCCATTTTGACGCCGAGGCGCGGCCAGGGGCAGCGTCCCACTTTCTTCGGAGAGATTCATTGAGATTTTGGTTGGGGAGGAGTTGTAGCAACTTCTCAGCTTGCTCAGGAGAAGCCCAGGGATCTTGGACATCGAGGACGTCTTCTTGGAAGTGAGTCTTGAGAATCTCCAAACTTCGTCTGTGAGATGTTAGCAGACGTTCAACTAGTGCTTGGAGCCAAACTTACGCCAAGTGAGGGTGCAGCGGTCTCCTCACGTTAACCTTCTTTCCACTCTGAGCACCTCCCTTAACCACTTCAAGGTAACCCGCAATCGCCCTCCTCTTCTGATCATCCATGCTCCGAACCTTCTTGTCGCAAACCCAAGCGTGAGCACCTCTTCGGCCAGAGTAAACCCACATGATGTGCTTGAAGCCAAAGTCCTCCCGCAGCGCGGCGTCAAGGACCTTGATCGCCATGGTCATGAACTGCCAGCACTTGTTGCAGATGTTGGCCCTGTCACAGCACGTTCGCACATCATCATAGTCTGTCAAATCGATATCGAAGCAGAGTTCCTTGGCGAGGGGCTTGAATCCGGATGACTTGACGAGGGTCTTGCGGTCGCGGGGGTTGGTGGTGTAGACGGGGCCAATTTCGAAACGTGAGGGCATCAACCGTAGGACGTCCTTTCGAAGCCTGTTGATACAGCGTTAGAGCGGGATTACTAGTTACAATATATAACATACATATCGGCTGTAGGAAATGACTGGTATCGAAGGTAGGCATCGTTCGAAAGGGTAAAGGCGAATTCTCGGTTGCCAAAGTCGTTGGTAGGTGTAGGGCTGTGGTTGAGCCACTGGAAGAGGTATCGCCAGGGGAATAATCGCTGGTAGAAACTGCGCATGACTTCTGGGTCTGAGGCCCTCATGGACATGACATCACTGGTCAATAGTTAGTCTACATCGCCGGGGTTCAAGAATATTGATGCGCTCACGTTGGCCCTGAAGCAACCTGAGAGCTTTGCTGTGGAGGCGCAGAGCTGGGAAACTCGTCGTCTGAGTCCACATCGTCAAACAAGTCCTCGAGTTGCTTGATATCCTTCTTCGTATCCTCAGCATCTGCCATGTTGGCATCAGCTTCGGGTGCTGGCGGCGCTGTTCCATTGGAGATGCCCGTCTCCTCCACCGGCTCGTCCTTAACGTTGGCTGGAGATGACATGGCAGGCTGCTTTTAGAAATTGGGATCCCGGCTCCTCTTCGACGTCTTTCGCTGTACGAGTCGACCAATATCGTACCGAATTGAGGTTCCAGGCGGCGTTGCTCGTCGTCGGAGTGATGCTAGGAAGATTATGTGGGCGAGGGGTGGAACGCGCTGGGACGCGTCTTTTCGCGTAAAGCGATTTCCATATTGGGTCAAAGGTACGTACCTCCCACTTCTATCTCTCTGCCATGGCAACGTTCAGTGATCATCATTAACTAGGTACCTGGAGACGATCTTTTTCGAGTGAACATAATAAATTAGTTTCTCTCGAGAATACAGGAGGCCCAATGGTCCCTCAACTTGCTATGTGTGAAAGTACAGAGTTGACCAGACTGTCCAGGATGGCTCGGCAACGTATAGGGGGGTTCTAGCTCAAAAGGGACAACTCTAGCAGAGCAACAGCATTTATCAAGAATCCAAGGCTTTTAGTCCAGTCTATTCATGGGTATTGTCCAATTAAATAAATCCGCTTCTGTATATCTACTCAACCTCCTCGATCTTCTTAATCACATCACCACCCAACCTCGCAATCTCCAATAGCACCGCCTTGCGGTTTACCTCGACAACGTCATCATCCTCACCGGTAACCCTGTTGAAGTTGTATGGCAGACCAACACGGAACTTTTGCTGTTGCAGCTTCGGGTTCCAGATGGCACCAATGACAGCGTCGTCGTCTTCGCCATTGTTCGTCCCCCGGAAGAACACGAGAGTGTCTTCGTACGCACGCTGTAGCTCCTGCATGAGAACATCGACAGGATGAGCTCGGATAGGTAGAGGGGCGCGACCGGTACGATCATCGAGGTTCTTGAACTGGGAGTGACGACGGGCAGATGGGTCGGAGGCCGCTTCTCGGAGAATTGAGCGAATGGCCTTGCGGGAGAGGTGGAAGAGAACATCGTAATCCTCAAGGGAGGTATCAAAGAGCTGAGAGACGTCAAGTTGATACCCTTCGTCCTTAATAAGTTTGCAAGCAGCCTTGGCAAGACGGGTCATGCGCGAGGCGACGAGTTTGGAGGGACCATTGCGAGTGTATGCAAGGCCAGAAGGATCGTTGGAGGTCGCAACGATCATGACGGTGTGGTTCATGTTGGGGTCTCGCTTCCGCCAGGTTTCAAGCTCCTTGTGAATCGTGGAACGATCATCGTTGGTCAACTCTTCAGCTGAGTCCACAATCAAGGGCTCATCGCGCCAGTCCCAGCGGGAGAGGAAGGTCAGAGTGCGTAGGAAGCCAGTCGAGGCACTTGAAGGTGCCCGCCAGGGGTAAGGCTGGAGGAAGACGTGCAGGACAAAGAGCTCAATAAGCTCCTCACTGATATGACTTGAGAGCTTGTGGCAGTTGAACCAGTGCTTAACCAAGCGAACGGTCTGCGACAGAGAGTGAAGTCTCGTGCAGAAAGTCGAGATGGTTTGCGTGTGAATAGGCAGGGTTGTGAAAAGCCAGTTGAACCTTGCGAAAGCAGCTTCCGACTCTTCGCGAACATGCTGGTCCAGGGTCTTGTTCTTGATCTGACGCTCCAACAGGGTCTCCTCCAAGTCGCAGTGAATTCTCAACCGGAAAGATGCGCCAGAATCATACACAATATCGAGATAAGCCAGGTTTTCGATTCCAATCTCCTGGTTCTCTCGGCCGAGATAGGTGGTGATGTTGTCTTTGGCAGCGTTGAGTCGCCTGTCAAAGTCGAGGAGGAACTCAATCTTGGCCTCCTGGATGGCAATGAGGTTCTCCGGCCATCGGCTTGAAGCCTCAAAATAGAGGTTCACATCGATAGGTTCAATGGTTCCCTGATGGAATCCAGGGGTCGGGGGGTCGATCGAGGCATATCGGGCGGCTGGCGAGACTGGTGAAAGCTGGCGAATCTGCAGCGGTAGATCCTCCAGATTCCGGATATCATGCTCAAGAGTCTGGAACGCCCGTCTAGCTGCATCGAATGCATCCTTGTCCATGTGAGACAAGGTGATGACGTTAGAGAACCCGGCGCCAAAGGGTGTAATCTCTTCCTTGACAATCTTAAGATGTCGCTTCAAGATATGGGCAGTAATCTCCTCACAAATCTGGAAAGGAACCCTGCTTGTCCATTCGATACACTCAAGGATACTGCCATCCTTGAACCTACGCAGCTCAGCCTTCTCACCCCAGAATTGCCGGAA
Source organism: Fusarium duplospermum (assembly GCA_003946985.1). NCBI lineage: Eukaryota > Fungi > Ascomycota > Sordariomycetes > Hypocreales > Nectriaceae > Fusarium > Fusarium duplospermum. Next base: position 132,428 of record NKCI01000047.1, read on the forward strand.
TCGCGCAGCATCCTTTTGCTCCTCTGCAGGAGGACCATGCTCCATTTGGCGAGACATCTGAGCAAACTCAAACATGACTCCAAAGAGAACCTTGTCCGAATCGGAAGGATGGAAAGAGCTCAATAGCCAACCCTTTCTCGAGGGCAGCTGGAAATGCACAAGCTGGGCTCGAGTGCCATAGGCCTTCTTGAGAATCTTGTGTGCCTCCAGGCTGAAATCCCAGGCAGGGCCTCTACGATCAGGGGACTTGGAGGCATTGGAAATGTCCTTAGTCTTGATCTCAAAGATGGCGTCAAAGGTCTGCAGAGGGGCATCCGACTTGACAATAAAGGTTGGCTCAAACTTGTCGGCGGCTTCGTCGGCGAGAAGATCGGTGGTAGACTTGGCATGCATCTGCAGGAGACTAGCTGACCAGGGGCTCATCTTTGACAAGACATTAAGCTCTCGCACTGGGTCAAACATGACAGGGCCAGACTCTTTGACAGTATCAGGGCTTATCTTGGAAGACCCAAAAACAAAGGCCTTCTTGTTGAAGTCGGTGGTTGAAAGGAACTGGACAGCAGCCTTGAACAACTCGGTGCTGCTCAACGACGTCGACAGTGCTGCTTGACCATTCCGTCCACCCATTTGAAGCAAGAGAGCAATCATTATCGACCACTCAAAATGTCCAAAGCCACCCTGAGACACAGAGCTTCCAAAACCTCTCTGCTGCAGCCAGATCCTGCCGAGGACACAAGCATCAGGGAAAGCCGGGCACTCGTTCTTGGCGTGTGTGAGAACTCGTAGATATGAGATGAACGTCTCCTCCGCCTTGAGAGTAGAGTTGTAAAACGGGGTGCTCAATTGGGTCTTCTTGTCGTCGGTTTCGCCGCTCTTGTTGTTGTTCGAGGCTGGGAGGAGCTTTGACTTGGGGAAGAGTCCATCGGGAGCGCAAGGAATAACTCGAATGACATAGGGGGACTTTGGCGTCTTTTCCTTCTTCTTGGAAGCTTTGCTCTTTGACTCCTTGGGTTCCTCCTCTTCCTCAGGCTTGGGTCGAAGAGTAAGCACGGGGAGGAGAGGGTTCTCATTGAGAAGCTCAAAACCAAGGTCCATCTCTGTACCCAGTTCTTTCTTGACGTGCGCAGCAACATAGGCGATATAGTATGCTCGACGGTAAAAGTATCGCATGCTTGTGTAGTCTTTTTCCTGGAACATGGCCTTGGGCATCTGGATGACCATGTCGATACCGAATTGGGCTTGGGATTTGATCATGGTCTTTGCGACGTAGCTGCCGACGACATTATACTGAGCCGGTTTGGCAAATGATAGCTTGTAAGGCGCATCCTTGGCGGGTCTCGGCTCGGGGTATGGAACGACGACGCGATGCTTCTTCTCGAAGCTGGTTGTAGCTTCAGAAATCTGGAAATTGTGTTAGTTCTAGAAATTCGTTCACGGTTTCGAGTGAACGAACAGGCACGGCATCGTGAGGAGGCGCAGAGTCAATCGCCTCCTTTAGGCGATGCAGATGCGCATCAACACCCTTCAATGCCTTGGCGTAGTCGAGCTTTGCTTCCTTGAGAAGCTCATCGGTTTGGAGGACGAAAGTGCTGGCGGTTGAGACTCGCGCCGAGCTCCTGGCCTCAAAGTCGATGAGACCATCGTGTCTCAGACCGGAGCCGGAATGGCCAAGCTTACGCCGTTTCGAACTAGACTCCATGATGACGGAGGGGAGGTTGTTGTGCCGGCCGAATAATGGCGGTTTCGGTCGAGGAATCGTTGGTGTTGAGGCTGCCACTATTTGTCTGTCTGCTTGGGTCTGGCAGGTAATTTTTTTTCCTCCGTCTGGCGCATGCGGGGCGATAAGATCCCAATCGGGCTTATCAATATTCTTATCAGCGATAAGAAGATACGTACCACAACGCAACCAGAGTGTGCCAGTGTGTGAGCGTGTGAGAGTCCCTGCAGCAAAGGACGGAACCTCACCTCTCACAGCGCGTCATTTCTTAGAAAAACGCCGATCACATTCGGAACCGAAGCTAGGATTATTATCGTCAAGTCTCAAAGTCCCTTACTTTACGGATCCGATCATCACCTCTTCAGCTTGCAGTAAATACGCGACCGGCGTCTTGCCCCTGCGCTTGCAATATGCAGCTACCGGCTCCTGGAATCACCTGGGTCATCACATCAATCAACCCTTGCTTCCATTAGCTAAACTGTCAAACATCAGACTTGCAACGCCTTGCAGCACGCTCAGGCCTAGTCGCAGTCTCGCGATCCACCTGACAGCCGCGTTCTATGCCGTCTTCGTCTCGATTGGGAGGGATCGCCAGCCGTGGGAACCATTCGGGACCTGAGACATTGTCAACCTGGGCTACTTACAACCAGACAGCTTCATTTTCACAAGCAACCGACCTCGTCTAAACAATGCGGGTAAATTAGGTACAGCCGTCTGCTGAGACAACGGCTTGACCATCTTGCGGGCCGCCGGGGACTTTTCCCTTTGTTTACCATTCCAGCAAAAAGTGATGAAGCTCTCACCAGCATCAATAACAACAATGACAACCAAAAGGCTAGCAGCAGAACTAAGAAGCGGCATAGAACGGCTCCCCCAGACATGCATGCAGATGGCGTCAAGACTCAGCAAGCAAAGCAAAGAAGAAGAATAAGAAGAAAAAAACACGCTGCTTTAGGATGTCGCGTCAGTTTCCTACAGTACATGTGCCTGACCTAGCCTAGCTTGCTGCAGGTTTCTTCCGCCCTTGACGTCTTTGGCTCTTGAATCGGCCCTGACGCAGAACCACTTCGCGTTTTGGGTTCTTGTGTGTGTTTTGATGTCTCGCCCTCTCCTTGCTTCAACCTCCATACCACTTACCCGGAGTTGGCCTGGATGCACAGACGCCAAGGTTCCGCTTCATGAGTCTCAGTCTCAGTCTCAAAATTGCTTTGCTTTTAGCAGCACGCGGGATGTAGGGAGGAAGAGCTGGCAACACCCTGGCTCCGGCTATAAGAGCGAGACGTGCCTTGCCAGGATCCGTGGTGAGGCTTCTCAGCTGAAGTCACCTTTTGGCCACGGACTGGTTCGGTCTTTGCTTGTTCTCAGCTCGCCTTGTCACGTCACTCACTTATCTTGAAGTTTGTCTTAGATTGTTGCCTCACGGCCTTTCGCCTTGCTTCTTTGACTGCCACTCGAGAGAGATTCATCGATTGAGTCCTGAGTTTCAGACAAATCAGCATTATTTCTTTGGTGTCATCTCTTCTTCATCAACTCAACAATGGACTCCTTCGCGAACCAACCATCACCGCTTTCTCTTTCATCGTCAGCCATGGATGTAGATGCCTCTCGAAGAACGCCCTCACCAGTACCATCTCTGGGTCACGATTCGCTCAGCACCCCTATAGCAGAGATGACAACGCCACCAACCTTTTCCTCCGCTTTTGCAGTCGTCAAGGGTAGTGAGCCAGCGAGCAGACTATCCATCATGGAGCAACCAGACATGAGGAACCCTGTGAATGGCTGGTCATCCCCTTCGCTGCCGAGAGAACCATTCTGTGGGATCGACTCCCATGACAGTTACTATGAGTTCGACGAGTCTCGAGAGTTGACCGACTTGGACACTGAGCCTCAGTACCTTCCCACACCGCCTAGTCAGAAGCCTCAACTCCCGGTCATCGGCGGCACTCCAGACTTTCTCATCCTGTACTGCTTCAACATTCAACGGGCAGCAGACTTCTACTCCCGTTGCTTCGGATGGAAGTTCTATGGCGACATGAACGCAAGAGAGGCCGATGACCCCAGCAAGCGACAGTGGGGATCATCCTTCTTCGACGTACAGCCCATGAACTTTTTCAACTCGAGCGAAGACAAGGGCCAGCTCAAGATCACGGGCGCTCTGGTCCAGATGAGAACCACGCCCGACAGCCAAGCCCGGCTCGAGCACAAGCGGCAGATGGCCAGGTTTGGTGCCGCTACACCGACGTGCCACCTCCGGGTCCCCGATCTCGGCGACGCTGAGGAGTTGATCGAGCAGAACTTTGGCGAGGTCAAGCACTTGCGATATGGCATCCGACAGTTCATCATGGATGTTGGAGAGTTTATCGACACGGAGGGAAACTTGGTAGGGCTTATTTCTTTGCACCCGGAAAATGCCAATGCCGCTTAGACGGTGGCATGAAGGTTGAGTTATTGACAGTGGGGGGATAAAGGAATACCCGGTGTTTTGTCTTGTTTTCCTCATGACGTTCATAACGAACGATCATTTTGCCAAAATTGTATCGACACGGAGTCAGTCATTGCGCAAAAGCATTTAGGGGTTGGGGGTGTTAACTGGCGTTTTTGGAAATATCACGGTCACATGGGAGAAGGCGTTGACGCGGAGAGTTGAACAAATCCAACCACACACACACGAGGATTCTTCGGTTCGGAAAGCGGACGGAACGGGGAAACGGACCTTACAGAGAGAGTGTCAATTGAGCAAATAGTACTAATAGGACTTGATTTCCGCCGAGAATCAACGGCGACTGAAGACCGAGCTGTTTGACCTCCGAACACATCCAACTAGTCATTTCTAGCCAAGTCCTCTGTCAGAAAGCATCATGACAACTCCCGAAACGAATAGCCGGCCAGTGCGGAAAACCCATTACCCGCCAAGAAGCAGCGGTCCGATCCCCCACTAACAGCTGCCCCGGACTTGAACCCCCGCTGCCCGCTAGCTTGAATGGCGTCCAGTCCCAAGCCCATCGGCATCATTCATCATCAATCATCCTCGGGCTGGACAGTTGAGAGAGGGGACAGGGGACCTCCACTTCCCGCTGCAACAAGCTGGCCACTACCCGGCAGCCGTTGCGGTTGACGGGGAGCAGAGCATTTTGGCAGTTGACGGAAGCGGCCCCGAATGCCGAGTTTCGCTTCCGAAGTTTCCATTGCCGTACGGATGCGAGAGGGGAGCGGAATCCATGCTCCTGCCTAGGTCCCTGGTTGTATGTTTAAAAACTCCGTGAAAGCTGCGGCCAGCGCCGGCCTTAATAAACGGGAATCCCCCGCCAACGGCCCGCGTCCATCCATTACCATCGTCATTGTCGGCTTAAGCTTGTCAAGGGTCTCGTCTCGTCTTATTACTTCCTTGCCGTTGCTGCTCGCGAGGTGAATACCAGTGTATGAAACGCAATTGATCGCTCATAGCTCAGGATTAATACGACCCATAGCCGACAGCAGGGTTTCATCCTGAAGCTATTCCCGCCTTACCCTAACCTCTACCCCTCCATCCTCATCCTCCCTCACAAACTCACAAGATGCCTTCCGCTGCCTTTCGGTTAAGGACTCTCCGAGCTTTTGCTCGAAATGCTTCCAACGTAGGTCCTTTCACGCCCATGTGAATTGCGAGCTCTTGAAGCAGTACTGACACCTTCAAGCCCAATGCCGTCCTCGCGCGATCCTTCTCGGCCACTTCTCGCCGCGCCGAGATCAACAAGGTCTTCCCTTCCGCCAAGGAGGCCCTCAAGGACATGAAGCCCAACACGACACTCCTCTGCGGTGGTTTCGGTCTCTGCGGTGTGCCCGACTCGCTCATCAACGAGGTCATGAACAAGCCCGAGATCACTGGCCTCACAGCTGTGTCAAACAACGCCGGTACCGACAACTCGGGTCTCGGCCAGCTTCTGAAGACGAAGCAGATCCGCAAGATGATTGCCAGCTACATTGGAGAGAACAAGACTTTTGAGACCATGTACCTCACCGGTGAGGTCGAGCTTGAGTTGACCCCCCAAGGTACCCTCGCTGAGCGATGCGCCGCTGGTGGTAAGGGAGTGCCCGCCTTTTACACTCCTGCCGCTTTTGGAACCGTTGTCCAGACTGGCGATCTTCCCCTCCGAAACAAGCCCGATGGCTCTCCCGCCGAGTACTCGTACCCCAAGGACGTCAAGGTCTTCAAGGGCAAGTCATACCTCCTCGAGCACAGCATTGACGGCGACTATGCCTTCGTCAAGGCTTACAAGGCCGACAAGCTCGGCAACTGCCAGTTCCGCCTCGCTGCGCACAACTTTAACGGTGCTATGGGCCGCAACGCCAAGATGACCATTGTCGAGGCTGAGCACATTGTTGAGCCCGGTGAGATCCCTCCCGAGGCTGTCCACCTGCCCGGTATCTACGTCAAGCGTGTCATTCAGAGCACCGAGGAGAAGGCTATTGAGAAGTACACCTGGGCTAAGGACGAGAACGACCCTGCGGCCGCAAAAGCCCTTGGCACCGGCGACACAGCGGCCAAGCGAGAGCGCATCGTGCGTCGCGCTGCTAAGGAGTTCAAGAACGGCATGTACGCCAACCTGGGTATCGGTATGCCCATGCTCGCCCCCGGCTTCGTCGGCCCCGAGGTCGAGGTGCAGCTGCAGTCCGAGAACGGTATCCTGGGCCTGGGCCCCTACCCCAAGAAGGGCGAGGAGGATGCCGACCTGATCAACGCTGGCAAGGAGACCGTGACGCTTAAGCCTGGTGCGGCCGTGTTTGGTAGCGAGGAGAGCTTTGGCATGATCCGCAGTGGACGCATCAACCTCACCATCCTGGGTGCCATGCAGGTCAGCGGTACTGGTGACCTTGCCAACTGGATGCTTCCAGGCAAGGTCAAGGGCTTTGGTGGTGCCATGGATCTCGTCAGCAACCCCAGCGAGACTAAGGTTGTGGTGACGATGGAGCACACGGACAAGAAGGGCAACCCCAAGATTGTCAAGCAGTGCGCGTTCCCCTTGACTGGACGAGCGTGCGTGTCGAGAATCATCACCGAGCTTGTAAGTGAACCCGAGTTTACCTTTACAGTGATATGATGCTAACTGTGACCCAGGGTGTCTTTGATGTTGACTTTGCTCATGGCCTGACCCTTATCGAGGTCGCCGATGGCGTCACTGTCGACGAGATCAAGAGCAAGACGGAAGCTCCCTTCACCGTGGCCGAGGACCTGAAGCCCATGCTGTAGAGCGTGTATATGAGTAGAGACGTTGCAATTGGATACCACGAGCATGATTTTGGATAAAGGCTAGCTGGAGAAGAATTACCCGGGGTGCATTAAAATATTGGAAGCTTCAGCGTTGAGATGAGGTGGATGGCTTGAAGCCATGGCATCACAGGGCGGCCGTTGTTGAATGGCGTCGGTTGTTCCTGCATGAGCCTCCTAAAAAGGGAAATGGAATGGAAGGAACCGACGGTTATAGTAAAAGTCGGGATCTCCGCCATGAATGAGATCAATTAGACGAGTAAAATGAAGATAAATGAAGAAATTCGACAATCTGATTGATTGACCTGTTCAATTATCATCTATTATAAATCAAGGCCGACGTGGTCGTGGCAGTGATGGATGCTACAAGGGCCTGACTGAGACTGTGATAATCAATCCACCGCCTCAACACCAAATAATCCGACCACTTGCACCTTCTCATTCACCAACTCCTAACCTCAGCTTTATCTATCTCTCCTGGAATAATTTCATGGTTTCTTGAATTATTTCACCATGGCTGCCACCTTCGACCAGGAAACAGGCCAGGTCTTCAAGGAATGGGTCCTATCGCGCGACGCACTCACCGAGGCGGATCGAGACGCGGCAGACTGGAGCCGTCGCCGCCGGTATCCTGCCGTCACTGCCCGCGGCGTCCGGGGCCCTCGGTCCTTGGCAAACATGGTCATCAAGGTCGTCGCCGATAACATCGGATCGGTGGGCTCGGTGGCTGATCTCGAGGACCTCCCACCGCGCCTGCTGTGGCGCATATGGCGGTTCCTCGAGGCGAGGTGAGTGGCGGATATCTCGGGATAGCCAAGACGAGGATGAAACTGACAGTTTATCAGAGGTGAATGTCTTCACGCTTGGAAACTCTTCTCCAAGCTCTTTCTAGAGGCAGAAGATGACAAAACTCTAAGTCTTTATCGTTTCCGCCAACATATCTGTCGCCCTGGGAATGACCTCACCCGCTACACTCAGCCTTTGACGGCACCACCCACTGACTTCATCACCCACCTCGTTCTTACGGGCGGATGCTCCTTCAACACACACGACTTACTCTGCCTTGCCGATATGCCCAATCTTGGCGCTCTCGAGCTAATACAACCTGCTGATGAGCTCCGCACCATCTTCCCGCAAGTCTCGGACCGCCTTGTCCGGGGGTGGACCGAGAAGTCCGACCCGTTCCCGTTGCTGCGCATACTCCGCATATGGGGTGATCAGTCCACGACCAAGGAGTCGTTGCAATGGGTATCGCAGTTCCCTTCGCTCGCGTTGTATGATGTGATGGGTTCGAGGTCGGACTGGAAGCAGAGTGAAGAGGCAGCGCTGGAGCATGGCTGGGAGCAGGCCGAAAAGCTGTCTGGGCTGGAGGACTCGCTGTTACGTTATCTGATGCTGTTTGCGCCGTTGGAGGAGACACGGTCGCATCGTCTCAGTGACCTTGCTGCAAGGATCGACAACGACCTCGTCTCGTTATGCGGCGATTCTAGATGTGCTGTAAAGTTCGTTCAAGATAGCCAGGCACCGCCACTCCTCGACTATCTCACCGACATGGCAAAGGTGCGAACGCCCTCGTGGGATACTCACGCTGCATCTAGCGAGGCTCGGGCGTGCCACGGCGTGCCCTTTGAGCCATGGGCGTTCTGGCTCTACTCGTTTCTCGGTCAGCTCAGCTCAGACCGAGACCTACAAGCTCGCGGTGCCCTCCCAACCCAAAAAGCTGTTGCTGGCCCCTTTATTCTTCCTTCGCGGCCGTTCGCGTGTCTTCACTTAGGACACAGTACTCGTGCATCTGGTATCGGTACTCGGCCGTCATACGTAACCCGGGGGTTGTTCGCGACAGGGCAGTACACGTTTACACGAGGCTCTATTATCCGAGGAGACAAACCAAAGCCAAAGCCGATCCCTAAGAAGGGTCCAAGCCTGGTGGCCTCGGAACGAGCGGCTCCTGTGCTGGCGCTGCGGAAGCACAAGAAGAGGAGACTGGAAGATGTCCTGCAAGCCATGTCGAAGTAAGATGGGGCAGAGGCGTTTTCAAATGTGATATTTGTACAACGTGACAGGTATTGGGTTTACGAGGAATTGGTTATACTTTGTCGGTAATGACCCTTATTGCAGATGACTTTAAATCTAATACATCCACTGACCGTCACGAGCGACACAGGTTCGGGGGTCATCCGAAGACTGCCATATCTAAGTCTACTTTAATTCCATTGATGGGTAGACCTTGTGCTGCTGGTTGTGAATAGGGTTGAGAAGGAGTCGTCTCATACCCAAGATCAGAGGATAGAGGTTTATCTCAACTCTGACCCTGAAACTCAGTTCGAGTGCCAACACAACCAGAAACCATGGGGATTAAGCATAACTGCGCCTCACTGTACATGAGCCGACAGAGAAAAAGCTAAACGACTGGATGTTCTCAGATGGATCTGAGTTGATGGTCGTTTCCTCGTAAACAGGCCCAACACTTGGATTCCAACAAGGTACTGCTCGAAACATCCTTCCCCAACAGATATAAACGCCTTTATAATGGCAGGAGCCTGGGAAGTCTTCCCTACCTACTTTTCCCTGAGCCATCAAGTTTTGGATCTTCACATCACAACTGAGGAACAATACTCGCATCACTTCTTTTACACGATCTCCATCTATTCCTTGCCGCATTGAATTTTTGGAGCATACCTACACCATGGCAAGCAATGCTACCTCCAATAACAATGAGCCTCTCGCCAGCATCGTCTTCCCTGGCCCCTATGCTGCAACATTCTATTTCAACAACGACTTGGCTGAAGGGCCCGACTACCTCTTATCGAGTGACGGCGGCTACCTGACGGACGATTCGGATACATCTGAAGAAGAAGAACAAGAAAAATTACCCCCGGCGAGCTATATGTCAGAATTTCCGGTTGTGGAGGGCAACCCATGGCCTGCCTCGAGCCCCGCGAGCACCCCCAGCTTGACCTCGTCCATGCAGACACAGACATCCTCAATGGATCATGAACAATCCCCAAAAGATCAAATCGGCGCTTCTGGGCCTTCATTTACTCATGTCGGCTCTACAAGCCCGGAAATAGAGGTGAACACTGATGGGCATGTCCCGTTGGTTGAGCCATCGGAGGGCGTTGTCGACAATGGGACAAACCAGACTCTTGGGGCATTCGAAGCTCAACTACCTATCGAAAAGCGTTTTCCAGCACATTTCGTTAATTTCGTTGACTGGAAAGACCCGATACCTTTTGAAGAGTTCGTTAAACTCAGCGCGCAGCACAGGTCCGAGACCAGGGCAATCCAGTGGGATTCGCAAGCCTGGTTTAAGACTATATTTGAGAGAGGCAGTATTAAGTACAAGCAAGAGCTCGCAGAGTGGCGGGCTGCACGTCTCCGTCACATCACTGGCATACCTATCGATCAAGACCAGGCTGACGAGGTCGGCTATGTCATGTACCGAGTTTCTGAGATCGCAGCTGCGAGGGAAAGAGAAAGACGACGACGGGAGCGACAAATGGTCGAGCCAAGGCAAGAGAGGACTTTGACTGAATTTTGAATATGGAAGAGAACACAAGATTTTGATCAAGGGTTTACATTTGGGTTGGATTAAGAGGTTGTTTTGATTGAGTGTTTGATTGCTTACCATGGCGATGGGCGATAGGATGGCCTTTGGCTATGGATATGAGTTGGGTTGGAATGATTGAATTCTTGAACCACAGCTTGGATTACAGGGTAGAATTCGAGTTGTCATTGCTTTTAGTCTTGTTAGACAACAGTTGGACGTTGAAGAAGACCATGTGTCCGTAACAATGAATCCCCGTAAGACTCAAGTTCACGACAGGCAGTCTGGATCTTGGCGGCAGTATTGAATGCAAGAACATTGATTGAGAAGATTGGAGGCAACCCATTCAACATGGACGCAGCCCTCCTGGACTGGAGACCAAAGCCCAACAGCTCAAGAGTTAGGGATATGGTTCAAGACGCGCCGAGGCGCGTGACCAAATGCCTCTTTATGCCTTGCAACAGCGATGCCGGCAAACTTTGCTCAGCGGCGGGCCAACAGGCAGACAATCTGCCATCTACGCTTAATTTCTACGTTGGACATTGCCTCCAACCAAGGTCGTTGGCAAAGGCATGTGCCGCATCAAAATTTCTCCCCCCCAACGCACAGCCGAAGCTGCAAAACAGGGCAGAGGGTAAGTCAGCGACGAAGTATTTCTCTTTCCCCCAGTTTCCCCTCCGTCGCATCCATGGTGAAGTGAACGCCAGAGTGAATTTGAAGGATTCAGTTTTCTAGTAGGTTGAAGAAGAAAGGAAAGAAAAGTTCAAAAGAGAGGTTGAGTCGCGGTGGTTTTGTTCTGTGCGGCGGGTGGGGTGCGGTCGGAGCGGAGAATCGATTTGCCGTGATTGATTGGGGGGTTGGTTTGCTCTGGAAGCGAGATGGGGGAGAGATCATGAAGTTGGATCCATCGCATTTGAAGAATGTCATGAACTTGACCTTGAACTAGAATTCTATTTTTTTCTATTGACTATGCTTCAAAATTCTTAGTTGAAAGGTCTATTCTAAGATACACCTCCCTCAACGGACTGCCCGTGTTTCAATTGCAACATGAAACCATGGATTGAATGGCTGCAACACAGCAACAAAGCCCAACAGTGACAAGACTTGGCTCTTCCAGGAAGGTACTTATCTATGCGCCAGCGGTGAGTCAAGGATCCAGGTTTCTTTCTTGTACTCTGCAGCACATCCCGTCTCGTGTCGTGTGCCTGATGGACAAGAATGGCCCATCGACATTCGTTGAAAATGCACTGGACGCGCCCCTCTTCGAGAGCGGATCAAACCACGGCAAACAGGGGCACTCCCATTCGCCTGGAGATGGTGGATTTTCCCATCGATGGTCTGCAACGGACCTCTTACGGGGCTCGTTCACAGTGGGCTCCAGCTCGTTAGGCTGCTCTGCCTCTGCCAACAAGTCAGCTCACATCCAATCGAGGTTCCGTGATGCTCCTTTGGCTCAGGTTGCATCTGAGTTGAGTCACACTTCTTGGTTCACGTTGCTTTTAGGAGGTTTCTCCGGGACTGGGTTTCTTTCGTGTTCCTTTTCACATTGTGTATGTCTTCTTGGCTTGCCTACTGTATCTTGTGATATCCTACTGTTTTTCTTCCACCATCAAACCTCTTTCCTCACTTCCTCGCGAATCTCTCCCATCCCTGTCACGTCTGCTCTATCAAGTGACGCATTGCCACTCCGGACCCTGATCGGCAAACATCCGACGACCCCTTGATCTTGCCTCCTTTCACGCACCATCCATCCATCCACGTCCATAGGCATTAAAACTGGAAGCTGCCGTCATTAGCTACCCCGCTACCCCGCCTCCGGTTCAAGTTTGATCAGCAAACAAATACCAACATCGACACCCAACAACGCAAAGAATAATAGCTTGGCGCTTTCATTAGCAACCAAGCTCGACGTTTAAAGCTTCATATACGACTACAAGTTACCGATACTAGCATCCGACACTTTTTTCTTCTCTACCTATATCATTCGAATTGCCCAAGATGGCTGGCGGTCCTGGAACGAGCTCTCGCGGTCGCGGAGGAAAGTTTCGAAAGCCCGCTCGTGGAGGTGAGTTTGTTTGGCGCCTTTATTCTTTCACCGTCTACTGCTCTTGGTTTGGCGAATCTAACACGACTCTAGGTGGCAAGAAATTCTCGCGCGATATTCGTCCCGTCGACGCCGATGGCAACGAGATCAGCATGTGGAGCGTTGACGCCAAACACAAGGACGACGATGACGATGACGACAGCGAAGATGACGAGACCACCGAGGACGAGACTACCGAAGAAGAAGAAGACAGCGACGATGACGACGATGCTCCTGGCCCTTCCGCGGCAGCAGCCCAGGAACTATCACGCGAAGACCGCAAGGCTGAGAAAAAGGCCCGCAAAGAGGCAGCCATAGCCAAGCAGAGGGCCAAGACTGTCGAGGTCGGCGACATGCCTTCGAGCGACGATGACGACGACGATAGCGAGGAGGACAGTGACGAGGATGACGATATGCCCGCCAACCCCAATCACTCTAAGAAGGCCCGCAACCAGACCAAGGCGGGTGTTGAGGAGATCACAGAGGGGGTCAGCAACATGGCTGCCCCAAGTCGACGTGAGCGCGAGGCTCTGGAGGCGGCTGCCGCAAAGGAGAGACATATGCGCCTGACAGCACAGGGCAAGACAGACGAGGCCAAGGCCGATCTGGCCCGCCTCAAGGCCATCCGCGAGCAGCGCGCTCTCGATGCTGCTCGAAGACAGGTGAGTCTTTATTCCCACCATTTTGGCATCATCAGTCTACGATTCATTACTAACTTGGTGATAGGCTGAGCGTGAAGAGAAGGAAGCACTGGAAAAGGCTAAGAAGGCCGAGTTTGAGGCCAAGGAGGCTCGTCGGAAGGAGACGGCCGCCAAGAAGGGAAAGAAGAAATGAAGAACGGTCTAAAAGTTGCGATGGCGATGATGAAGACCTTTGGTTGGTTATCAGCTGGTTCCCGTTTGGCATTGCATTGCATTGGATTGCGGCATTCATGGCATTGATGCATGGGTTGCCGATGCTACAATGGTGATCGGCTCGCTTTTCTAAAAGCGTATAGCGACATGAATGATGACTATCTTTTTTCCTCGCATGATTTTGGTTTCTGAAGGGCGATGTGTGAGACTAAATAAAAGATGATAGAGGTGGACGAATGCTTGGCGAAGAGTAGAGTTGGAACAGTTGACGTTGCTACTCTATTTCCCTAGCGTCAATATGAACAGCGTTACAGATAACGAATACTAAACTTCTACTTGGACTTTTCAAGAAGGTCTCAGACTGGTTTAAACGAAAGTTCATAACCAACGTTCCAGTTGGATTTGCTCTGGCATATCCCCCCATGGCGGGATGCATAGAAGCAGCAGGGATTGGTAGTAAGGGCATAGAAGACACCTGTGGCTTTCAATATTCACAGCACATATTGATATGATAATATTATTTCGGCCAGGTACTCAGGCTATGGATGTATTTCCGTTCCTCATATACTCCTTTCAGTGTCGTCATTGTGGGCGATTGGATTAAGCGCTGAGATGGAGGACTTGACGGTTGAGTGTTAGCAGTTGCTATCCTTACACCCATAACGAAAAGAATAAAAATTAGCCGGCCCTCGCTATCTCCCATGATTGTAACCATCATAGATCCCTCCCAAGACCCTTAAAGGCTATCCCCGTCTGTGTCGAGTCGAGGCGGAGGCGGCAGTAAGCTAAAGTACAGGGGTGGAGTAGGCGGCTGTGGTTCCCCACAAAGCCCGTTTGGACCAAAACGGAAGGGACTGCCAGAGAAAAAAAAAATCACTGGAGTCCCCAAAAAAATCGACGTCGGCCAAATCGCCTTCCGAGCTTTCTCTCCAACCTCACGAACCACCACGGGCGAGCATCACAGGGACCCAAACCAGGATACCCTCACCGCTCTATAGTCTCCCCCGAAAACATAGTCGACATAGCGGATAAACGTCCTCACCATGGCCGAATCTTCGCTGCAGGTCCGTCCTCACAGTTGCCCTCGTGCCCCGCCTGTCGCCAGCCAAACATGACGGCAAGCATGGCAATAGGAAGCCGTGAAGCTGACCCAAGCACTATAGGATCGCCTGCGCGACCATGCAAAGGCCTTTGATGGCCTCTTGAGTCTCATCCCGGCCAAGATGTATTATGGCGAAGACACAAGTGTACGTTTTTGACTTCAAACAACCAACCTACTCTCCCCCCCCCCCCACAGAGAAAACCACACCACCTGTCATCCACCGCGCAATTCCACCCAGCAGCCTGCAGACAAGGCTAATCCATATCTTATAGAACCAATGGAGCAAGAAGAAGCAGACAAAGCAAGAGGCCGCCGCCGCCCGTCGCGGAAAGCTGGACCCTGACAGCGAGCTTAACAGAAACGCTAAGGAAGTGATGGATGAGCGCGCAAAGAACAAGCGCAAGCTACGCGAGATGCAACAAGAAGACGATGGCGATGAAGAAGATGAGTGGGAGGACTACGACCCCGTCCCCGGTGTTGATAGCGAGAAGCCTGGCGAAGGCCTCAAGACAAAGACCGAAGGCAACAAGAAGCAGAAGCTCGACGACGACGAAGTAGAAGCCGAGACCCCAGCCGAGGCAGCATCCTCCAAGCTCTCAAGAAAAGAGGAAAAGAAGGCCGCCAAGAAGGAAAAGAAGAAGGAGAAGAAGGCTGAGAAGAAGACCAAAAAGTCAGAACCCACCGACGCAGACAATGAGGCTCCCGCCCCTACGCCCAAATCACAGAAGCAAGCCAAGAAGCAAGCCAAGGCCCAGAAGCAAAAGGAGGCGGACGAGACAGCGGCTGTTGAAGGTGATGGTGAGGTTGAGCCTATGGATATCTCGGGGCTAGAAAAGGACGACGAGGCTACCGACAACTCGATGCCCGAATCTGAGCCACACTCTCCTACCTTCGACTCCTCCTCAACTGCCCCTGGTGCTCCCGCTGAGCCTGTCAGCGCAACCACATCCGTCTCATCCACCATTCCCCCCTCCGAGAAGCCCAAGCACATCAAGATCCCCGCCGACACCGAGGCCCTCCGCGCACGGCTAGCGGCCAAGATTGAGGCCCTACGTGCCGCCCGAAAAGCTGACGGTCCCGACGGCAAGCCCATCCGCACACGCCAGGAGCTCATCGAGTCGCGGCGGAGGAAGCAGGAGCTTCGCAAGGCCCATAAGCAGGAGCTGCGCAAGCAGGCTAGGCTGGAGGAGCAGCGGAAGCGCGAGGAGGCTCTGGCATCCAGCTCTCCCGGTGTCAGAAGTCCCGCTGTCGAGCTCGATGAGAACTCCAGCAACTTCACGTTTGGCCGCGTAGCCTTTGGCGATGGCGCCAAGCTCTCGCATGACCTCAGCTACGTCCTCAACCAGGGCAAGAAGAAGGGTCCTTCAGATGCCAAGACTGCCCTCATCAAGGTGCAGAACCAGAAGAAGCGCCTTCAGGAGCTCGACCCCGAGAAGCGCGCCGACATTGAGGAGAAGGACGCCTGGTTGACTGCCCGCCGCCGCGCCGAGGGCGAGAAGATCCGCGACGACGAGGCACTTCTCAAGCGTGCCGTGAAGCGTAAGGAGGCAGCCAAGAAGAAGAGCGAGAAGGCCTGGCGCGAACGGTCCGACGGTGTCAAGCTTGCGCAGAAGGAGCGTCAACGTAAGCGAGAGGACAACCTGCGCAAGCGCCGTGATGACAAGCTCCTCGGAAAGGCTGGCAAGAAGAAGAAGAAGCCCGCCGTGGGAACCAAGAAGAAGGGCCGCCCTGGCTTTGAGGGAAGTTTGGGTGTCGGCGGACGAAAGAAGTGAAGCTCAGGGATGACAAGTCGAACATAATGCCAACGAGAAAGACGAAAGGGCTGAAAGAAAGAAAAAATAAGCAAGATTGATTATGCTTTGTTTATTCTCAAGACACGGCGCTGGAGGAGTCCCGGTCGGCAAAAAAGCAAAATAGGGGATGATGGATTGATGTATCAAAGGAGCGGCGCGCAGAGAGAGATTCATCTTTGTAAGGCATATAGCACATAGTGGACGTTTTCCCCCTTGATCAACATGAATGAGAGAGCGTGCCTTGAACGCGCGCCGTTTAATGCAGAATGAATCCTTCTTGCCTGGGTGTGCAAATTGCCCCATAAGATCCCAGCCGCCCGTCCCATATTCTCATCTGTCCCAATGACACCAGTCTTGAAACCATCGCCAACTAGCCTCGAGAACATCACCATCACCACTGAAAAGAAAGACACCACATCATCCGCTCTTTCAAACAGACGCCCGTGTTCCATGAGACAGAGAGAGCACATTTGCCCCCTTTTTGTTTTTCTTCTCATTACAACAGTTTACCAGCAGAAACCCCCTTCCCCTTCCCCCTCCCCCTCCCAAAAAAAATTCAACGACAAACAGCACGGCTTTGGCTTTAGTACGCTTCACGTATCGTATCAACCTATGGGCTCCGTCCCCTTTCCTTTGTCCTTCCTGAACACACATACATACACAAACACTGTCATTTCCGTCCCTCTTCTTTTTGTTTCCCAAAAACAACGGAAGAATAGATGAGTCTCGACCAAGATAATAAAAAAAAAGAACAAGAACATTAAAAAAAAAAGGGCATAGGGGGCCGGGAGTATGCGGGCCACCGCCAACACCACCAGTAAAACATCCATGGCAGGCCCTTCAGCAATGAATGGCAGGACAGCTGGAGCCCGAGTTCCTCGGCGTGCCCTGGTCAAGAAAAAAGCTGCGCCCTGGTTCCCGTTTGCGCCAAAGTCAAGACCCCTGAATTTCCTTCGATTGCTCCATGTGGTAAGGTAAGGGTGGTGTAGGTTCGTGGGTCCTCGCCGTACTCCCCCTGACGGGAGAGGCGAGGCTATTGTCGTCAATTCGTGAAGAACTATAGAGGCGGGTGAGATCGGCAGAACGGAGGCCTCGAGAGAAATGGTTGGGTTTGGCTTGGCCTGGGCGCAAATCGGAAGTTGGTTTGGGTGTTACCAAGGCGTGATGCTCCATGATGTCGACACGCATGTGGCCTAGATGAGTACGTCTATAGGAGGGAATCGAGTCGGGTGAAGACGCTCAAACAGGCTGCAACAACTTCGAGTTGAAGCTCCTTGTCCTTGCCGCTGTTGACCTCCTGTGACAATGTTAGCTCTGGAATTCTTGCGAGTCAAGAATAACCTACGTCTGCAATCGCCTGGGGCAGGTTGGCTCCAATTCCATTCTGCACAGCCTTCTTGCCAAACGGCCACTGGCTGTAGTCAGCAAGCAGATCATCTGTCTGCGCAAAGGCCCTTTCGCGGGCCTCGTGGCCAAGGGTTGACAAGGCGTTCTCGAGGACGTTAGCGGCGTAGGCGGCGCAAACCATGGCGATGCTGCGTGTGTAACGGAACTCGAGCGACTCGGGGAGGAACTGGCTACCGTTGAGGACGACGGTTCGTTGGGTGAGGATGTTGCGGACGCGGCGACGGATCTCCTCCTTGGCGCCACCATCGGCGACGGGGTGGGTGGCCATGTCAAAGAGGAGGAAGTTGCGCTTCTCGGTGCGAAGGATTCCCTTGTCGACGAGGCCCTTGGCAAGGCGCTCTCGGACCTGCTTGAGCTGGTATCCGATCTTCATCAAGTTCCATGTCTCGCCTGCATGCCAAAGAAAGGGGTCGTTAGCGAGGAGAATTCGAGACTCGTCAGTCAGGGCAGTGCTATTTACCGCTCATCAAGTCAATCCAGGTTGCGACGCTCATCTTTTCGCTCTGCTTCATCATCTTGAGGGCTTCGTCGAGGAGGACCTCGCCGGTGAGGGCGTCATCTATGACTTCGATGTTGCGGTCTGCGAGAGGGAATCGTCGCCTGGAAGCATCCTTCTCCATTGCGATGCGACCACGGAAGGCAAGCTCGATGACGATGCATCCTCGGAGGGCGTAGGAAATGTTGTCGTTCCAGAAAGAGAGGTAGCCCTGTAGAATTGTGGTTAGAGTCATGCTCTCGAGGCAAAACAGGACAGCTGCCCTGAAGCATTTTTTGGTGCATGTGCCTACCTGCTTATCCTTGAGACCAAGCAGTAGAACCTCCTCCATAAGGGTGAGCTTGGGCTGCTTGCTTCGCTCAGCGCTCTCGCTAATGTCTCGAGGGTCATATGCGATCTTGTGGCCATTCTCGGTGTTCTCGTAGCTCGTCTCGGGGCCGCTGTCCCTAGTGTTGGGGGTGCTCGTTCTGGGGCCAGAACCGTTGCTGGCGTCTCCCTCAGCTGAGGGACCTGCGCCGCCCGCACCACGGCGTCGCGTCAATCCCGATGACATGTCGAAGAGGATGGATGTATGGGGGTATTTGACAGTGGGAGGAAGAGGAACCGAGCCGAGTCGAGTCGGAGGCGAGCGAGGCTATTCGGGAGAAGTTGGTTTGTCGAGGCGACGTTGAAGGGGCAATCTGATGGCCGGGAACTTGATTGACTGGACTGGGCTGGGCTGAATGGGGTGGGTTGGTGCGCCCAAGAATTAGGGGTTTTGGGACTGGGTCTGTCTGTTAGCTCTGGAAGCCACCCAGCCAGTGACACTTCAGTTGAGTAGGTAGACAAAGGGGGCCCTAGCACAGCACGAAACGGCAAGCCGAGGGCAGTGGAAGAAGCTGTTTTGGCCTGTCTCGTCTTGTTTGAATGCTCCTTGCCAATGCAATGTCAATGTCGCGGCGAGAAAAATACTGACTGACCTGGCTTCTTGGGGGGACGCTAGAGCAGGGGTTGGTTGGTTGATTGTCAGGTCTCGCTTCTCAGCCGACGATGATCCGTAGGAACGGGACAAGCTTCAACGGCTTCTAACGGGTGGGCGAGAGTGCTAGTAAGAGGAAGAACAGTAGGCTTGGCGGCGGTGAGTAAAAAAAAAAGAATGCAGAGTGCACTTCGGTCTCAAAGCTGAAGCCTGATGAGATGGTGTATCTGCTCAAGGCAGACCCAAGGTACCTTACCTTACACGCTGGCGGCCGGCGAGGGGGATTTTCCGCATCAGCGCAGGGCGTGATAGGACGCCTGCCCTGTGAGTGACCTCTTGAAGGAAGGGAGCAGGAACGAGGCCGAGGATAATGCAGGGAAGGAGACGAGGGAATACGAGATAGCCAATCTTTTTTGAGTCGTCTATCAACTTTAAAACACGAATGCCCTCTTTTACATGGTTTTTTCCATCGTTCCCGAGGCATCTAATAAAGCCAAGAGCTTGAATCTCAAGTCGCGTGAAGGGATCTAGACTGTGACAGCTCGCACACGACTCTCTACCTGTAACATCCAGGAACAGCAATCGCCGAGTCCAGACCAGGCTGTGGATAGATAGATTGATCTCGCGCAGGATTCTCCTCTCTGAGGGAGAGTAGGCACAGTCAGCATTCCCCCTTGGTGTAAATAGTCGGCTCCCCACCTACAGCTCCAACCCTCCCTTTATCTCAGCCTCATTCCCCAAATACATCCTGCCAGCTTGGCTCTCCGGAGCTCTCTCCCAATGTTTCCCTCTAAACGCAAGCTGTTTCACCGCCCTACGTACACGATACGTACCTTAGCCCGTAGCAATCGCCCCATCAGGAAAGGACTGGAGCCAGGGATTCTCCGCACGTGCCACCCACTCGCCGCAATGCGCTAATCTGGACCTCTTAGTCAGCCACAAAGCCAAGAAACACCATCACACACAATTTCAACTTCATCTCATCAAATTCACCTCAAGCCATCCATTGACCTCGATGAGATGGTGACCAGGACATGCTCAGCATGATTCAAATGCCCCAATTTCTAATGTTCAGGTATAATACGGTGCTCACTATTAGCAAACCTCCTCCGATGTCCATCCTGTCGACCGTTGTCCTCTACAATCGTTGATCCAACGAGTCAAAGCCCTAAACCGATTCGCGAACCATATCCGCCGTAACTACATCGAATTATTCTTTCATCAACATTGCCGAGTAATTCCAAGGGTGTAAAATGCAACTCTTGGCTCTCGTCATTGCCCTGGATCGCGTTTAGCCCTGCCTCCTGAAGTCAGGGGTGCCTGGGCAGATTGGGGTATTTGGATATCAAGTTGTGGCATGACATACCACACTGGAATCATGTCAAGTGACCATGGCTGCTCGCGTTCATTATGGTCAGATCAAGCATCTCAGACATATCCACTGGTTGAAATGAGTTGGAAAAAGTCGGCGTGCCTCCTGGTACGGTCGTTGACTCAGGATCCTGTCGTGTGTCCATTTTGATGGTCGACTAAGGGCAGTACGCTGTTGTGTCTGGCGTGGACTTACATCCCTTCCCCTTTGGGCAGCTTTCGCTTCGAGTACGGGCCACCTACTGTGGTGCCTTGGGCATAGGCGGTGATGCTACCCGTGTGTTGGCCGACAGGGTGCGCAACTGTCAGTCAGCTGCCCGCCAGCCAACCCCGCCTCAATGCAGGTACCTTTATCATTCAAAACCCCGGAGCATTTGGCAACAGCGGACAGGAGGTCGGCAACTGGTCTAGTAGTAGAGCGCATGGTTTGGAACCAGCTACCCGACGGGGTAGGCTGCCCAGGTCATGAGTTCGAACCTAGGTCAGTTGATCCAGGCCCCGTCTTCATACACGCCGCCAGCCCCTGGACTGAGCCGGCTAAGGATCCCGGGGACGCCCGCCTTAGACGGACAGCATTCGAGGTTGGAGTTCGGCGAAAACAAATACTTCGCGAAAGCAGGGCGCGCTGTAGTCTCGACGCTGAGTGAGAGCGGGAGCAGGGCGAATAATTTCTTTTTTGGTGTTTTCATCAAAACTGATATTCGCATTTTTGCTTTCTCTCTCCTTTCTGCATTTACCAGCTTTGCGCCCGTCTCTTTTTGTTCATGCCTTTTGATATCCATATCGCCCGATTTTGGTGATATTCTTTACATAGGTGTAGGATAGAGTATAATACCTATAATGCAACTCTGCTTGCCCCCCACACTCATGATGGAATTGGTCCAACGCTCTTCCTCCACAGGTCATCAAAGTCAATGTTCTGGGACTCAAATAGCTCCCGAATCCTCTTGGCTGCAGCCTCCTGCTTCTCGGGTCCAAAGCCGCCAGGTTGCGTTGCCTCGTACTGCACAATCTCGATCCAGCGATAGAACAGGTCCTCCTTTCCAAGCTCCACAAGCGCATCCCTAAAGGCAAAGACTTGGCGGCGTCGCTCGTCTTCGCTCGAAGCAGTGGGTCCTCGTGTGTCGTAGGACATCCAGCCGTAGTCGGGGTGGTGTACCAAAACAAGGCTCTTGAAAGCATCCAGGGCGATCTCCTTCTTATCGACCATACGGTGAGCCAGGATCATGCGCGACCAGTCGAGGTCCCACTGGCCGTTCATGAGGAGGTAGCCAGTCTTTTGTTCCTGAAGCATGGGGGATGTTGCTTGTTGGACGTAGGCAAAGAGGATCTTCTTCGAATCTTCATCGGCAAAAAGGTCCTTGATGACCTGGTCCCATTCCCGGCTGCGGCGCACGTAGATTTCCTTGGCACGGAAGCCGACCTGCCATCTCCACTGGCAAGGGTTACCACGAGCCTGTCCAGCGACGAACTCGATGGGCCAGGGCCAGACGAATATAAGAAGGATAAAGTCGACCATCATGGTAAATGCGCGTTTACCAATCTCCCAAGAAATCTCGGACCACGTTGACTCAGCCGTATTCAAGGTCGTCTCATTGTCATGACCAAGGCCAGTCATGATGAGCTTCCAGTACCAGGGGACGATCCAGTACATGCGTAGAACAAAGAGCAAGACGACGACAATGTTCATGCCGACAGGAACCATGAAGATCTTGCGCTTTAGGTCGGCGGGCTTGGAGTCGACGTGGGTGATGTAGACATGCTTCTCTGAGAGGGAGCTGATGAAGGGCTCCAGGACTTCCGGGGGCCTCTTGAAAGGAGAAGGGGGCGCGCCATCCTTTGGTGAGGAATTGGCGGGTTTTGACTTGGCCGCTCTCTTATTCGGAGCCATATTGGGTGGTGTCTGGCCGTGGATTGAGCGATAGAGGTTGCAGTTGTTGGAGGTTAAAGAGAGTGTTAGTGTTAAAGAGTTGTGAGATGTGTTGTCTAGAGATGAGCGATGGTGGTCCACAAAAATGTCAGGACAGACCTTGTCATGTCCAACAGGTGTCTCTTGCCCATGCGCGCATCAATTGAGCCGGGCCAAGTTTCAAAAACTGCATACTACATGTATGAATAATTATAACCTCAAAACATCTAATTTTGTAATTTTACCTCTTGTTTTGATCAATTCATTGTCATCCATCCAAATCACTTGTCCCTATTGGTGTCGTGAGCGTGATGTGGCGGACAATCCCAACGCCGACGCCGCTGGGTGTGGCTGAAAAAAAGCCGGGTCTGCTTCTGCCGATGATCCATTGAATGGCACTCGAGTTCGAGATCTGAGCACTACCCACCATCACGCCAAATGTCGAGACAGACTTGCCCCCAGTCTGTCAATCCCTTATCGTGGAAATGTTAAGAGCCCGTGCCTTGCAGGTGAGAATATTAGATGCCCTCTCAATTGCCAATTGCTAATTCGACTTCTAGGGACACGGTAATTCCTTCGTTTGCGCCTACTGCCGTCTCAAGCTTTCGCCGAGGGAAGCACAGCTCAGAGATCGCCATGCATCAACTTCTATAATATCAGCCGGGACACCTGGGCTATTACAATGCCATCCTACGCAGTCTCTGGGTGTGCGAGCCCTTTCAACGAGCTCCCCACTTCATCGGCCGGACGATAAAGGGTCCCCTCCCAAGCCGGGAGGCTTCCCGGGAGGGGGTTTTCCTGGAGGATTCGGGGCAGGAGTAGGGTCTTTTGGCTCTTTTGGAGTCGCCAAATCGACATCAGAAGCCGCCAAATCAACCTCGCTTCTCCCTCATGAGCTCGAGGCTCGTAATAGGATGGGACTCGCCCCCAAGAAGCCGGCACCTGTCGCACAGGTCCCAGAGCCTCCCCAGACAGCCTTGGCAAGTCAGGGCCATGACAAGAGGAATAAAAACAAAAAGCAGATGCGCCAAAACAAGGCTGACAACAGGGCTGAAAACATGGCTGCTCTTACATCGGCTCTTGCGGAGGCTTTCAAGACGGACCGTACCCCCGCTCCAGTGGCGACGCCCAAGGCTTGGTCCAGCAATGAACCTGAAAAGCCAGCTGCTCCAGCTGCTCCAGCTACGCCTGCCTGGGGGGCTTTCAGTTCTCGCAGGGTTGACACGCAATTACCAATTCGCGAACCACAGTCACAGGCCAAGCCCGAGAAGCAATTGCACAAAGCACCTGTAACGCCTGAGAGGCCTACCGGGGACGCCTGGGGGGATATGAAGCGTGCCGCGCGAACGACAAGCGACAGCGTCGAGGAGCACGGTGGCGATTTCTGGGATGCACTCGAGACCAGAGTCAGTGGCTTCCGTGGCAAGCCCGGCACTGCCTCTGGATCTGGTAGCCAGCAGGTTCCGTCTGGTGCAATCCAAGATTTCTGGACCCAGGATCTTCAACCGCCGCAGGAGCAGCAACCGAGGCGCAAGTCTCGTTTCGAGGCCGAGGATGAGGTTGATGATCGACGAGGCAAGAAGGGCAAGCGCCCTAAGAATACGCGACGGCACGATGAAGAAGACGATGAGGATTGGGATGAGGATTCCATTCGTCGATGGGAGTCGAGGCAGCGCAAGAAGGCTGACAAGGACGCCAAGAAGCGTCTCGAGGCAGAGGCTGATCATGCGCCAGTGCCCATCTTCCTCCCCGAGTACATCAGCGTGGCCAACCTGGCCCAGGCGCTACAGATTCGGAATGCAGACTTTCTGCATGATCTCGAGACCATGGGCTTTGAGGAACTCACCAACGACACCATCATGACTGGTGACACGGCAGCTCTCGTCGCTCAGGAGTATGGATTTGATCCCACCGTTGACACTGGTTCTCAGCGAGATCTACGACCTCGGCCTGCGGCAGAGGATCCATCCTCGTTGCCTAGTCGCCCTCCTGTGGTCACCATCATGGGTCATGTCGATCACGGAAAGACAACTCTCCTGGACTGGCTGCGCAAGTCATCAATTGCTGCTCAGGAACATGGTGGCATCACCCAGCACATCGGTGCCTTTGTGGTTCAGATGTCATCTGGAAAGCAAATCACATTTCTCGACACTCCAGGTCACGCAGCATTCTTGTCCATGCGTCAACGAGGTGCCAACGTTACTGATATCGTTGTTCTGGTTGTGGCAGCCGACGATAGTGTCATGCCTCAGACGATAGAGGCCCTGAAGCACGCTTCAGCTGCTAAAGTCCCTATTATTGTCGCCATCAACAAGATCGACAAGGAGGACGCTCGAGTGGAGCAGGTCAAGCTCGATCTCTCCCGCAATGGGGTTGAACTTGAGGACTTTGGAGGTGATGTTCAGGTCGTCCCAGTCAGTGGCAAGACCGGCAGGGGTATGGAAGACCTTGAGGAGAACATTGTCACCCTGTCCGAAATCCTTGACGTTCGCGCAGAGACGGACGGCATGGCTGAAGGCTGGATCCTCGAGTCCAGTGTCAAGCCTACTGGCAAGGTCGCCTCGGTGCTCGTCAAGCGAGGAACCCTGCGTCTTGGCGACTACATTGTCGCCGGTAAGACGTGGGCCAAGGTTCGTGGCCTTCGCAACGAAGCTGGCGCTGAGATTCCTGAGGCACCGCCTGGAACCCCTGTCCAGGTCCTCGGTTGGCGTGACCTTCCTGAGGCTGGCGAACAGGTCATTCAGGCCCCTGACGAGAGCAAGGCCAAGACGGCAGTTGAGTATCGTCAGGAGATGGCCGAGAGAGAGGAGAGCTCACAACAGCTCGCTGAACAGGAGCATCGCCAACGTGAGAAGGCCGCAGCGGAGGAGGCTGCAGAGGCTGAAGGCACCGAGGCGGACGGTGAGGCGGATCACAGCACGTCGGAGCCTGGCATCACGTACCAGAACTTCATCGTCAAGGCCGATGTGGCCGGTTCGGTGGAGGCGGTATGCGGTACCGTGCAGGAGCTGGGCAACAACGAAGTCCAGTCCAAGATCCTGCGATCCTCTGTCGGCCTCATCTCCGAGTACGACGTCGACCACGCGGCCGCGTCCAAGAGTATCATAATCAACTTCAACAACACTGTCCTCCCCCACATCCGCCACCGCGCAGACGAGGCGGGCGTGCGCATCATCGACCAGAGCGTCATCTACCACGTGGTGGACGACGTCAAGGCCGCCCTCTCGGACCTCCTGCCCTACAACATCTCGCACAAGGTTCTGGGCGAGGCCGACGTGCTGCAGCTGTTTACCATCAACATCAAGAAGCGTGTGCAGAAGACCATTGCCGGCTGCAAGATTCGTAACGGATCCATCAAGCGTACCTCGATGGTCAAGGTGATCCGAGCCGGCGAGGTCGTTTATGAAGGTGAGTTTCGATCCCCTTTTTCTTTCTTCCTGTAGAAGTATTTGTTCTTATACTAACTGTTTCGTTTAGGCAAAATCGACACGCTCAAGCACGTCAAGAAGGATGTCATGGAGATGGGCAAGGGTACCGAGTGCGGTATCGGCTTCGAAGACTTCCAGGACCTCCAGATGGACGACCAGATCCAGACATACGAGGTCCTTAAGGAGAAGCGCACATTGTAAGAACAAGAGTGTAAAAAAAGGGTGTCAAATGTATGAAATCACAAAAGTAGAGACTCTTCCCCAGAGGAAGGGGATGTGTATGAATAGGTTAAATGAAAGCATGGTCTGATGAAGGGAATAAGGGGGGTCATGTATGAAAAAAGTGGGAGTATGGATGGGGGGCGATATATATCAACAATCTCAATATTCATGTAAAGATGTCGAGATTAATAGATCATGATTCATATTTTCCAACTTTTATGCCTACACTCTCATGCTATCGTAAATCAAGTTGAGAATGGACTTTGTTTTGTCATCTCATCGAGCTCATCTCCTCAACCTGGCTCCCTTTTCTTTCAGACCTCCCTATTTCACCGTCTATACGGCGCTCCAACGGCATTTGATGAAAATGTCCTCGTGGTAACCGTAGCCTGAGACCGCTCCTTCTCCAGCTTGGCCAAACCAATACGGTCTGTCACGGGGGTAGCCTCAATGATATTGTCAAACTCATCATCCTCATCTTCATCGCTGTCGCCATTGTCCGAGTCTGGCTGCACATCCGTAGCAGGCTTGAACTGTTGCTGCTGCTGATGCGGGTTAGGGATGGTGGCGGGCTTCTTATCGTCTTCCTGGTTCGGGTTTGTAAAGGTCTTTGAGGCGAGGACCTTGCGACGGATCTCGGCCATTGCGTCTTCATCGTCCGAGTCGTCGGATATTGCATAGCGGTCCTTTTCTTCCTCCTCTTCTTGCACGATCGGCTTCTGTGGTTTCTTTCCCAGATATATTCCATCTACGCTGTCCTCGTCGTCCTTATCAGAGCCCTCCTCGTCATCATCCTCTTCATCATCGTCATCGGAAGAGTCCATACGTCTCCGGTTGGTGTTTCCGCTGGCCCAGATATCGTCGTTGCCCTCTTCCCTGCTTTCGTTATACTCCCTCTCTAGCTGCTCCATCCACTCCTCCTCGGTCTTCTTCACGCTAGCCTCGTCGGTACATGCGGCATAGCGCTTGAGCAGGCTAGAGTTGATTTCGAGGAATGACGGTCCGTACGAAAAGGGCTCTAGGATCTGCTCCGCCCAGTCCGGGTGTCCACAGATATAAAAAGCTGCCGCGAGAGCCTCGACACAGTTCAGTCGCCAGGGCTTGCCGTAGTTGACGGTATTCGCAGCGACGAGATACGGCAGCAAGCGCTCACACTTTCCTCCAACCTTGTTCCACTGAACCTCCTTCGTTCTCGCCCAGGAGCACTCGACAACGGCAGCGCCATACTGGTCCATGAGCTCGCGGTCGGCGGGGGAGACGACGTGTTTGCCGTTGGGGGTGATGATGACGCCGTTGTGGCGCTGGCCGAGGTGGAGGTCGCGCATCATGCCGAGCTTCATGAGCTTCTTTCCCGAGCACCGCTTGGGGTCGCAGTGGCCGAGGTCCCAGCAGGCGGCCTTGAAGGCTGGACGGCGTGATGAAGGGCCGTCTTCGTCGCCGTCATTGTTGCGGGGTGCTCGAGGACGCGGGGGGCCATGACCTCCTTTCTTGCCCTTGGAGTTGAAGTCTTTCTTGTGACGCACCATGATCAAGTTGATGGGCTAGTAGCGTTTGTGCAGTTGATAACTTGAGGTAGCCGTTGGGTGCCAGTGAAAGTTAAGAATGGATGGATGTCGTGACGATATTTATTTTATTTTTTTTACTTTCCCCAAGAATCTTTAATAGGTTTTGACCTCTAGAAACATGGATGGCGGGGTTCAATGGAGGGGCAAATAGTGGAGGGTCCCTAATGGGCTGCAGAACGTCAGAGGTCCCTTAGCACCCGATGGGAAGCTCTTTCAGCGCCAAGGTCCCTGGAAGCCCGCTGTAACCGGAATCCATCAATTATCGGAACGGAATATTCAACCCACCGATGCCTTGCAGCCACTCTCCGCTCTCCACTCTAGTTCCGGTGGAAAGCCAGCCACAGTGCCACGTTCTCAGCACATCATGTCCATCCACGGTCCAGGTCCACGTTGGGTGCCTCTTTAGCGCAAGCTGTCAGTCTCTCAATAACCCCCCTTGTTTGTTGGCTTCAAGTCGGGGTTGACTCGAGTCCTGCAACCACGTCGACAGCTACAGGCTCCAGCGACGGTAACGGGGTCTGTTCGTTTTCTTGATACCACTCCTTCAACTTCAGGCTTCCATTCCAACAGCCTGATCCACATCCCCTCGACCTCGAGCTCTATACCCTGCCTTCCTCCCCGCCGCCGGCTTCCATCCGCCTTACGACCAGCTCACGCTCGTATTCGAATTGCGTTGTACCGTTCAGCCAGCGCGCGCAACTCGATCGGCCTTCTCTAATAGCTTCCGCTTATATCGCTTATTCAACACCAGTCGTATACCATGGAAGCCGCCTCTGCTCGCGCCGGGGCTCGCGACCGCTGGGGGGAGTATGCTGGCTCCGGCCGCACTCCCTCACAGCTGCAGCGCTTTATCCAGGCGGCCTGTAGTCCCGAGAACTACGAGCCTAATCTCGCCCTCAACCTCGAGATCTCGGACCTGATCAACTCCAAAAAGGGTAGTGCTCCTCGTGAGGCCGCCACTGCCATTGTCGGATACATCAACAACCGCAACCCCAACGTTGCTCTGCTAGCCCTCGGCCTGCTCGACATCTGCGTCAAGAACTGCGGATACCCATTCCATCTGCAGATCGGCACCAAAGAGTTCCTCAATGAGCTTGTCAGGAGGTTTCCGGAGCGGCCCCCGATTCGGCCGACCCGTGTACAGGCCAAGATACTCGAGGCGATTGAAGAGTGGCGAGGAACGATATGCGAGACGAGTCGATACAAGGAGGATTTGGGCTTCATCAAGGATATGCACCGGTTGCTGAGTTATAAGGGTTATGTCTTTCCCGAAGTGCGGAGAGAAGACGCTGCTGTTCTTAACCCCAGTGATGTAAGTGTCCAATTGCTCAAATCAGTCCTATCCCGTGCTCATCTTGTCTATTAGAATTTAAAATCTGCCGAGGAGATGGAAGAGGAGGAGCGCGAGGCACAATCGGCCAAGCTTCAAGAGCTCATTCGACGGGGAACCCCTGAGGACCTCCAAGAGGCCAACCGTCTCATGAAGATCATGGCAGGTTACGATACGCGATCCAAGACAGACTACCGCGCAAAGGCCGCTGAGGAGGTTGGTAAGATCCAAGCTAAGGCGCGGTTATTGGAGGAGCGGCTGGAGGCCTTCCAGGAGGGCGATAAGATGGAGGATGGCGATGTCTTTAGCGAGTTGGCGGCTGCCCTGCAGAGCGCCCAACCCAAGATCCAGAAGATGTGTGAGGAAGAGTCGGACGACCACGAGGCCGTGGCCAAACTCTTGGAGATTAATGACAGCATACATCGGACGGTGGAGCGGTATAAGTTGATGAAGAAGGGCGACATCGCGGGGGCGGCCAAGGTTGCTGCTGGCGCTCCTCCTCCCTCTTCCACTTCAGGGGCTGCGGCAGCTTCATCGAGTGCGGCCAACGAGCTATCACTCATCGACTTTGATGGCGACGCGTCCAATGCCAATGGCGCCCAGTCGAGCAGCTCCCCTGCCCCGCCTTCTGGTACTGCTGGTATCGAGAATGATCTTCTTGGACTGGATATTGGAGGAGATTCGGGCAGCTTTGGACAAGGCGGTGGTATCGCTCTTGGTTTCGGCGCAAATCAGAGTAAGTTATGACTTCAAAACGTTCATCGACGGATTGTATCAGATCGCTAACCACCATCTCAGACATCCCCGGTCCTGCTCTGCTCTCCTCCCTGACCCAGGACAACTCGGCCAAGGGTCCCGTCTCAACACCAACTCCTCCCCCCTTCTCTCAATTCGCCTCCTTCTCACAGCCCGTGTCCCAGTCAGCTACACCACAGCCCTCTCTACTTCAGCAATCTGTCCACGCGCCCCCGCCTCAGCCCGCCTCTGATCCTTTTGCTGCCCTCGGCGCTGGCCTCTCTAGCTCTCAACGGGCTTCTCCCGCGCCGCAGCAGGCTCCAGCCGCTTCCAATGATGATGACGAATGGAGTTTCTCTTCAGCGCTGCCTCCTGAGCCCGCTAAGCCCAAGGAGCACCAGGCAACCGTCAGCAACACGAACCTCCGTATCGAGTTTCGTGCCACCCGGTCACCTGCTGCCGCTAATGCCATCAATATCGTATTTGCCTTTTCCAACAATGTAGCCCAACCCATCAGCGAGCTTCACTTCCAGCTTGCCGTTACTAAGGTATGTATTTCTATTATCATCCCTCTAGAACACCAAGCTCACCAGATATTAGGGCTACGAGCTTCAACTTAAGCCTCAAACTGGGCGTGACCTCGCCCCCAAGCAGGCCCGGGGCATCACCCAAGAAGTCCAGGTCTGGCACGCAGGCAACCACGCCCAAAAGGTCACCTCAGCCAAGCTCCGATGGCGAGCCTCTTACAAGGTTGCCGACCAGCAGTCCAACGAGATGGGTGAGGTTTCCGAGTTTACTCTTGCATGAGGGAGCTTTCTTTTTTTTTCCTTGAGGTGAACAGATGGATTGGAGACGTCGAGATGGTTGAAATAGGAGAAGGACATACAGAGAGCAATAGGAGGAGTAGCTGGTTTACCTTGGTGTTGAATCATGAGAGGATGAGAGCATAGGACAAAGAAGAGAAAAAGCGACTTGGCGGATGCATGTGCTTACAAAGAAGGCCTTTGCTGTCTCTTTTGTGTGTGCTGTGAAACCATATATCACAAGTTATTTTTAGGTAGCCAAGATACTTGAAGAGAGGTCCAATAGTGCCAACTAGAAGAAGTTGGT
Source organism: Fusarium duplospermum (assembly GCA_003946985.1). NCBI lineage: Eukaryota > Fungi > Ascomycota > Sordariomycetes > Hypocreales > Nectriaceae > Fusarium > Fusarium duplospermum. The sequence goes on from NKCI01000047.1 coordinate 163,300, forward strand.
TGATTTATTCAAGACATAGCAAGAATTGGTTGCATAAACTCCATCAATATAGTCATCAAAGCGCACAAGAGGAGTACCATGAGCTTCAAAATATTACATGGATAAAGTACGTCACACAATATGTTCACCACACCGCATTACTTAATGCCAACTGTTGTCGTCTTGTCATCTTCACATTCATTCAACTCAACGCCTACTCTAAACATATCTGTCTAGCCCCTGTGAATGAGCCTCATCGCTTGGGAGACTGTGGCTCACTGTTGACGCCTCATCGCCTGTTCGTTCGTCCTTCTTCCAAAAGGAGCCTGAACCCATCCCTTCTAAGATCCCCGATCCCTTTCTTCACTTCGTGCCTTCTTGCCATGTTGCATCGATCCATCCACAACCCAGTGAACGCCGTGATTCCGAGACCTAGTAGGTTTTCCCCTTCATACATGCGAAATTCCACACGCGCCGATTCTCCAACAGTTCAAAAAACACGAAAGAAAAGAAGAAGAAAAAGAGGAGGCCATGCCGGGCCAGCCATGCTTCGCAAAGCAGAAATAGTGAAAACAAAGAAAAGAAAAGAAGGCGGAATCAAGTCTGAAGTGAGGTATCGAGGATGCCTGTACATTATGAGCAGGGGGTGTATGCTCAGCACGGCAGCGAGCCAAGGCCAAGGCCCTTCATTAAGGTCGCGCCTTCAAGGTAAGAAGCTATGTAGCTTCGTCGTCGTGTAAGTCGTTTGGGACCATATTCCATGCCCTCTAAGCGCCCAATTCGCTGACGGCAAATGAGGGAGTGGTCGGGTTCAGTGAGTAGCCGTGGGTTGTGGTCTTAGCCAGCTGCGCCATGCTCTCACGCTCAGCCTTTTCGCGTTCGCGCTGCGCCTTTTCCTGCTTAGTGATGCGAGGCTTTCGTGTAACTGAGCCTCCGCGAGATCCAGGACCGCCTCCACGGCCACTGCCAGCTCCGCCTCGAGTTGACGCTCCTCTGCCGCCACCTCGGCTGCCTCGTCCACCGCGACCACGCTTGGGAGGACCTTCGTGACTGCGATTTGTTAATAACTGGTCAATATCAACCGCTTTTGGAAATACATACCCAGCTGCGGGCTTCTCAACCTCTGGCACCAGGGGTCCAGAGTAGACAAAGAATCCGTCACGGCTGGCTGCCGCCTGGGCCTCCCACAGAAGCTCTGAGTCGTCCACAAAGTCGTCATCAACGTCGTACTGATCCTCCTTGAAGTTGCGCTTCTTCTTAGGCTTGGCCTGGGCGTCGGGGCCGCTGGTGCCACCGTTGTCGGGGTTGCTAGCCTCGGCGTCGGAGAGATCAACGGACATTTCATCACCCGATTCGCGACCAGATTCCGCCTTTTCCAGGGAGGCGGCTGCAGCGGCAATTCGAGCCTTGCGATCCCGGTTGGCCGCCAGACGAGGGTGGAGCGCATCCCATCCATATCGATCCTCAGCCATGCGCATAAAGTTGACATAACGATTTGTCTCTCCAGCCTGGATTGGGACGCTGAGGACAATGGTTGGCGCCTGGAGTTCTTCCCCAGGCTTGGCTCGCCCAAAGTCGAGGATAGACCGGCCTTCGCTCTCCTGCATGTCGTCGAGGTTGTCGGTCTTGGGAGTTGAAACTCCAGTATGCGGCTTCTGCTTCGGAGATGATCGCTTGATAGGGCCGTTGGAGATGGTAGTAAAATTAGACTCTTTAATAACTGGGCGCTGGACAGGCGGTGGTGGTGGAGGCGGGTCCTTCTTAGCCTCCTGGGCAAGTGATCGTGAGGATGGTGTAGGTGTAGAAATTACTTGGGGTTCCTTTGAGGGAGATGATGGTTGTGAGGGCTCTTGTGCTTGGAAACGGGGCTGATTCGAAGCCGGCTGGAATGAGGTACGAGAATCACCGCCGCCGAGCAAGCTTGCAATTGTTGGGGAGCGATTTGGCATTTGAGAAGGAGCTCGAGGAGAACCAGAAGCAGAGCCGAATGGGTTATGAGAAACCATTGTTTCCCGAACGGGATCGTAATTTCCACGGATAGGGTCGTAACTTTGGCCGCTGGTGCGAACAGGCATAGAAGTAGAATTGTTTGATTGGGGCTGTGGTTGGGACGACGGTCGCTCGGCCGGAGGATCCGAATTCAAAATGCTCTGCATAGAACCGAAGTGCTCTCGTTTGGGAATCTTGGGCGAATAGCGCTGGTCGGTCTGGTGAGACGAAGCCGGTTGCTGGTGATGTTGAGCGGGTGATGAGGCTGACACGTTTGAGACATCCGAAACACGTGGCTGGCGGGAAGCAGAAGATGCGGCGGCAGCCAGGGACTTTGAATCGGCAGCAATCTCGTTGTCGGTATCGGCAGGCGCAATCTTGCGTTTGCGCTGCATTGGGGGTGCATTGGGATCGCGCGGCTTGCGAGGCTTACGAGCAGCCTTGGCCACTTCGTTACCATCCGAGTTTCTAGGTTTCACAATGGTTCCGGGCTTGCGGCCGGGCTTCTTTCTCGGGACACCTGCAGCCGTCAATTGCACCCACTGGTTGTCGACCAGAGCGTATCTCCTGGGAGGCCCTGTGCCGGATTGAGGCGGCAGGGGAAGCGGGGGTCGGCCTTGTCCATGGTTCCGACCAATGTGTTGATATTGTCCATCGCTTGAAACAACCACGATCTCGTCATATTCTTGGGGGACGCGACTATCCGTAGCTTGTCGCGATGGGGAGCCAGGCTCTGAGAGGGAGCCCGAGGGCGGCGATGACAGCTCGCCGGCTGACGAGTCGTATCGCGACATGGACGTGTCGGCAGCTGTCGCGGCCATGCCGAGGCAAGGATGGGAAACGAACTACCTTTAATAGTCCAGGATCTTGAAATCGTCCAGAACCTGAATGCACCGCGTGCTGATGTTGAAAAGGCTCCTGTAATGGTTGGGAGCAAAAAGAGAAGAAAAAAGTGGTTATTACCCGTGTAGGAAATAAGTACCACGCATGCGCTGCAAAGAGGAAATCGAACAAGGCGTTGCGTTGGGTCGCGCGCAAACGGGCAAGGCTGTGATTCAAACAAAACCACCAAAGGTTGATTGAAAAGGCAGCGAATAGCGGTGGGCAGAGCGTGGGTAGCTACGGTACGTGGTACAGTACACGCTAGGTCGCGCGGAGCTGCACCAAAAGGTCGGGTACAGGTACAGGAACAGCGAATAGAATTGCTTCCAAGGTTGGGTGCGCGGGTCTCGCCAGAAACTGGTTGCAGGCGGGAGAAAAAAAGCGTGACGGAGCGTAACGGAGCGAAACGGGCTGTGAGTGGCCAGAAGCGGCAGGCGGGTGCGGGCGGTGGAGCTGTCCGGATCTCTGAATAGCCTCACGGCGTTGAGTTGGGCAACGACCAAACGGACGATGCAGGTTGCGCGGGCGAAAAGGGGGGTCGGACGCGGGGGAGGAATCGTTTCGAGGCGGGCAAGTGATGCTGCAGCACCGGGCGCAACAGATGATGGTGATTCCGTGATAATTACGATAGGCAAAGGATGTCGAATTGATGAATTTGAGCAAATCCCATGTGTCGTCGTTGGGGGAAAATGGCGGGTGGTGGAGGATTGCGGGTTGAGAGAGGAAGAAGGAGAAGGAAAAAGGGAGGAGAAATGAGATGGGGATGGCTACCTTTTTTTTTCGGGGCGACAACAATATTTCTTATTTTTTTCTGGCGGGAAGGAGAAAAACGGGGCAGACCAGCAGCTTCTACAAGAGAGCAGCTAACTTTGAATGCTACGACTCCGGCACGACACGACGCACGAGGGGAAACGAGGGGGCGGACCAGCATCATCTGGCAACAAGGGAAATTCCATTATTAAACGCCGATTAGACCAACCGAGGGTGCCCTCATGAGACTAACAGACAGTCATCAGTCTGGGCAGGACAGGACTGGACTGGGCGTGGACAACAACACCATAGGCCGGCCGCCACGGGCATGCCGCAGTCATTCGGACCAAACCACCACAAGGGGGGGCGAGACCAGGCAGGAAATCACTTTGATACGGCTTCGGATGCGAGGGAATTCGTCACCAAAAGCCTCGAAACGGGGGGGAGTCGTAGCTCAAGACCCCGGGGGGGTGTCAGCCAAGTAATTGGGATGGGGTCAAGACCTCAATCAAGAGAGCAACAGGACACGACGACGGGCAGCCGGGCTAGGCGGGAAAAGGCGAGACGAGCCAGAGGGAAAACCGAAAGACGAGACGGCACGCAATGCTTTCTCAACGGGACCTGATAGAGAAAACACTCTCAGAGACAGAGACGGGCTTTGACGCACGGATAGAGGTACAAGAGGTACGAGCCGGTGCAGAGCCAAGCCCTCCCACCTCAGATTCCCAAGCGTCCATGTGCAACATCGGAGGGGGAAAGACCAGGGGGCCCAGGGGGGAACAGCAGCCTTCTGCGAGCTGTGGGTGAACGCAGGTCAGCGGTCTAGCGTGGGGAAACACCAGGAATAAATCACCTCGCAAGTACCTTTTTGTATCCCGAGACGTGCTGCCACCTCCAAACCGTGGCAGCACGAGGTGGGTACTTGTACCTTGCGCCTGTGACTGTGACCCTTCTTTTTTCGTGTTCCCTCCGGGGTCAGCCTTTCAATGAACCCACCCGCCGTGTCCATCATCCCTGAGAGGCGCGCGCGCCGGGCCCCACCCCCTGCAGCGCACCTTTTCGCTTGTGGGCTTGGGATGGAAGAAAGCTGTGTGTGGGTGGACCGTCTCGTCCGGGAACCAAACGTTGAACCAAGCTTAGGCGCGCTACGTCGACAGGGATTTAACGCGGCTGCAGCCACTCAGCCACATGTTTGTTTTTTTCGATAAAGTCATTTGTGGCTGTGAGGTCCAGTTTTCCTGTCTAAACCATAATGCAAGGTGAGTTGGCAAACAGCGAGTTCAAAAAAAAAAAAAATTTCTCTTTTGTATCGTATGTTTGAAAACTCACACTACTAATCCCCTCTCCGCATCTGTTGTGTGAGAAAATCACCTGTCCCTGCCGTCGCTGGCTGATTGACCAGACATGCAGGGGTTTACAGCACCCAATCGGCACTTTTCGCATACGTATCAGGTGCCCCGTGCTTCCCTGACCAGCGAGATCTTATCTGTTGCACGACCAAGGGGGATGTCGGATAAAAAGCAAAAGCTCTGGGCGGAAGACATCCGATGGCCTTGGACGATGCCGATACTAATAGCTCGAGTAATGTCTTTGAATCAGGAAATTGCGTTCCACCTGCCTGAGTGATTAAGGTTCCCCCACGGGCCACACCAATTACTCAAATTTCGTAACTGGAAACAGTGAAAAAAAGTATATTGATCTCCACGACTGTTTAATATATTCTACCAGGGCGTAATTATACACCCCATGTAGAATTTTCAATCTTTTCAACCCAATGTTGCGGCGGAACATTTTCAACCCAAAGTGCACAGTATTGAAATTACCAGCCGCGCACGGGTTCTGGAATTTTAAAAAGAAGAAAGGATCGATCGGCGCTAATGCACTCACCCCAGCACCAATCTGTGGCGGTGCAACATGCTTCAGTCCGGGGCTTGCTATTTTAATCCCCATTTAAAGTAATTCTGGCATCCAAAGAAAAGGCAATATTAACGAACTACGTTACACGTTGTTTATCCCTTTCATCAGATTCACATCTATTATCCATCTTTTGGCTGTCCTCTCTGCGTTGCGTGCTGCCATTTTCATCCGCTCGTAAGGATGGCGGCTTACTAAATTGGGACTCGCGTTTCAGAGCCCAAACCTTGACCACGATAATTCCAGCTCCGTTTTACCGTCTCATGTCGCATGACATTTGGCGAATAATGATGTGAGAAACACCCAACACGCTCAAATAGGAAGCTCCGAGTGCATTTTTGCGCTCAAATCATGCTCATCGTGTCCCCCGAGAGCCGCCTCTCTTGTGCTATTCCTGCCTGCAAGTTTCGTTGCTCCTTTGGAATTCTCCAATCTCACAATTTCACGTGGCACTCAGCGCGGATAATCCGCCCAAACACTTTCAAAATGTGGGGTCGCGTCAGTCCGTGCCCCACTCTAGATTCTCCGCGGTGCCTCCACCGAAAAAAGACGTCAAGGCAAGGTGAGGATTGTTAAGCTTGGCTTCTGCGACCTGACAAAGACTGCACAACACCATGGATCCCACACTCCTAATCGGCGATATCGTCGAGCGCGACTCTGGCGTCAAGAAGCCTGTCGAGTTCTCCGATCAACCCATCTCATCCACCGGCTTCCCCCAACACAAACGACGATGGAGGTCGTCTGCCTTCAAACAGCAGCGCGCCGCCGAGGCAGCCGGCCTGACACCCAGCGCCCGGCCAAAGCCCCAGAACCAGCCTGAGGCGAATAAATCTCAAGATTCGGGCGCGAATATGGGCTTCGAGGAGGTTGAGAAGAAGCGCATCGATCAGGAGAACCGTCAGAAGCTCGCCAGCATGAGCCCCGCCGAGATCGCCCAGGCGCAAAACGATATCATGAACGGATTGAATCCTGCTCTCATCCAACGGCTATTGCAGCGAGCCAATATCGATGAACCGACCGGCCCGTCACCGTTCGATCCCCCACCATCCGAAACACCACAGGCGCCTGAACCTCCACCCGAGATCAAGATTGAGGATACGTCCAAGACCACAGCAACACCTGCTACAGAAGATGTGGCACAAGGCGCAAAAGCTGCGAAAGAGCCAGCCTTGGAAAATATGGCGTCTGCATCACCCGCGGTCTCGACAAAGAAGATTGCAGACGACTACGATGAGGACCAAGCCCCAGCCCAGATACCCCCCGATATTTTCCCAATCACCGATCTGCCCAAGTCGGTTCACTTCCCAGCTCCTCCAAGCCTTCCCGATGTCGACCCTTCCGACCCCGACTTTATGGCTAAGCTACATGAAAAGTACTTCCCTAACCTCCCAGCCGATCCAAGCAAGCTTGCCTGGATGGCTCCTATTCCCACCCAGGACAGCCCAGCAGACAAAGATTCTTCCTATTACCCACACCCTGAAATCGCGATATCGGCTTTCCGATTCGACTTTCGGGGTCGATTCTTGTCCCCACGGGTCAGTCGATCTATCCCCTCTTCAAAAGGCCTACATCATCATGGAGAAGCCCCAGAGGCTGCAGGATACACCATTGCGGAGCTGTCACGGCTCGCCAGAAGTGCAGTCCCAGCACAAAGATGCATGGCATTCCAAACACTTGGGAGAATTCTGTATCGGCTTGGAAATGGAGAGTGGGGAAAGTCTGCAGACGATCCCATCGCCATGGGAGTGTGGGCCTCAGTTAAGCAGGGCCGGGTATTGCAGACTCTGATGGAGGCAGCTATGGGTGAGGGCGGCCACAGAGGCAGCCGCGCATATGCAACCGAAGCTCTCTGGCTTTTTGAAAAGGGTGGATGGAAAGATAAGTACAAGGGAGTATGAACGGATAGGCGCATGAAGAACGTGGCTTATAATTCACGGGCGACAGTTTCCAGCTTGCATGGACAGGCACATACCCCTTGCAGCTAGTAATTATCCAAGAGATGGACATGTCGTATAAAGCAGCAAAAGTGTTCATGAAAGATTACGCAGGCCACGTGATTGGAAGAATTTACGATGTCAATGGCTCGTTGGTTGAGCAGAATAGCGGGAGAATTGGTGTTAGGGGCTGCATGCTTGGTTGAGCAATGGAGAACTTGACTGGTGCCACGTAGCAATGATATATGACAATGAAATCTAGAAAGGCGTCCAGTGTGTGATGGCATTTGTTTGTGTCGAGGGATGATCACGGGGCTCGAGGCGTAGAGAAATGAGAGTTGGGCCGTCAGAAGCCAACCAGTTATTTGTCCGTGGATATTAACCGAGTTGTGAGAAATGATAACAGGGTTGTGTAGACGTATCAGTCCAAAATCTCGTATACTTTTCCTTCAAGTTTAGTTGGCCGTGGAAGAGTAGACAAAGACTGGTCAGAGTCTTTCAGCCACACTGCAAGGGGAGTAAGCACTGGTGATAAATAGCCCATTATGTGAGAGGGCGAAAGCGTGGTGACGTGATGCATGCAATGAATCGTGTGGAAGAATCTGAGCTGAGAATGAGTCGTGAGGGCAAGCCAGAGAAGCTTATTACTGTCTTTTTAAAAATGTGCTTCTTAAAGTTTTAAAGTACGGAATCAAAGTATCCGTTATGTTCCGGTTATCGATGGTTTTCGGAGATGCTGTATTAATTGTTAATTCAACATGTTAGTTATGGCTTGAAGCACATCCGAGTATCAAGGATCAGGCATCAATTGAGATGCTCAAAATGGACACCCCGAAAGAGGCCTCAAAGCGCCGACTGATATCCACTCAGTGATTGGTTTCTGTCAACTAAATCTGGGGCATGTGCTCCCTGTAAGGGCCACCTGAAGTTCCAGTTCGTTCGTTCGTTTGTTCTTCTGCAGAGGTTGCAGCGCAGTTGTGGAGAAAGAGATCCATCCATTGAAGTGCCGAGGCTGAGTCAAGAAGCGACGGCGGTGGGAAAGGAGAGACCACGCCTCGAGACCTGAAAGGTTGGGTTGTTGTCGGGGTAGTGTGTGGCGGGTGTGGCTTGTGTGGGACAAGACAGGCAGTCTTTTTTGAGTGCGAGCGTGCCCGTGCAGGGGGGGAAAAGGGTAAAGCAAAAAAAAGGATAAGAAAAAAAAAAAACATATTTCGCCTGGTGGCCACGCCCGCCTTCTTCCTCCTCCTCCTCCTCCTCTTCTTGTTTCCCTCCAGCCCAAAACATCACGGCCCTGCCGCGCCAATTCCTCCCTCCCCTCCCCTTGGGTGACTTGCCGTCGTCTTCTCTTCATCTCCCTCCCGGCATCAAATCTGTTCTTGTCGTCTTTTTTGTCTACTCTGTTCGCTCGCAGGTTAAGGCTTCGCTTTGCTACGCAATCGCATTCCACGCTTGTGACGCACCCGCTGCCTCTTCCCCCCGCCGCTGTCGCCGCCCTTTGTTGTGTTGTGCTGCTCTTCTCGCGACAACTCCTCAAAACAACCGACGCCCGACAACATACATCTTTCTTCTTGCTTCCGCGAATCACCGCTGCTTCTGCTGCTGCAGTTATCCCGTAATCGCTCTACAAACTTTCAGGCGGCAACAACTTTTGGTCTGCTCTTTGCTGCGCAGAACCCAACCCGACGCTGTCCTTTTAGCTTTTTCGCTCCGCGCTGCTCGCCCAATCCCAACGGCACTCCAGCCCAAGCAAGCTTCGCCCAACGATTGCGATAAAACACTTCGGTGCCCTCCCGCGACTACAAGAACCTCGACAAAGAGAGAGTGTGTCAAGCAACATCTCCTCTCTTCCCCCCGACAAGACATTTGATCAACCGGCCACAAGACCCCGCAAGACACGAGACACTGTGACTTTGACTAGCCATGGCGTCTCCGCTGCAGTTTGCCTTTCGAACCCAGAAGACCATCGGCGTCTTTGACGCTGCGCCCGTCTACGAGCCTCTCGCTGGGTTCACTAAGCCCGAGGGCAACCTCCGGTGCTGTGCCTATTCTCCCTGTGGTCGCTTCTTCGGCTGGGCCTCCCCCGAGGCCGTCACCGTCGTCGACGCTTCCACTGGTTCCCAGGTCCTCTCTCTACCCATCCTGAACGTCTATGAGCTCGGCTTCTCTCCTCGTGGTACCTTTGTCATCACTTGGGAGCGCCCTGCCAAGGACGAGAACGGTGATGCGACCAAGAACCTCAAGGTCTGGCGTGTCGTAGAGGAAGGCGTCGACGCCGCTGACAAGCAGCCCCTCGGCCGCTTCGTCCAGAAGCAACAGGGAGGCTGGAATCTCCAGTACACGGCTGATGAGAAGTACTGCGCTCGCCTCGTCACCAACGAGGTGCAGTTCTACGAGAGTCACGACCTCATCAAGGTCTGGAACAAGCTCCGAGTTGAGGGGGCTGCTAACTTCGCCCTCGCTCCCGGTAGCCAGAACCATGCCGTCGCAGTCTTTGTTCCCGAGCGCAAGGTGAGCTGACACTGACTACACCGCTAGATACCCTACTAACATTTCCCCAGGGTCAACCCGCCGCCGTCAAAGTCTTCAATGTCCCTCTGTTCACCAACCCCATCTCTCAGAAGACTTTCTTCAAGGGTGACAAGGTCCAGCTGAAGTGGAACAAGCACGGCTCCAGCCTCCTGGTGCTGGCGCAGACCGACGTCGATCGCTCCGGCAAGAGCTACTACGGCGAGACCACGCTGTATCTGCTCAGCACCACCGGCGCTTTCGACGCTCGCGTGTCCTTGGACAAGGATGGTCCTATCCACGATGTGTCGTGGTCGCCAAACTCGAAAGAGTTCGGTGTTGTGTATGGCTACATGCCGGCCAAGGCCACCATCTTCAACCACCGGGCCGTTGCGACGCACTCCTTCCCGATCAGCCCCCGAAACACCATTACTTTCTCGCCGACCGGTCGATTTGTTCTGGTTGCAGGTTTCGGTAACCTTGCTGGTCAGATTGATGTGTATGATCTCGAGAAGGACTTCCGCAAGATCACCACCATTGAGAGTGGAAACCCCAGCGTTTGCGAGTGGAGTCCTGACAGCCGTTACATCATGACGGCCACGACCTCGCCACGGCTGCGCGTGGACAACGGTGTCAAGCTGTGGCACGTCAGTGGTGGCATCATGTACCACGAGGACATGGTCGAGCTGTACAATGTTGTCTGGAGGCCCCAGGCCCCCGAAAACATTGCTCCGGGTGATCCTCTCACCCCCATCCCCACTCCTCACGCCTCTGCCACCACGTACCTGGGCACGGTCAAGACCCCCAGTAAGCCCGCTGGTGCTTACCGTCCCCCCGGTGCCCGTGGCTTGGCTACGCCTCTTCACTTCAAGCGTGAGGATGAGGGCGGTGCTGCCCACGTCGTGAGCAACGGCTTGCCCAACATTGGCCCCAACGGCTTCGGTCGCCCGCGCCGTGCTGTGCCTGGAGCCGACTTTGCTGAGCCAGCCCCTGCAGTGAGGACTGTTCCGGGTGCTGAGCCCGTGGGCGATGAGAACTCGTCCAAGTCAAAGAACAAGAAGAAGCGCAACAAGAAGAACAACCAAGGAGAGGGCCGACCTCAGGGCGAACCTAACGGCGGAGCTAGCTTGGCTCCCCCTCCCCGTGATCGTGGTGCTGGTTCGGGCAGCGAGGGTCGCAGCCCTGAGCGCCGTGGCCACAACAACCATCGAAGCCAGTCCCGAAACAACCAGGGTCGCAGCCGCAGCAACACTCACCGCGGAAACGGAAACGGTCATGGAAACGGCCATGGCAACGGACACCAGGGACCTCAGCAGCAGGCCCCTAACAACGGTGCTCCCGCCGCCGATGCCGCCCAGAACCCCAATGCCAAGAAGATTCGCAGTCTTCAGAAGAAGGTCCGAGCCATTGAGGACCTCGAGATGCGCCTGGCTGGTGGAGAGAAGCTGGAGGATACTCAGCTTAAGAAGATCAACACCAAGTCCTCCGTTCTTAAGGAGCTGGAGCAATTGGAGAAGGAATAACTCAATGCAATGTCATGTTGACTGGAGAAGGCTCTGAGCGCTTCTCCTATTGAGCGTGCCATGTATCATTGACGGAGAAGTTATAGGCGAGTGTTGAGGGTACCTACACTCTCTAGGATGGGTATCGGGATCTACAATGTTGGACAACTACCTATGCGGCGTGGATAGGCCAGCTTGTGTTTGTCCTTGCGATGGAAGGTCAATCGGGGACATTAAAAGTCAGACCATTTACTTATGGGGAGGCTTATGCCGGCGTACCGCGATCGGATGGTGGGTAAAACAGGAAGAACAATCAACAGCTTGCCTACAATACAGGCTTATTTACATGAACATGGCGTTTCGTTGTGTCATTAAGGGTGGGCGGTTAGTTGGTTTAGTTGCAGACGTGCTTAAGTGTGAAGTTTTGAATTGTTTATAAAAATATCGGTGACTATTCGGATAAGATTCACTACTCAGTCTATGTTCTTGTTCAATCACATGCCCCTTATCCTCTTGGTGCTTCTCGTGATGCTGTATCACTGCTACCCTATAGCGTGATGGTTAGTTGCTCGTGTGGTTATATGTGTCCTGTGTCTATGAACGATATCTCAGGCCATCAATGTTTGTTCCGCTACTCTTCCATCCCTTACTAGGTAGGTCGGATGAAAGCCGGTGGGTTGACGGGTTACCTATGCAGAGTAGCCTCATACTTCAATTGGCCTACCTTAGCACCAGGACCAATTGTCGCAATAGGAGGTCATTTATATAATTAATATTACAAGTAAAGTCCGTGGCTAGAAGGAGTAATATTAGAATATTAGTTAGGTTAGGGAAATCTTCTAATTAAATAACTGAACCCTGACTAATGGTCTCTTTATGATTGTCTGTAAGATTACCTTTGACCTCACTGGCCACAAAATGAGCACGCCAGGCTGTATGATATCCAACGGCGACAGTTTTTGCAACATACGCCTCTTTCGAGGCCCGGTTAGCTCAATCGGTAGAGCGTGAGACTCTTATTAAGAGTACACAATCTCAAGGTTGCGGGTTCGACCCCCGCATCGGGCTGTTCCTATATAAGTGATTGAGAACCTTTCTTTTTTGCCAATGCCTCATTTTTTGCCCATCCTGGATGTCTGCTCCTGCTCCTTTTGCTCTTTGTATTTTGTGACCGTTACTTGCTATAGTAGACTCACCAGGTACCTATTAAGGTTTGCTCCTTCTCGCATCCTACGGTAGCATCCAAGTCGGGCTGAGAGTTCAGGCAGGAACTTCTGAAGGCCTTGCCTTTGGTTCAACATTAATTGCCGATCAGACGGCTCAGGAATGTCTCTTCCTCGCTCATGAAACAAATACAACATGGGTGGTATCATTAACTTTTTGTCTTTCAACTTTCATATGTGCCCCTTTTCCGTTTTCCCGTTCATTCTCCATCTCTTATTGTTCGAGCGCCTTGTTATCTTGTCCCGAACCATCCGCCACAGCTAGAACGCCCTCCTCGTTCTGCTTTTCACCTTCGGCCTCTTGCTTCTTCTTCTCCAGTCTTCTCTGGTGCTTCGCCCTCTTGGCATCAAGTCTATCCTGCTCCTCTCTCAGAGCACGGATTGCCGGACTCTTTGCCCGAATCTTGGCGCCATATCGCCAGAATACAAACGGAATCGGAATCATAGCCACTTCGAGAAGTCCAAGGAGTGTGCCAGCCCACTGAGGAGTCATGGCTGCGTACATCTTTGGTCCAGCCAGGGGTAAGACACCTCCCGCGATACTTCGGATAACGGCATTGCCGGCGAGGGCGCTGGCGGCATAGATGGAGTATGCGCCAGCGAGGTAATTCGAGCCATAGATGAAGCAGAGGGTGTTGCCGGCGCCAAAAGGCACACCGAAAGCGATGGGGACGGCCCAGTGGATGCTGCTGGGAAGACATGTCCAGGAAAAGACGAGCTGACCGAGAGGTGTTAGGATGGCACCAATTGCCATTACCAATGCTGTGGCTTCCGGCTGGACTCTGCCAGTCACTGGATCTCGAGGCTGCGAGTTGATCAAGCGACGCAGGAGAGGTTCGGCGAAAATAGCAAGCATGGTTCCTACCCCGATGCCGACAAAGGACAGGCCCGACATGCCAGCGTTCCAGCCGCGGTGCTGTCGGAAGACGATCGGATATGCGACGAAACAGAGATACAAGATGGCGTAAATCAGTGAGATCCTGCGCATTGGTTAGAGTTGTCGATCACAACCGAGGACTGAGACAATGGACGATCACTGTTTCAAATCCAACTTTACTCACCAGACGTCCATGAACCACAGAATAGGTTCAGTTGCGACCAACTTGAAGGGTCGGCTCATGTTGATCTTGATCAGATGCCAAGTGGAAACTCTCTGGTCGTACTGGCACCACCACCGGGGGTCGTCATTCTCCTTTCGCAGACGAGCGGCCTTTCGCTTCAGGATGGCAGGGTGATAAGTCTCCTTGACCGTCGCCATCATAAGAACGCCGGCGCCGCCCAGGATCAAGCAAATCCAGTTGTCCCATCGCCAACCAAGATACTGATAAACAAAACCACCAATAATGGGCCCGGTGGATGGTCCATTGAGAGGCGCGATCGACCACATGGACATGGCAGCAGCGAGGTATTCGGGATCTGAGATATCGACAATAGTTCCCGGGCTGTTGGAGATCATTGCAGCCCCAAAGAGAGCGCTTATTCGCCAAGTTAGTCGACTATTCGATGCCTATGCGACAAGAAAGCTACTCACCCAAAGAATCGCACAACAATAATTTCTGTCAGCGAAGTTGCGAGGGCGCAAGGCAGAATAAGCAGCGCCCAGATACTCAAGCAGATCAAGTACACCATTTGACGACCATAAAGTTCACTCAGCGGCGCAACAATCAAGCTGCCAACGGCAAGACCAAACAGATACGTCGTCAGACCCAAAGTAGTTGTGGTGGTAGTTGATCCATACTCCTCAGCTAGACCTGGGATGGAGGCCGTGTAACACGTGCTATACAGGACCACCACCCAGGTAGAATATGAGACGGCAACGATGATCCAGGCGCGATACCATTTTGACCAATTCCTTGGGTTTTCGGGATCGCCTTCCTCAAAGAAGACCTCAAAGTCGGGTGGTCGAGATGCGGCGCTGGCGATACTGGTACCAGTTCGGGTGTAGGTGATGGGTTCACGAGCTTCTCGTTCAGCCTCGGTTTCAAGATCTGGGGTCAGAGCATGTTCCAGGGCTTCAAACACGTCTGAATCGTGTGAACGCCTAGATGCCGTGCTGCGCGGACGACTGCGACGTGTCTCGTGTGTCTTGATGGGTTCCAGGACTGGTGACGTTGCTGTTGAGGAGGACGACGATGTCTCTGCGCCAACATCTGGCGACGCCTTTTCAAGATCCTTGGTCATGATGGGTGGGAAATTGGTGTCCTGGGCTACGTCTTGGCAGAAGGAGATGGCAAAATTCACTAAGGATTGTCGTCATGCTTCGAGCCAAGACGGCTTCTACTCTGGGCGGAATAGAAGTCCAGGAACTCGCGACAACCGCAGCAAGGACGGCAGCACAGAGAGAGCGCGAAAGAGTTTCCAACAGAACAAAGAAACAATCTAGGAGGCGCCGAACGGATTGATAACTGGGAGCGGCGATGGGTACCCTCCCTCCTCCCTGTTGGCCGACCGATGCGGCACCGATGCCGAGAACCCATCGTTGGATCACCTTTTCAGGCGGACGTAGCACCGGACATAGCAACATGTCAGCAGCCTGGCCTTCGAAAGTGGAGAGCATCAAATTCTTTCGACGGCGTATCAACGCCATGTGGAGCTGCGGGTGGGCGAGCAAGGTCTGGCGAGCAGGATCAGAGATTCAATTTGAGTCCCTGCCCCACGTGCGGAAGCGGATGTCCCTGGCTCTGTAGTAAGATAAGGGGAGAGTGCGGAATAGGGGCCGGAAGCTCTGTCCCGGTTCAAAGCTGTTTTGCCTCGTTGATGCCCGACTTGAAGAGGGTCGAGGCAGCATCACGCGGACATGTTCATGTTCAAGCTTAAAGGGTACAGTAAAAAGAGGTGCAGTTCTGTCAGCCAAAGACAAAGCTGCCCCGCCGTCATATCTGATCTTTTTACGGGCAGAGGCTTGCCGATCGGCCATGCAGAGAAGCACGTTGCGCACCGTCAGCCTGCGCTATCTTTGACCGAGTCGGTGCCGAAACCCGCTTTCGGCCGGGTCTACGAACCGTGGCTGACGGCTGGATGATGAGGTGCGACCAACGACAGGGGAGAATTGTGACGACATCAACGGTGGCATGTTGATTCACAGGGCGCGAGTAACAAGACAAGATAAGGACCCATTGGAATTACAAGGCGAAAAACAGCAAGTCGATGAGCTTTTCAGATAAGCAAGGAGGCTCTGTAATCGAGGCTCTTGTTTCGGACCCAGAGAAAGTCCCGAACGGCACTGAAGCTCCGGGCCGTGTGGGCATTCCCGGCCCCACCATGTCCGGCCGGCATTTCAACGCCAATGTCAACTGGTTGGCTTATTGAAGTGAGTTGACATATGGCTGTCGTCCTCTTTAAGTTGCTGGCAGGGCTACCAAAGTTGGGGAAATCTGGGGGTCTTGATGTCGACTCCTGTCTTGACTCCACTACATGACACCACTTGTGGATTGGACCAGCCTCGGTTCCGGCAATGCCGCGGTTGGTTCAGAATGTGCTACGATGTGGCATTAAGTATACCATATTCAAAGGCGCAGTGCACTTTCTATGGCCGACGGGGCATGAATCCCGAGCTGAGACCCGTCGAGTTTATGCCGGATGTGGCGATGGCCTCATCACTCCTCCCTGGTTTCTTCCTGTTGAACCGGATGATTAACATTGAGCATAGTATCGAGTGTTGCATGATAGCTAACCCAAACACAGATGAACGCCGACCAAATTATCCAGTCTCTTTGTCATTCTTCTGAGGACCTTTCTTCTCAGCCATAGCCTCCTTGACACCTTCGGGCCACCAGATCATACACGCAATCAAGACGCCCTCACCTCCCTTTTCTTTCTTTCCCTGGGCGTCTACCTTACCCTTTCCGAGTCTGATGTCCTCTATGTGCTCAAATCCATGCTTGACAAACTGGCTCATCGAGTACCGTGATGTTGCTTCCAGCCACACAGGCTTGCCCACCTTCCTGGCATGTTCCTGGAGATGCTTAGTCTCGGCGCTCATGAGACCTTGTTTGCGGTAATCTGGCTCGGTTGCAGTGAGAATTATGTAGAAGCATTCGCGGATTTGTGACTTTGGAAAGCACTTGAGCTTGACCTTGTCGACTCGTGTGAGATATTGGAGGAGGAGACGCTGTCATGACATGTCAGTCTGTGGTTGACACAATCATACTCATTTCCCCCGGCCAAGAAGCGCGATTGATAGTATGTACTCACAAGAGTCGGCTTTAATCCACCAGACAAGGTAGCAGAAACACCACCGCACTTGATAATGGTCAACAGCCCATCATAATCCTGCCCAGGCTCCGAGACAACCATCATGGAGCGCCAATCACCAGCATCAAGGATATACCCTCCGCATACAAGGCCAGATTTGACGACGGGCTTGAAAAACACCTCTAGACGCTTTTGCCGCGCATCAACATCGGGTTCTTCAGAAAAGATCCACGCGAATAAGGGGTCATTGCGGAATGCTGGGGTGGCGATCTTGTGAGCGCGCAGAACAGCCTCTTCATCACCTTTTAATCTCTTGTCAATTGTCAATCTCTAGAGTTAAATCAAGGTATGCATACCTTTGCGATGGATCCTGATATTGGGGATAGACTCAGCCATTTGTGCTATGAGATTGAAGGGGCTTCTTGAATCTACTACAATCAATAGGGAGTTCAAAGTTGGCAAGAACAAACAAAGCACGTCAAGATTAAATACTAATTAGAAAACTGAAAAATTCCATCGTCAATAGCGCCAAATCTTAATCGTTGTGGAAGCGCCGCTGCCGACTACAAACTGTATGTACTTATTTAATAAAACATGCAGCCTTTGTACTACTTTATGGAGAGATTAGGGGGGGGGGCTTTAGTCCAAGCGCATGGAACCAACGTCCGATGCGTTAAGTAACGAGGGCAAATTGGTTCCATATCTATACACGCTACTTACACGCAAGTGCTTATTTTACGGCCCGGCAAGCAGTAAGGCTTGCATCCTTTGTCAAACTTGAGATGGATGTTGAGCTTTTTAGGTCATCATCGTGAGACACTTACATCAAGTGGATATCAATTATTGGCCTGGATATCAGATCGAAGGACATGGTTGTGATTATCAAGTGACCCATTAACCCGATAAGTATATCAGACAACTCCAAAGTAACACATGACGCTCTCTCTCGGCTCATATTGTATACATTCTTTCAACGTTCTGTCCTCAAGTAGGTATCAATCAGTCAGTTAGTCCATGTTTTCCCCCCTTTCCCAAGACGCCTCGCAACCCAGGTCTCAAGTAAGACCTCATTTTCTCAGAGCCGTATAAATCCTCGCCCCGTCATGAATTAGGGCATCGTGTAACAAGGACGCCGATTCGCGTCTCATCTTGCTGTCTTGAATCAGACAAGGACAAAAAAAAAATCAGATAGTGTATGCTGCCCCCCTCCAACGTTCAGGGGCTGAGAAGAAAACCGCCAGAGACGATAGACTACCTCTAATAGTAATTCTGCAGATCTGAGCCGTTGTTCGCGCCGTAGCCTCCCATTGGGCGTCCCTGCTGTGCTGCAGGACCTCGAGGCGGTTGTTGACTCCATCCTCCGCTGGGTCCTGTGGGAGCTGATGCTGGTGGTCCATTCTGGCTGGGCGCCTGGTAGGCATCGTCATAATCTACCTGTGGACCATAGCCGCCCTGCTGGTTCTTGGGTTCCACGTCGTCCAGCGATCTATAGTTGTAGCCGCCGCCTCGACCACGACCTCCCCGTCCTCCTCTTGCGTTGCCTCGATAGCCACGGCCTGAGTTGCCACGACCCCGGCCTCCTCGACCACCCGTGTGGTAACCCCTGGATTCGTTGCGTCCACTATAGTGGCCGTGGGTGTTTCTCTGGTTCCAGTCGTCTTCGCCCGTGTGTTTCCGCTTCGATGCCTTGTTGGCAAACAGGCTCTCGTACTCGTCTTCTCGCGGGTCGTCCTGCTCGATACGGAGTATCACCTTCTCGCCAACCACAGTCTCAAAGTCAAACGTCCTGTCCGGTGGTAGAGGCTGCCAGTTCTGGATCTTGCCGGCGTCGATTGGCTTGGCTCCCTTTCTCAATGCCAGTACGACGAGCGGGCTGGGGTTGTCGGTGTGAAACTTGGCGTGCTGGGGGATAGGTCGTAGTTGCGCTGCCCAGATACTATTCTCAAAGCAGCCTGTACCGACCACCTCCCATCTCATCTTGCTACCCATACCGCCCACCTTGTCCAGAATACTGGCAGGGCAGGGTCGGGGGCAGATGAGAATGTTGTTGCCGTGATATTTGAGTTCATGCTGGGGCATGTTCTGTGGTATCTGGGCGAGCTTGATCAGTCTCTTGGTGTCTTCGGGTCCGATCATGTAGCCAGTAAAAAACACAGTCTTCTTAATCCTGAGCCGGTTTTGGCTTGACTGAGACCCTTGCTTCGAGATGGTTTCGTTGTGGATGTTGATCATGTGCTGCACCTCGGCCACCTCTACCACAGGGTCCAGGGTCGCTGCGGTATCGGCCACCTGAACAACTTCAGCCACCAGGGGCCCTCGTGTTGGCGACACGTTTTGTCGGCGGTTGTATTCGGCAAAGAAGTCGCGGAAGCCCTTGGTGTGCTTGGGACGGTCCTCGTACACCCGAATGTCCCCCGCATGCTTGTACGTCTCCATGAGTGCCTCGAGGAAGAGCTGCTTGAAGTGCATGGTGCTCTGGAAGCGCTGGTTTGTCGGGCTGACCTGGGGCTTGAGGCCCATCATGTCAAACTCGAGCTCCTTGGCTGTTACCATCTTCCTGATCAGCTCAGCGAATCCCCGCTCGGAGCGGCCTGTCAGCAGGACACAGAGGGCATCCTTCTGCTTTATGCTTAGCCTGACGAGCTCGACAATGGTTTCGTTCCACCATCCCTCCCACGCGCGCTTCTCTTCCGTTTCGATGCCCTCTCCGGTGGCAGCGAGGATTCGGCTGTCGTGCCACCAGCCGCCGTTGACAAACTTTTCTTGATTCGACAATGTTCCAATCGTGTATCCATTCCAGAGCTGCGAGTTCGGTAGGGGCGTTTTGAAGACTGTGATGGGTTAGGGTGTGTGAGAATTAGAGCATCGAGGGCACTCACGAGTGTTGTCGAAATCGTAGACGTGGAGAGACTTGATCTTGTCGATTGCTATAGACAATCAGCACCCGTTTGTAAGAAGAAACCTCCATCTATTCAAGAGGCGCAGGAAACAAACCCGGCAACGGATGGTTCAGGACAGACCATCGACCCAGAGCGGTAGTTGTGAATTGCGACGCGGCGGCGGCAGGGCCATGGTATGCGCTGTAGGCCGAGGCCATGGCGCCGGGGACGCTGGGTCTCTGTAGGAGAGCAGAGGCTGCAGCGGACATGCACCTAGATGGCCAGAATCGATGGCGATGGAGAGGGGTCGGGGCGAGCAAAGATGTCGTGCTCTTGTTTGATGTTGTAGTTGAGGACCAAGTTTGTTGGCGCTGCCGCAACAGCTGGTGAAGCGACAAGCCGCGCCAGTGGGGCACGGCAGTAGCAGGCCGGGCGGCAGTAACAGCCAGGGCGGTTGCCCGCTGTCTGGCCTGAGGCTTCAGCGCTTCTATAGGCGACAGACGCCGCATCTCCAGGCCTGGCAGGCGCTGATCAATGCTGCCTGCTCTTTTGAAAGTCAATGACCATCAGCGAAATCTCCCGGGCCAGCTTTTTATCACGAAGCAAAAACAGTTGCATGCAATGTGAGGGGAAAAGGAAGAAGGAAAAGCAACCTTACTCGAGCTGTCCCGATTACAGTATTTTACTGCACTTGTCTACCTACTTACCCCTCACGATTGGCATTCACCTGCTGCACCTCTTCTCTTCCTGTCTCTCCCTCCCTCCCTTCTCCCGTCAGGTCCCGTCTCCAGCCTCAGCATGGCGTCGTCTAGCGCCATCCGCTTCGTCACAGGCACCAAAAAGTCTCCCCTCGGCTCCCTGCATCTCCAGCTCCACGTCAAGCCCGGCGCCAGTAAGAACCGCGAGGGCGTCATAGCCATCACCGACGATGCCATCGAGCTCTGCGTCGCCGCCCAGGCCCGCGAGGGTGAGGCAAACAAGGCCGTCGTACAGGTCCTCAGCTCTGTCTTGGGGGTACCAAAGTCGAGCCTGCAGCTGACACACGGTCTAAAGTCACGCGACAAGACTGTTGTGGTGAACGGCTTCAAGGGCGATGGTGAAGATTATGCAAAGACTGTGCGGGAGTTACTCGATAAGGCATTGGAAGAATGACATTCAAAATTCAGCAGCAATTGATCGCATTGATACCATCGAGGCACCGATATTTGCCAGTGGTCGAAGTCTTATACAGGCCTACTACTTCAGTCTTGCAGTCAAGGTCCAGATCATATTATCTTCGAGTTGGATTGGAGCAACCCACCTTTCTATTACAAGTTGGATTCTTACTCACGCTGACATCACATGGATCTATCTAAAACAATATTCTCATCCCGTATGACACTGTGCAATTCCAACATGTGCATGTTCACTGTATCAGGATGGAAGACGGAAGATCCCTTGTCCCATTCCCGGTCAACGAGATAGCCCCTATTCTGAGCCTCCCTTTCAGCAATCACAGGACAAGCCCCGTTGGCTCAGTGGTAAAGCGTATCACTAGTAATGATAAGATCACTGGTTCGATTCCAGTACGGGGCATGTGATTGAGCAAACACCTCCTTCGGGAGGTTCATTTTTTGTTTACTTAGGTCTCTCTTTGTGAGAAGCGGTCATGCCGTCAGTTCCTTTTTGGTGTATTTGTTGTGGCTGCGGTTATGTCCATGTGCATACAACACTTGCATGCTCGATTTAAAGTTGCTGTTCAAGACATGTTGACAGGCGCCGCCACCGGCTGTAATTGGAAACACCAAGGGACCTGGTAGAAATTAGAAATAGAAGGGATGAAAATTCCTGTTTTGTGGGAGTAGGGTGTAGTTTCCTTCCATCTCAAGTTGCCTTTCCTTGTAAGCAAATTGGGTTGTGAAGGGGGCAAATGCATCTTTGACTGCATCAACCTCCTCAGTGGTGCTGGCTGGACAGCATCGAATCCTGCACTCTAACATAACCCACGAAACCGTTAATTTTCGAATTACCATGCCTCTCAAAATCCATATTCACCATCAAGATCGAGATCCCACAATATTCGATCGATCCTGTATCTCCTACCCTGGACCATGCGAGAGGTGGGACGATGGAATCAAGCTAACAAGTTTAGGAGACCCAGACTATTGTGACTTTTCCAGCAACTGAATATGTGCGGTTATGGCGGGAGACAGAGAGGTTTCCTTTACCCAGGCCCGATGAACCATAGTTGGAATCACTGCCCCTGAATGTTGAAAAGCTGGTCTCACGTCAACGACTTCTGATCTCGAGAGACCTTGATGACTATCCTCGAAGAATCTAACCAAAGCCCGTGGAAAAGAGTCACCAAGAGAGTTCTCACCGCCCTTGTTCGCTTATCGGGCTTCCAGACCGTGGTATTGAGCCCTGCAACATCAAGTCCCAGAGATTGACAACTCCTAGCCCTAGCCACCCTACAGTGCAGATCCCTCTTTCTTTCTGGCACCAATATGCTCACGCCGGTCTCCCATTAGGACAGGGCCCGATGCTTGTCCCACGCTTTGCGTCATCCTAACCACCTTGAAGCGAGCTCCCAAGTGGTGTTGTCACCAGCCTCAGCAATGTCTCCTCGTCGCCCTCAACGCTGGGAGTGACTCTCCTGTGGCTGAAATGCCCTCAACTTGCCTGAACAGGAAGCCTGCTGGCCAAACTGGAGAATGTCATTGGCGGCTGGCTGCAGACTGCAAGGGCGGGAGCCTGTGCTGCGAGGTAAATCAAGCCCCTTCCTTGCCCCAGCAGATGGTGACCTTTCGAGATGCCACTCACATGCAGATATCACTCATGCAACAGCATCGCAGCACGCTCCGACTCCGACACTCGTCGCAGCTAGAACGCTCCAGTCCTCTCGCCTGATAGAGAGGCCCGATACCAAACAGACAAGTACCTACACTACAGTACGTACTTGAGGCAGCCAGGCCGCCTGAACTCGTAGCTCCGCGCCGGACTTTGGCGAGCCGACGATCACCCCCAAGCTAAAGGCGCGAGCCGGTCTGATCCAATGATGGTGCACGTTGCGGCCGCTGATAGAGAGTGACTTGTGGCTCGAGACTTGTCGATCCCCCTCACAACCTTCGCACACGCCCCCTCGAAAGCCCCAGTCGCTGTCGGTAAACCTTGCAGACTTCTGAAAGCGTCGGTTCTTTGACGCGATATTGCCACAGACGGAGAAGCGATCCCCTGTGGCTCATCACGTCTTTTTTGACAGTGGCGAGAGAGCTTGAGCACACCACGCATGCCACATGGTCTAGAACCCCCCCTCCAAATGTCTCATCCGGGCCGTTGAAAGACCCTTGCCGAGCTGAGAGGGTCCCCGAGAGGGTGGGAGGCGAATGAAGTCGGTGCTGTCGATCGCGTTGAGGTCCCCTGAGGCGCAAGCTGTCGAACCCTCGATTGTGGCTAGTGACGACGGGTTACACGATCATGACTGCCCCCTCCCTCCCTCTCTCCCGGGCATCGTACAAGCGATAATGTCCCCCGTGCATTGACGATGATGATGACAGCGGAAAAGAGATGCCGCCCGAGCTGGGAACTCTGAAAGGATGGACAAAGTCTCGGCTGCATGCGATCGGCGATGATCGAGACTCGTCCATCATGTGGTTTTTTGGTAGGCGATCCGTGGATGCCGCCAATTCCGTGCCGAGATGTCGGTTCGAAACGGCCAAGCCAACAGGAAAGCATACGACCAATTGATGGTCCAGGAAAGTTCGGGATCAATTGGATCCTCGATGCGCAATCATGGAGACTCCCTCTTGATCACGCCGAGATAAGAGTCTCGATGAGTCTCTGATGACCTCCAGGACAACGCATCGAATTGAACAAGGTAAACAAACAACAAATCACAAGCCAAAACGCTTCCAATGCGCGTTCCTCATGAAACATCGCCTATCCATGCACAAGACGTCAAGCATTTGATGCTCCCCCAATCTCATTTCCTAATCGAGACGAGCTGAACTTCTCACGAGCCACAACGTTAATCAAACCCTACGCATCCCGTCCCGCGATGCAACCCCAGAGCACAGCCACAGCCACAGCTACAGACGCTGACGCGCAAGCCCCTCGCCACACGCCACACGCCACATCTAATGCACAGCAATGTTTGCTAGCTAGTGGCTAAGCTCGGCATTTGTGATAATTATACTCGGCGTATCAGTATCAGTCAGTGCACGGCGCTTTCAACCACGCCCTACAACACAACCCCAACTATCTCGGAAGGCGGCTCTAAGGGGGCCCCTTGGCGGCGGGGGATGGATGGCGCATGTTGTGGTCATTGTACAATTTCATGTTGTGCTATCTTCGGGATCATATCTTGCCGTTCTACTGCAGAGCCGTCTTGAGCCATGTCCTCTCTCGCAATATGCTGTGTCTCCCGTAAGGCCTCTGGCATCCGAGAGCCGCCGGATCGAAAGCTCCGGCGCTTCGGCTGGGGCCAGGGTGTTCGTCCTTTAATTCTTGGGCCTCTTGGTATTGGGTACACCGTACACCAAGGGGAAAAAAGGCCAAGACGCGAAGCCTCATCTGATGAGGCGTCTCGACAACGATGCACCAGCCACCTCGAGACAGCCTGTGATCGAGCAAACCCCATTCGTCCACGACGCGCATATCAACAATAGCATCATGCAGCATCCTAGAACTTTCTGATCATGAAGCGAATCCGCTGTCCATCTCGCAACCACGCACTGGACCGGTGGGAGTCACGGGGCCTCGGCATCCAGCAATGGCGCCATCCTCAACCGCACTAGCCGAGACGCCGTAGTAGCGAATAGCGGCCGTTTCGCGTCAAGGCTTGGACCGCCACTTGAACCAGGACCCTCAGACTGTCTCTGCAATCTCCACCGTTTGAATCATGACCATGTGCGGTCTGTGTAGTTAGTTACAGAGAGAGACAGAGGCAAAAGACAGAGAAAATGAGAGGGGTGTTTCTTCAGACATCTTGAACAAGTATGGGTATTGTATATGCCATAGTATATACATACATGTCGTCGCATCTCCAACAGCAACAATAATAACAATATCAATAGTTATTCCTGTTTCCTCGTCCTATCCTATCCTATTCCCGCCTGCATTACTTCGTAAGTCCCCATTTTCGTGTACGCTGGGACTGGTGTGGTGTGGTGTGCATGTACACGTGCGTGTGCTTCTTGGGTGTGATCCAAGTCGCCAAAATTATTATAGTGGTAAAAGGGTCTCGTTGCATCCGAGTTGTGTTCCGAGTCGACGGAATAATGGGCATGTTGACTGCCGAATAGGCAAAGAATGGTGTCCATGTGAGTCATGGAAACTGATAAAGGGGAACCAGATAGGAGCAAAGGTGAAGTGATGAGATCCCATGTTCGTTGTTGCAAGACCGGTAATGGTGATAACCTCAATCAACCCTCTGTCCAGACCAATGTATGCGTCGTCCCCTAACCGAATTAGGGGCTGAAGTGACCAAGCCCCTAAACCAAACACATTGTTCCTCGCAAACCAAACCAAGACGAGACTGCAAGAGTAGAAGCAAATAAAACATAACAAATACTCGCCCCGCCACAATCTTCTCACAGAAAAAAAAACCGGTGGTATCATTTTTGAAGAAGAATAAAAAGAAGAGTCGTCAACGCCTCGGAGCCACAATCCTTTTCCGTGTATGTATGTGATCGTGAGCCCAACCTGGTGACAGGCTGGGGAACCAAGCAAAACAGTGCAATCCCCAGTCTAGACCCAAGCCTTCATTTGCTGCAAAGCCGTCATACGCAAAAGAGAAACCAACAACGACGAAATAAACAAAGCGCAAAGAAAAGAAATAAAAAAGCAATTAAAAGGTGAGGCGGATAATGTAACCGCTTGTTGCCTTGTCGTTGGAGGTCTGAGGACTATCGTCGGCAGAGTCAACTGCCATTTCCCACTCCCTCTTTACTGCGCCAGGTTGCCCGATAACCTCTTCGATTTCGAGGGTCATGTCTTGACCCTCCTTGAGTTCTCGGACCACGTCGTCGTCCATCTCGACTTCTAGACCGTTCTGAATCATGTGGATCGTACGGAGAATTTGCGACGGATCGAAGCCCCACTTGGCTGCAATTCTGTTGTTCAACTCTTGGAGCGTGCGCTGCATCAAGTAGATGGCTCGATGATAATCTGGCTTTCCGGATTCGTCCTGTGTCCGTCGAAGGATATAGAAACATGCGATGGGTTTCGGGCTTCGTTCTTGAGGAGGCCGATAGGATGTGTCGACCCCCAATGCTTCAATCCAGCCGCTTAGGCTACCGTCATCATCGCCCTTGTTGATCCTAGTGGGTTGTTCCGAGCCCTTGCGTGACATGTCACCTCCCGCGACTGAGTCAAAACCTTGCCATGGGCCGCCTGGGCCGATACCAGAAGCCTGCGACGCTAGAGAAAGTGAGCTAGGCGAGGGGGAGATCATGGAACCAGCAAGAGAGCTTCGCCCGCTCCGAGCCTGCCAGTTGGGACCGTCGCGGCCTTCGGGTCTAGTCAGGGGCGAGACGTCTCCTGGTAGCGATACCGGGTGCAAATCGGGATCGTCCAGTTCCTCGCCTCGAAGGAATAGGACACTGACGGGCCGTGTGCTGGTAAACATGTCCTGTAGAGTCTGTAGTTTGAAGTGAAGATCCTCTTCCATGGACATTCTTCCGCCGTTGCCGCCCCCAGCGGAGCTGGCCGAGGACATCGACCACGTTCGCTTGTGTTTCTGTACCTTTCCTGGGCGCTGATCTCCCATCTTTGCAGCACCGCTTGAGCGCTTCCGCTTTCCAAAGTCCTTCAGTCCGCTCTCAGCCTGCGCAATTTGCTGTTTGAGCTTGTCGATAGACTTCTTGACATGCGCAACGTCGTTGGATAGCTTTCTTTCCGCCCCATGATCACGGAAGAGCTTGACCTTGCAGTAGCAGATGTCCGGATTCGCGTCGGCGGCTGGCTGCGAGGGGTCGCAGGGAACAGGGTGGGTTTTGGCACAGAGCCTCACAGGAATACCCTTTACACCCTTCGAGTGGCTGAAGTCGGTAGAAAGGAAGTTGAAACGGACTGCAATGTTGACTTCGGGGGGTCCGTTGATTCCAGGGGTCCAAGTGACGCAAAATCCGTCAAAGGAAGATGATTCCAGTTCCACCCGAGTCCTCTTGTCGTCGCCTTCAGCAGGTTGCCCCGCCTCAACATACTCAACTGCCTGAAGTTTCCCTCCTCTTTGGTGCGCCTCGTTGGTGCCTCTGCCCTCTTTCCAAAGACCCCAGCACACACCAGGACGCTGTCGCTGCTGGTCGTCTTCGAAGGAAACGCGGACAAACGTACGGTATTTGGTTCCAGGGGCCACGGGCATGGTGGCATTGGTGTCAGCTACGGACAGCGAGTATGCCTGGCCTTTGTTGAGATAGGTCACAGGAATTTCGTCAGAATGCTTGATCATGGCCGTGGGAGCGTTGAGCGTTGAATGAAATCGAAACTTCTCGGCCGAGGGAGGTAGTGGATGGGTCATGGGACTGGAGAACTGGCGTGTCGGTAGACCAACTAATGGCGTAGTCTTCTGAAGGGTGGCCCCAATAGATGACATGCGCTCTTCAGAAGGATCCGAGTCCATAGGCGACCCATCCTGATCCATCGTCTCATATCCAGTGTCCTGGTGGACGAAAGTGGACGGCGCAAAAGCAGGCTGTGGCGGGGGCGCCTGGATGAAAGGGTTGAAGTGGTGAAACTGATGCGGTTGCAACGCTTGGAAGCCTGTCATGTCCATAACTGCTTGGCTTGGGCCAGGTTGCATCCCATCCCCAGATGTTGGCATGGACAGCGGCGTGTTGAGGCCCATACCCAGTCCCAGTGTTGGGGTGTGCAAATCGCCAGCTTGAGGGTGGAATAGGGTGTTTGTGCCTCCAGGTGTGGGCGTGTAGTAGCCAGGCGGCGCATTGGCGAAGTTGGCAAAGGACATGGAGTTGGGATCTAGAAGTGAGGGAGTAAATCTCCACGGGTCATTCGTTGCCCGAGGAGTAGGGTCCTGATCGCGAAATGCATCTTGACCAATACCCTGGGTTCTGTCGTATGAAGCTAGATTAGTGACACTGCTCAAGAGTCCAAAAGGTAGTTCTGAGTCGAGATGTTGCGCGGGGCTTATTGGCGGGGCCAGGATGCTCGAGAAACTGCTCAGGGACCATGACATACCTTTCAGGTAGAGGCGCCGTGGGAGCAAGAGTATTATCGGCGCCAACGGTCTGCGATATAACTGGCGCGGCGGCCGAGGTGCTGACCGCTGCGACCTCGGGGAACTGCTGTCGAAAGTTGGCAAGCAGCTCATCCCCCGGCTTCTGAGAGCTTGTTCTGTAGAAGTGATATGTTAGCATGCTGCTAAGCGAACGAGTTGGTGACATGTGAGATGTAGTTGCTCTCAGGGCGACACCCAGAAATCGCAAAGGCGCGCAAGTCGATATAGCGCTGGGCAGCGTACCTTTGTCGGAACATGTTAAAATGGGCGTAGCTGGGCGGCCCCAGGACAGCAATGCCCGATTGTTGTCAGCGCAGCGGCGAGGGCCAAGGTGTATTCCGATCCGGATGGTCAGTGATGGCGCAGTCTCGCGACAATCACTTGTATGCGCAAAAGGTGAGGAGGAACGTCAAGATCAGTCGCCGACGCTGTTCATTGATTCAAATGCGTGGATTCTTGAGAGTTGCGAGGGCGGGTGGGTGGTGGGCGTCGCTTGTCCAAAGTTAGAGGTTCGGAAGCACTATTCGCGGGAACCGTTGGATGTGTTGCAGCGGCGATACAAGTCCAAGCTTGATATAAGCCAGCTGTTCTGAGCGAGTGGTGACAGACGGCGGTTGAGTCTCGCGAGGCAGAGAGCAATAAAATAAAAAACAGAAGAAGTGCGTGAAGTCGTGGGATATGCTAGCGGGTGGTGTAGGTAGTAATTGGAAAGGGTCAGGTAAGCTAGAAGAAGGTAAGGGTATATTGGATGTGGTGGGGACCTGTCGTCAGTCCCGCCGAAGGAGGAGGAGGGCGAACAACTCGACGGAGAAGATCTGACTTTGAAGGCAGGCCACAGGTACCTCGTACCCAAGTCCCAAAGCCCGGGGCGCCGAGGCGGTGTCGTGGATCGAGTGGTCAAAGTTGAAGTGGGTGATGGGAGGAGGGTGAGTCGGAGAGGGTGGCGTGTATGCAGCAATGTCGAGTGCCTGTGCCGCACGGCTTTGTGCTTGGAGCCAGACACCAGGGAGTGGTGCGATGCCGATGCGACGCGACGCGACGATCCAAAAGTGATGCCGAGAAGGATGTTTATTGTTTTGGAGTCCAAGGGCGAACGAAGGTTGTTATGGCTGCTGTTCCAGCGCTGTCTGTCCGTGTTGGGTGTGTTGCGATGGAGGTCAAGTCGGGAAGACTTGTGAGATGGGGGATTCGTCCAGAGGTCCTAGCGACGGTTGTGTGTTGTGCAGGTATGGTATAGGTCCTCGGTCCCAAGCCCCCAATCCGATGTGCTCTGGAGTGGAGGAGGAATCGGGGGCGATAATAGCTTGCCCGCAGTGCCGGGATGCCGCCTGAGTGAGGGATGGGATGGATGGTGAAATGGCTCCCCGTTGTCTTGGGTGAAATGCCGTTGTGTGGCTTCTGTCTGCAATGTCGCGGCGGTAGCGATATACCGTGCAATATGG
The DNA here is from genome assembly GCA_003946985.1 of Fusarium duplospermum. Classification (NCBI taxonomy): domain Eukaryota; kingdom Fungi; phylum Ascomycota; class Sordariomycetes; order Hypocreales; family Nectriaceae; genus Fusarium; species Fusarium duplospermum. The sequence goes on from NKCI01000047.1 coordinate 192,708, forward strand.
ATCCTAAGCTGGGAGGCCTGAGCTGAGGCGTGATTTTAAAGGTTGGCCATCGACAGACTATCGCTGCCACTCCCGAAGGGGCTCGTGGAGGTCCCCTCTCTGGAGGATGGACTTCTTTGTCGCTCACCACTGTATGCGCTGCACTCAGTCAGAAGGACATCCATCCATCCATCGATTATCGGGAGCCTGTGGGGTCATAATGATGGAGGCAAACAAGCAAGGGGGACCCTGGCCCTAGCAGGCGTCTTCTCATCAGCCAGGGTCAAGGGTCGGCGGGCACTCGAATCCCTGTGCGTGCTAGAGGTGCGCAGGTAGTGGGGAAGACGGAAGGACGAAGAAGAGGCTCGTCGATATCAAAATTGTTAGTGCGGGACAAACGGCCAGAGCCCTTCTCGCCTCCGTGTGTTATGGCGACGCCCCTTCTGGCTCCCATCTTGTCGCTCTTCCTCTCTCCCTGTCTGGTCTGCCGAGGAGGCATGTGGCTTGTGACGAGGGAGGCCCGGCGTCGCGGGCAAATGAGAGACAACGCCGCAGACGTTGAGACTCGGGGCACCGGTCACTCAGAATGGGGGATGGATGGACGAAATTGAGTTGAAGGCCAAAATGGCGTTTGATGCTGGAGAGTGGCTCCGACTGACGCCTGAGCCACACTTGCACCTTCCCTTGAGCACTCCCCAAATGAATGGGCACTCCCAGTGGGAAAGAACCACCCCCAGAAAAAACTCCCGTCCTTTCCCCGGGCGGTCCATTCTTCTCCTGCTGCTTCTCCCAAAAGCAGAGCCCAGGTGGCCCTAGCTCCGGATACAACAGCGGTAACCCTTACGCAGGAACGCCAGCGTCGTGGGATGTGGAGGCCCTGAACCCACAGCAACTCACTAGCTGGATCGGATCTTTACTCTGTCATCGGCTCTTCAGCCCAAGAGCACCTCTGGCCATCGGCTGTCCAGCCCAAAATCACCCCTCATCGAAAGTTGCATCGCCAGCTGCCTGTCCCATCGGGGACCGGGGATGGAGCCATTGTTTGAGACTGCTCAGGCGCCACGGCCGACTGGCCCTTGAAGCTCCTGACGGACGAGACTACAGATGCCAGCAAATTAATACGACGGGACTAATGACAACCGGCCGAGAAGGGGACGGCGAAGGAGAAGAGAAAAAAAGAAGAGGCTCCATCCCTTTCATCCCAAGCATTGTGGTGGTGGTGATGCCTCATCTCCCGCTTCCCGCCGACGACGCGCTGTGATGCCTCTGCCGCCCGCCCCTGCTACCTCTTCGATCCCCCGTCCTCATTGGCCCGGTCCGACCCCGTTCAGCAAAACAGTGCGATAGGATCAGAAAGCATCCATCCATGAGCAGCAGCATGGCATCCATTTTGGCATGGCACAAGCGGCATGACGGATGGGAGCGTGTCCGTCCCTCTCATCTGCAGCATCCACGGACCGAAAAAATGACCTCTGTGTCTAGGCCTTCCCCTTTGGGGCCAGCCACCTGACCAGGGCTGTCATTCACCATAACATCCCATGGCCTATGGCGAGATATTGACCCTTGAGTGGGCTTTTTGTGCCCGCTACAATGGAAGGGAGAACTGTTTTCTGCCACTACGGTCGATCAAAGGTGACATTCCCAAGCTGAAATCAGTCCTGCTCCCCGTGTGGCTGTGCCAAACCTTTCTTGCCGGTCCATCAATCGCCAATGACAGGCCGTCAAGCCAATTTCGCCCACGCGGAGCGCGCTTGTACACGCCGCTGCCGAACTGCCTGAATCGACCCAGCGGCACGCCGAGGGCATCTGGTCGAGCTTATCCGCCCGCCGGCTTCAATGAGAAGGGACCTAGGCCGTCACAATCGAACCATTTCTCTCTAACCGCTTTTCCCAATTCAGCCTGGGACTAGCGACGTTGGGAATGCGTTTCGTGAGAGCCATGCACTGCATCAAAAGCGGTCGCCGAGGTCCGTCTTCGAGTATTGCTGACGTTGTTCTGTTGACCTTTTCCGCCATTTCCCGTCAGTGATCTTCGCACCCTGCTCCGGTTTGAGTGCCGACAAGTAGATACTCTGCATTTTGAGCTTGGGGTGTCGTCTCTCCAAGCATCCATTCCCATCTTGTCCATATTGACGTCCAGCTGGACGATGACCTGTGTGGCTCCAGACACCGCCTCACAAAGGGGAGGGGACGAAGCCACATCGGATCTACCACTCGGAAGGGATCACGAAACCTTAATCTTTGATGCTCAACGCTCCTCCGTTTGATATGTGTCAACCAATACGGTAGACCAGCTCTGGAACACAATTTGCGCTGATCATTCGAAAGGCAAGCCACTGTTGGTGTGACTCGACTGTGGCGGCCTGTGTGGCTTGACGCGTGGCTAGTATTGCGTGGCTAGTATTGCGTGGCTTGTCGCCCCTTCCCGTTGAAGGGGAAGATGTAGTCGCTGATATTGAAGCTTTCTCTTCCATCATTTATTTCCCGTCATTATTGCTACTTTCATCCGTCATAGTCAGGAATAACATTACTGACTGTTCTCTTTGTTGGTGGCCAATTTCCACATGCTCGAATACATCCTTGCCCCCCAATGGTACCTTGTCCCGGATAATCAACTCCATTCGGAGCCTGAGCCGCCGCGGCCCTTACCAAATCGACTGACTCTATTAACAAATCGCAAAGGAAGCAGCTTTGATCCGAGAAAATGAAGTCAAGCAGATGGATGTCGTCTGATACTACGCATATTCTCGCCTTGAGGACCGCATATCACACCAGGGCGATTCAATGATGTTGAGCACAGGGTTGTTGAACAGCCAGATGCTGGACTGGAGACGACCATGCCACATCTACAGGCCTGATATCGGACGCAAAAAGACAAGATCGAGATTGGACGGAGAAACAGTATGTCTCTTGAAACACCGCGAAACCGTTCAGGCCCTGACAATTCCAGAACAAGACCTTTCAGACGCACTACCTCCTCTCATACGGGTCCACGGCGGCTACATGGTGTGGGATTTACCGAATCGAGCCTGCTGTATTCCAATTGGCGCCGACTACTTGATTCGTCTTGTTTTAGACGAAGTGAGCATCGATGCAGAGTTTCTTCCCCCGAAGATGTGGTGACGGAGCTGTAAAAGCCAGGGCTACCCTGCCAGTCCCATCTATGACCATCTCGGAGGGCAACTCAACCCCGGTCGAGTCTCCATGGCATAAGAAAATTGCGTGTTCAGCTTTGGGGTGTACAACGTGCGGATGCAGGACGGTGCCGTTTCGAGGCTCGTGCGGAAGACGGTCTCCTTCCAGCGGACAGGACATATTATGCATTAAGCCAAGGTGCAGGCTTTGTATTAAAATCGCCGATGAAGGTCTGACATTCGGTCCAAGCTCAATTATCTTGAGCATTGAACTTCGGCCCTCACCGGCGAGCGCTTCTGCGGCACACGCAAGCCCTCAATCCCAACGCAGAGGTCGACTTGCATGTCGCATACGTCACTGTCACCTTTGATGCGCTCGAGAAAGCTCAGTTGTGGGTCCTGGTCTTGGCGCTTCGACGACTCGGGACGGAGTTTTCACGCTTGTCCACCTACACCGTTCTTCTACCTCTGCCCCCATGGCGCCTAGAAGATTCCCTCGGGCTTTTGCGACTTGGGTATTCAACTCAGCATCCACGATAAACTGTGGCTGGTGACCCAAGAGCCCTGCCGGACCTGCGGGTATCTTGGTGTGAACACCACGCAGTCTTCGGGCGGATTAGCACGCCATGTAACGCAACCTCGCATCGACAGAAATTTGCTTCAAAAGAGCGCCTGTGATGGCTCTTTTGGGGTTAGAAGGCTACTGGCAACAGTTTGAGATATGAACTCTCTTTCTTTGTCATGGCTGACCAGACCAGATGAATATGGGTCTTGCTGTCGACAGGCGGGGTGTTGGGTGTTGGTTCACGACCAGCAGTTGCTGCCTCGTACAAAGCCGTCAATGTCGATCAAAGCCTTCGATGCAGTGTCACTCAACTACCCCACAGATGACAACTGGCTCGTGATGACCTGCAGCGCTTGGGGTTGGCCAGTGTGAGACAGCCGCACTTGAAGATTGTTTCACAACATGATCTGAGAGTACGGACAATTGCCGAGTCCTCTACCTACCGACTGTACGAAGCTGGGTGTCGAATGCTGGATACTACAAGCTCGAGCTCAAGCTTTCATGACGAGAGGCTCTATCAGACGCGCGCCGTGCCTATTGCCGCGGGTTTTAGGAGCACCCTTGTCAATAGCTGAGCGGACATGGCACCAATTTCGTCGCGCTACATACATGCCCCAACATGTAGTCCACCATCACGAGAGCCCGAGCCCCAGCCACACCCAGACCGCAAAGAGGCCGATGATGTCATCGCAGCTCTTTAGAATCCTTCCACGTCAGTCTACCCACGAGGCTGAAACTCTTGAGAGCAACGCATCTTTCCTCCATCTAGGCTCGAGGCGGAATAGCTCTGGGGTCGTTGAGGAGTAAGATATCGAGCATTTGCAAGGGTTCATGCATACCATGCCAGAACAAGGGAAGAGAGCAACAACCGTTGACCGAGACTAGTCGACGTGGCATCCCTATGTCCATTGAGACGCAAAATGGTCCATCGGTCCAATTCCGAAACAGAAAGATGCGGTCTGAGATGCCATCTGAAGCAAATCAACAACGAGTGCCGCCATGGTGGCGTCGTTCTGAAACGATGTGTGCCGTCATCCCGCCTGGTGAGGAGATCACCAGGTGGATGGCCATCACGAACATGACTATGTTGGGAGGCGTTGACGTCATCGATGGATGGATGTATAGGGCTTCAGCCCCCAAGAGCTCAATGGTCCAATTCTCGAGATATCAGAGTACATGCTCGCCAAGGCTTAGCCCAGCTGCAGTGATAGCAGGGGTCGGCCCCAAGATGCTCGTCTTCCGGCAATGGATCTTTTGGCTTGCCGGCTGAATCCGCGAGCCGGACAATTGGTGGAAGTTCACCCGGGCTTTTGGATTCGCTCATAATAGCGTCTCCAAGATGGCATAGTCAGGGACCTCGCACTTGGAGCCTGCAGTGCGGTGCGGTGCAGACAAGCGCATATACGCAAGCTGACCCTTACCCTTACCCGCGGCGGCGCGCGGTTCCTCAAGGCCTTGGCGGACTCGGGTCTGGGGCAATGAGAGGATTGGGATTGCTGCTTCTCACCCATCCACCGGCGGGAACACCCATTACGGAAGTATAAGCCCTGCGGTAATCCCACCGGGATTCACCACACCCTGCAAAACCGGGGGGAGATGCAACCCTGCGATGAGCCCCTGGCGATGGCGAACCCCTACTTCGGACCATGGGGCTTTGTTTGAACAAGTCCGTGATTACACAGCTATGTGTGATGGATGAAGCACGCTCCAAGTCGACGAGATATCTATTGCTGAGGCGATAACTCGCAAGCAATACTCGAAAGAGCCTTAGGCTTGCTCCAACTTGTGAGGACTTGCAAAGTCTATTGTCGCGTGGCCAGGCCAGTGAAGCTAGTCCTCATACTTCTTCATGCATGGTGGACTGTTGAAAGGGCAACGAGGCTTTGATCGAAGAGCTTCAGTCAACTATCACTATCCACATAGAGGCCATGCAGATGCGACATGTTGGTCAGCCATTTGCTTTGGATGTTCAGTTGTGCACACTCACACTGCGGCTGAAGATACACCCCTCCCCTCCTGTACCTGGGCTGTTCTGTCAATCTGCTCAAGTACAACACTATCACCGGTAAAGATGAGGTTGTTGAGAAAGCCACCCTTACTGCAGCAAGTCGCATTCGCCACCTCGTATTGGCAACGATATCTCGACAATCTTAACGCTTTGGTGGCAGAAAAACTCATGATGATCAAGGGTCCCCTATTCAGGGTCTTCTTCCAGAAGCTGTCGTCGCTACAGGGCTCAAAGTATGGTTGGGACTGTCATTCCCAAGAAGGCACCAGTTTGGTTGATCACTACATCATCGCACATTCAACCCATGCACATCTGGCATCGTCTCTGCACCACATTCCGCAAAATGACGTGGAAATGGCTTTTAGAGATTGCCCACCTTCTCCACGTCTCCGGTCCCCTGACTGCTTCTTTTTTTTTTCCGCCCGTTAGGGCTGCGAGGCTGGTGGTGAGGCGGGTAGATCGTTGCTGCGAAGGGTATCCCAGCGCCGGCAAGCGAAGCGATGGCGCGTCGTCGGTGAGGCAAGACAAGCGGAGACGATGGATCAAGATAAGGGTCGATGATCAAATATTTTTGGAACTGCCATTTTTATCTCGAATATGACCATCTCCGTGCAGATCGGCCTTCGTTCGGGGTTGACCGGTCATAGTATGGTTGCAGTGCGTCTGTGATATGATAGCGGCATGGATGGTCAGCAACCTTGACCAAGAGTTTGGTAGTGCCACCGCAACGACGGATCCTGTCGAGCTGAGAATAGCCTCAGGTGAATTCTATAATTCACAATAAGATGTGCGCTAGATACGAGCATGTTGGTAGCCGACCTGCCCTATACAGCAGAGACTGCAGCTTTCATGGACTTTGCCGAACATTGAACCAAGACTGGGATTCTCGAGATGGCCTCCCTACTCTAGCCGAATGACACCAAGCCCATATAGCTGGTACAATACTACGTACGGTTTAACTAAGGTTGAGCATGGTTTACTATTCAACGTTGCAGTGATGACATCTCACCGTCTTGCGCAATTACATGAATCAGATCATCTAGCGTCGAGCTGACGACGACCGTTGATACTGTTGTTGATACTATTTTTGGTCTGAAAAGGGGTAATCCTGCGAGAGACGACAATCATCCATCTCGAGAGTTACAGAAAGGGTGTCGTTGTGATACAGGGTAAAGCAGAACTTGGGGTCTTGCTCCTCCCGGTGTGTTGGTGATGGAACTGTTGGTTTGAAGATAGTTTACATATGATTAGTCCAGACAACTTGGCGCTCTCTAGACTATTTCCCTGTCATAGATCAAAGTTGAATAAACACAATGCCTGTTGGGCTATGTTCTGATGGGTTGAGCCAAGTTGTCGGGTAGTTGCAAACTTGAGGGTAGCTAGCATCTAGTCATAGACATGAGGTGAATCATCAATTGAGACCAGCGGTAACCACATATTTGTATCTCTCGACTAAAATATGTGCATTTCTACTTCCCACGGCCATGAATTCATGGCACGATGCCTGAAACTAGATCATACAAGTGAATGAACTCATGTTGACAACTCAGACGCTGCTCAAAAACCTTGACTAGATGAACATTGCTCTAGCATTCTATAGCCCATCATTTGGGGGAAACTGAACTTGATATGAGAATGACGTCTGCTCTGATGGCTCAGAATTAGTTACGTGCGCACTCCCGGGTAGATTTGTGTGGCTGATACGCTTGCCATCCATGGCTTTCACGTACAGGAGAAAACTAATGCTACATACATTCAATGAAGAGCTTCTTGTGCGTCGACATTGTGTGTGCTTCAGCGTATGACCTCTATGTTCACATTGATCTCAATGTTGGAGAAATTGTTAATATATATTGTTGGGTTGATTCCGTAGGATCGAGTTACCCTGAGACATCATCTGACCCCTTCCATATCCAACGGACAGATCAAGATAACTCGGCAAGAGACGTGCGTTCGCAAACACAAGAATGCAGCTGAGCAACTACAACATCCTGCTTTTCTCCCGACCTTGCCTAAGACTTTTGCAGGTTGATTGGGCCATATGACACTCACAAGCATTGGTCCTCAGTGACATACAACTAGATTCGAATCATTTTACTTTGTTCTTTTAAACTCCTATATCCTCATGGATATATACAAAAGCATTCGTCTATTCATCATCGCTCTCGTCGTCATCTTCCTCCTCTGCATTCTCCAGCCACTCGACCAGAACCCGGCACTTCTCCTTCAGAGCCACCATACCCTCGCCGTCATCAGAACGCTCATCTCCCCACCAACCCATGATGCCTTCTTCCTCGAGGATGTCGGCGGTGTATAGCTGCTGGAGGAGAGCGGCGAGTACGACACCAACACGGGATTGGTCAGGTCCATGTGCGTGTGCGAGAGCCTTCTGCAGTGCGAGAATGAACTCAACTTGTTCGGCCTGGTTGTCATCCTCCTCACCACCAATACCCACCTCGTTGATAAAGGTGATGGCGCCACGGCGCGCGGTAAGAGCTCGCCCAGCGGCCTTGTTAGGGTCGAGGGAGCCATACTCTGGTGTGAGTAGCTCAGCCGCGTGGCGGGCAAAAGCAGTGGCGACAGCACGACGCATCATGGCGTCTGAAGCATCATTGGCAAGACGAAGACCCATGAACTCGAGCTTAGCCGAGTCAAAATCGCCCGACTCAGCTCGGAGAGCATCGAGCAGACCATGAACTGCATCGTTGTGGAAAGACATCTTCTCACCGGCTTCGTCTGAAGCGAATGATGAGAGCCGCGATCGGGTCGAGGTACCGATTGAAAGGTGACCTTGGTCGAGGCTGTCCTCGGAAATTTCAGAAGAGAGGGTCGAGACGGATGAGGTGGAGATGTTGAACTCGGCGAGGGAGTAGAGGAGAGACTTTTGAAGCAGGGCCGGGTCCTCATCGTCGAGTTCTTCGTCTTCGGGGTCGGTAAAGGGAGCGGCGTTAGTGTCAGAGCCGAGAAGCTTGGTGTCAGGGGTAACGGGGTTGCCTTGAGAGTCCACGCATGAGATAGTGGCACTCTTGGAGAGGGTGGTGCCGTCGCTGACTTTGACACCGAAGGAAATCAGGCTGCCAGCGGGTATAGAAGAGTTCTTTCCAATAGTAGCAGCGTCTGCCACGACTGATCGCGATATCCTCGCACCATCCTCGATCGTAGTGTCGTTCCAGACGAAGGAGTCCTCCAAGACCACGTTGGCTCCAATCTTGCAGTCCCTGCCAACAATGCTGTTGATGATCTTGCTCCCTGACCCGATGGTGCTGTTTCCACCAAGAATTGTGTTGGTGACTGTGGCATCGTTTGCGTAGAAGGCGCCATGCTCAGCAACCACACCGTTAATATGGCGCTGATACGTCTGCTTAGGAACGACATTGCACTCTGGGATAAACGGGTATGTCCACCGGTCAAGGACATCACGGCTAATGGCGTCGTATAGTTGTAGGTTGCTGGCCCGCGCAGCGTAGCCCTCCTCCAAGATCTCTGTGTAAATCATCTTGCCGTTCAGCTCCCAGTCCTTGAGCACACCGTGCAAGAAGTTCTTTCGAGGAAGTTCGTAGTCGAAACTCTCCGACCAAAGGGCGAGAACTTCGGGAGTGCAGATGTCGATCTGTGCGTCGATGAGGTCGGCTCGGATCTCGAATTCAGTCGACAACTCATCCACTACAGCCGGGTCCAGGGCCATATATCGGTCACTCGTCAGGGGGTTCATTTCGTCGTAGTGAAGACACCGGTTGGTCTTGGTATCAACCACAAAAATGGGTGTGATTCCGTGAGTCTTTGTTCGATGGTCATCCAGTCCTCCGCTTCGCAAGACCATGGTCATGATGTTGGCTGCGCTGGTTTCTCTTCGCTTGCGATGCGCTGCGAGGGCGCCATCTAGCATGATGTTCGAGACTAGATCTCCGTTTACCAGAATAAAATCACCGTCGACAAGCGATCGCTTGTCCATATCGCGAAGGACATCACCAACTGATCGCGCATCCGAGACTCGGACGAATTGAAGGACGGAGAAGGGGCATGTTCGTGCGGCGGTTGACCATCTGGAGCGGCTGATGTAGTCTTCGACTTGGTCGGTATGAGCACCACAGTAGATGTAAACTTCGTTGACGCCATTCATAGCCAGAAACTCGAGGGTGTATTCGATGAGAGGGGTGTTGGCGAGTGGGAGAAGACACTGAGCAAATGGTGTCAGCTTGAGCATGGAGAGCAAAGCTCAATTCAAGGTTCCTCACTCTTGGCTTCTCGGCGGAAAAGGGACTGTATCTATCCTGGAACGAGTCGGCGAGAACCTAGGAAGCATATTGTGAGCTCGCGCTGCGCCAAACCGATACCCCGCGATGTCACATACAACAGCCTGGAGAACATCCTCGCTCTTGCTCTCGGCGCCGCCAGACTTGGCGGACTTCTTGCCCTTGCCCTTGTGCGACATGTTGTCGATGCGATGCCAGGAACGCTGCTTGACGTGTTGTGGGCGTGAGTTGTGAAGACGAGGAAGAAAGCTCGACGTGGGGCTAGCGAGTGACTCAATGGCCCTGAGCCTCATGCAGCGCACGGGAAATTCTTCACCGAGGTGAGCCCATCTCACCGAGCGAGAGCCCTCGGTGTGTGCGGGGTGATATGCTGACATAAGCTTACAGGGATTCTACAGTGCAAAAGTGCGTGCAGCCGTTGGCCCCGCACGGCCCGTGGCGGAACTCTCCCTCGAACGATGAGCTTCGATAGACTTTGGTGAGCATTCCAGCTCTCGTGAACTTCCTTGTTATCAGGCACAACCGACTCATCATTTCTACAGTATGCGGCAAACTCTCCTCTTTTGCGGCTCTGTAATCGTGATTCATTCTGTCAAATACGCGACCATTGGCCTTTGCTGCTGTCCTACCTGCCGGTTCGGGACATACCTCCCAATTAAGCTCTGACTTGTGCCGATCAACATTTCATTGGCCCGGGAGGGAAGAAAAAAAAAGTTGACAGTTGGTGTAACCAGCCAGCTGACAGTTGACGGCGCTGTCGTGAAGCCAACCTTTTTCACCTGAGCCTCGTGGCAGCTAAACAACAATCGACAGCCTTAGACGGACGCATGGACAGGCACCTCGCCAGGCACGACAGGGCCTTCTCGAACCAGCAGAGATGGGATGGGTGTCGTCTCGGTTCCGGGAGGCGGCCCAGCCCGGTTGGGTTGGGGGGAATACTAATCATTATTGCTGGGCTCGCCGACCAGTCCGACGAGTTTCGGATGCTTGCTTTTTCAGCGTGGTTTGTGGGAGACGCAGAGACATGCCTGTGCTGGAGAACGCACAGCACCTCTGTCAGCATTAACAAGTCTTGGAGCTGGAATTGTCTGACCTTTAACCTCCTTGAAGAGGCCGTTTCCCCGAAACGAGGATGTTTCCGAGACAAAAATGTTCCGAATTGTGATGAAACCCTCGAATACCAGACAGGTAGTTCCCGCTCTGGCTACTGTGCGAGGCCGAGCGTGCCGACAGAGCAACGGCTGATGGTCTCAGGTCAAGTCATGATTGCGTGGTCTGGCGTCAAAATCCGCCCTCTGTTGTTTCTTTGTTTCCTTTGTTTTTCCCTATCACATGTCTCACTCGTAGATTCTTTTTGTCTCCCTGGCGATCCTTGCGTTCTGACTGGCAGCTAAAGTTCAAGCTGGAGTTCCAGGGCACCTTGCAGGAGGGACAGCAGCCCATTGACCCCGCAGTCCTGAGGGATCCAGGTTAGAATGTCATTTAGAATGATTGAATGTGTTGTCCTGATGCCGGGTTTGGACTCATTGCCGTAATTTGTTGCTCCAAGTCTTGCCTTTTCTCTCGTGGCCGTAAAAGACAACCTTAGACGTGCCTCAGTACAGTGCGCAAATACAGTTCGCGCCACGACCGACCCATATGATCTGCACTGTATTTCCGTCCTTCCTTCCAAATATGCACCTGACCAACTGCCATGGTCCAGGGTCCAGCAAGGCTCCATCTCCATCCAGCTCGCTCGTCTCTTCTTCCTCAACATCCGCTTATCTCTTCACTACGACAAGGCTTCTAAACATGTTCCAAAAGTCCTCGATGCGAGGTACTATGACACGCCATCCGTCCTAGCAACCACTCAGAAAACCCAGCTAAGCGAGTTATGCCCCGGCCGTCAGGCGGCATGTGAGGAGAAGATCTTGCCCGAAGACCTGGGCTAGCAAACCACAAAGCCACACCCCTTGCCTAGCCCGCTCCCGCGCACCAAATTGCCCTCCAAGGATGTTCTCTCTCACCTTTGGTCGATCACTCTCCCGGTTAGATCCGCTGAATGAGATCTGAGAGCCTGCTCCCTCGCCTACTCTCCCAGTCACAGCGTCCATTCCAGGCGAATGGAGCCTACGTCGGATGCTACCATGGAACCTGGTGGACAGGTGACTGATGGATTTGGTTGTTCTCGGCCATCATGACTCCTGCTTCAATATTGACTACTACCAGCGTAGTCAATTACTGACAGCCGCCCCGTTTTCTCAACCAGCTCCTAGTCCAGACGGCCGTTGTCTTCGTATTTTCTTCTAGCGCCGAGCCAATGGAAGGTCCATTGTCGTCAAAGGGACTCGGTCCGTTGTGCTAAATCTGATATGGTCCCCTTTCCTGCATTATGGGGCTCTCTCCTCTCGGTACTTGGATCCCTCCAATCTCTCCCGCCTTTTCTCACCTTGGGATGTTTGAGTGGATGCACTATCGACTTCAGGTCAAATCAACAAGCCGCATTCTCGAAACGGACCCTTGATTTGACCCTGATATCTGGGAGTCTCACGACTGCGCTAGCTCCCTCAAACTCAGACCGAAGCCATGGCTCGATAAAAAGCAAGAGGATACCTCCTTTGTTGGTTTTGAAGAACAGCACGCGACGGATCTAGGAGTGGGAGATGAGCAAGAGTCAAGACCGATGCAACATCACACTGGCTTCTTGACTCTAGTGACTCGAGTTAACGTCCATAGCGGACCAATGACCCAAACAACCGGGTCTGGAACTCAATCGTGGGTTGCGACATGCATCCCGCATCGATCGAAGAGGGAAATTGGCTAGCATTCCTCGGGATGAAAGGAATCACAGCCAGGAACGTGGCTCCACGAGCTGGGCTGGGCGGTCCAAGGGCACAGCTCGACGACAGCCTTCGTATCAACCATCACCCCGGCTTGGGTGGGTGTTTTCCAGGTTTTGAGCAGCAAGCGTTGAAGGGTCCGCGACAACCCACACCTGTCTCCCTGCATAGCGCAGGATGGCATGGTATCTGCTCTCCGCCCGCTTTGGACACGGGAGACAGACTCGATTTGAGAGAGAGCCAAAGAGGGTCGGTCTGCATCATGTGTCACTGCGCGTCCGTCCTGGTGAGGGTGCTGCGGTTGGATGAGCGACACTGGAGTGGGTGAAACCAGGTAGACAAAATTGTCTGCTCTGGGGACAAATGTGATGCCGGAAACAATCGGGGTTCAAGTCAAGCCGAGGGACAGAGTGAAGAGGACAGACAATTCGACGGACGCGATAGTAACCGGGCACACCGTGGGATCCGGGGCTTTGAGCTGAAGACGATGGAAATGGCGGCCTCGCTGTTCTTTTTGCGCAATAACGATCAGCGTGGCGCCGAGGCCAGGACGGTAGCGGATGGATATCCTCCCATCTCAACAACTGAAAGTCTTCACAAACTAATAATGTCTAAGCAGCTACGGTGGGCAATGGTGGACGCCACCCAGTTGAGTCCGGGGCGATCTTCAGCGCAACCGGCCAACCAGAGACAATGGTCAGCGCGCGATGGACCAAAACTATGGATTTTGGCCCCGTCAAGGCGACACCCCAGCGACGGCCGCCAAACTTGTTCGCGCAATAAGGCTCCATTCCCACAGAGATGCTTGCTCGACGCTAGCCGTCCTCGGAAGGGCCCCCCTCCGACTCAAGCCTTTCCCTCCTTTGCTGCCGCTCCGCTGGGCGTCCTATGCGCCTCGCCTTGCTCACAGCACAGGCCCCAGGGGGCCCCCCAGCGACCCCTGGTCAAGCCGAAGTGGGAATGGGAAGTGCCAAATCTGCTCTTAGACTACGGTACGGATAGAGGTCTTGCCTGGGCTTGGGCTTGGGCTGGCTGGGGCTGCTGAGTATCCACGAGAGTCGCCGTCCACTTGGAAGAGAGGGGCTGTACGAAGCACTGTGCCATGCCCATGCCCACTCGACAGGGCGATGAGATAGGTCACAATAACCCCCCCCCAGCTGCCCAGCCCGGCGCATCCCATCCCATCCCATCCCATCCTAGGACGGCCAGCCAAGCAAGCTCAGGCTGTTCTGTTCCACTCACGCCTGTGCCCACACGCACGCCCAAACTTGATGCTGCTGAGATACAACTCAGGCCCTGTCCCCGTTCCCATTCTCCATCTCCATCTCCGTCCTCCGTTTCCCGTCCTTGTTCTTGCCATTGCGACGGCTCTCCTGTATCGCAGCCTCAACCTCTCGGCGACGAGAACCCCAGCAGCCGCCTCACCTTTGCAGCGCTTTGCCACAGCTTCTCTGTTCTGCACTGCCCTGCCCCGTCCTTTCGCCTTCGCGGCCAGCGCGTCGAGACTGTCGATCTTGAACCCCCTCGATCCTCGTCACCGGTCCTTGCTGCGGTCATCACCGCTCGCCCTCTAGCGTGTTCCAATTTATCGCCTTTGCCAACAGACAAGCATCGACTTTTCTCGACCTCTTTTCTACTCTCGATTGGATAACGACGAACGGCGATTCGGCTCGGATCAACGGCTTTCTGTCAACGGGTACCTCGACTGGCGACTCTTAACCGAAGTATCTGGTCAACAACCATCATCTGTATTGAGAGCACCACATCGCGCACGATCACCAACAACCCCATCGCATCGAAACCATGTCCGGCGGAGATGTAACCCCAACCCCTGGGGTTGGTGGCAGCAATGCCAGCGAATTTGTGAGTGACCGGGACGGCGATGGGTCTGTCTACTAGACGGCAACTAATACTCCTTTTCTAGGTTCGCAAGCTGTATCGGTATGGCTACTATCACAGCGTCCTACTATGAATAATACTGACCAAGGGAAGAATGCTTGAGGATCCAGCGCATCAAGATGTTGCTCGATGGGGTAAGGACGGCGATACATTTGTGGTTGTCGAGGTATGTTGGCCATATATACATGCTCGCGTTCTTGGTGACGACATGCTAACAGACCCAGAATGAAAAATTCACTCGTTCCATTCTTCCCAAGCATTTCAAGCACAGCAACATGGCGAGCTTTGTCCGCCAGCTGAACAAGTACGATTTTCACAAAGTCCGGCAGACAAATGACAGCGGATCCGCCTCTAATGGCGCCAACGTGAGTGCTGGCTTTTTACTGCGGATTCGCTCCTTGCGCTAACCTTGCGCCTAGACCCTCGAGTTTAAGCATCCCAACTTTAGAGTCGGCAGCAAAGATGATCTGGATAACATCCGCCGAAAAGCGCCAGCTCCTCGGAGGACTCAGGCGACGGAGGACTTCACTACTAGCCACCACATCAGTGTTATGAATGAGCAACTCACGGCCACACAGCAACAAGTGCAGCAGCTCCAGGAACTCTTTACCGAGGTCTCCCAAACCAACCGGCTGCTTGTAAACGAGGTCTTGACGCTGCAAAAGATGCTAAACGCGCAGAAGCAGTCTCAGTACGAGATGCTCAACTTCCTCTCCACCTCTGGTAATCGCCACCAGCAGCAGTCGATGCACCTCAACGTCGGCACCTCACCTTTGGATGGTTCTGATGAGTCGGCGCCTGAGCTGCGACGAGCCCGCGAGCTCCTGTCCAGCGTCACGCCGGATCAGATTGCTGATCGAGAGCTTGAGCGTCTCCAGGGCGTGTATGGATCTCCGGCTGACTCGGCGGTCGTGATCCCCCAGGCGTCGATGCCCATGATGCATGATCCCATGAACGACATCAACCGATATCCCGTGTACCCTGTCGGCCAGACGGTCGGCATTGACCCCTTCCACTCGGACCACATCCACAAGATTCCCTATGCGATCCCCAATGATTCCAGCGGCAATGCCATACAGGAAGTGCCCGCACCTCAACCCATCAGCGCCCAGTCCCAAACTAGCTCCAACTCTTCTAGCAACTCTGCCTTGATGTGGGCGTCGAGGAAGCCACGGATCCTCCTCGTCGAGGACGACCCGACCTGCGCCAAGATTGGTATCAAGTTCCTCAAGTCGATGGGATGTGAAGTCGAGCATGCTGTATGTGACTCTGATATTGCATTTTGGTTGTTGAACCTGACTGACCGTTGAATTAGCAAAACGGTGCCGAGGCATATAGCAGGGTTACAAGTGTTGGCCGCGACCATTTCGACATGATCTTTATGGATATCATCATGCCCAGACTGGACGGTGTCTCAACAACCATGTACATCCGACAGGACTGCCCGGCGATCCCCATCGTGGCCATGACTTCCAACATTCGATCAGACGAAGTCCACTGCTACTTCGAGCACGGTAAGCATAGGTCGGAACGAGTTTCTGGGTAGACATGGGCTAATGAATCTTGCGAATAGGCATGAACGGAGTTTTGGCCAAGCCATTCACCAAGAGTGGGATGCAGAAGATTGTCGAGAATCACTTGAGCTATCTCCTCAAGAATTACGACCCTTCAACCCAACAAGAGTCCGGCTCGGGATACGTGGTGGGCGGTGCAGGATACATGAACCCTCCCAACAACCTGACGACACCCGGCGGGACAACGTTCAAGTTCGAGACAACTCCCACACCTCCTGCGACCGGCTCGACGTGGTCACCAGGACAGATGCCCCAGGCTTCGCCTATGACGACGGGAATGGATCAGGGATATGGCATGGTGAACGGTGCCAACTACGGCCTGACACCCGCCAGCGCAACCCGAGCCACCTTTCCCGGAGGCATCTCTCAAGGCGCGCCGAGCCAAGGGCGCATGGATGGCCAAAGTCCGCCAGAAAAGCGACAACGCACCTACGTGTAAGCGTTTGTTTCGAATGGGCTGCGTCGTTTGATCTTTGTCAAAGTGTACAGCAAGAACACTTGACTACATGATGAGGAGTATGGCGTTTGAGGCGCGAATGGCATGAACCATGACCGTCGTGGGCCGATGTGTCTGGTCGAGTCGGGTTGGGTCTGATCTCTGAGTTTGTGTCGTAGTCGATGTGATTCAGAGGAGAGTCTCTTGATTCGTTCGGGTCATGACGATGGATGGCATTTAGCAAAGAGGAGGATATGAATTTGGGATTATTTGACTGTCAGCGACGGGTCGGCGAGTTACCCGTCTGCGAGCAAGTGACGGACGGCGCGTATATGGATCGATTTTCGGGGTATATGCCTGATGACACTTGTTTGATACCTGCGTATAATATCATTATATTACCATTGGAGGGGCTGTAGGCCAGCCCCGATGGATTTCAAAGATGTATTGACATTGAGACGAGTACAAATAAGAGCTGTTAAAGGTGAAGTAAGATTGTCATGGTGTTTCAAATGTCGAATTTCTCGAATAGTCGGATAGGCCAATATCCAGGTTGGTTTTAGTGTTTGGTCGATGGATATAGTCAAGAGTTGACAGAACAGGAGGAGGGTTGCAAGGAACGGACGGACGACGGTCGCAACGATATATACCTGCCACTCGTCGCAGTACGTAGCAGTTTAGCAACGGTCCCTTTGCTCTCTTTTTTCCCAGGATTGTCCAGGTGTGGCACAGGGAGGTGCAGGTCCATCGAGTTCTGGACCGTCGCGACGGGTGGGGTTGGCGATGGGATGTTTCGACATGCGGATTTTCCGTGGCACCCGCTTTCGCTGGTCGGTCGCCAAGAGAGAGCCCTGAGTAGGCTGTTTTTCTGTTTGGTTAGTTGCTCTTCTACACCGGTAGCTTGTAAGCGGTACCTAGTTTGTAGTCCAGCCGTTGGGTGGTATCAACGGCTTTACTCGCTTGGCTGGACCGTTGCATGTTGGCCATGAAGTGTAATCTTTTTCGTCCGAGCCGCCCCGGTTCTCGGTTGTCGACATTGACCATACTGACACTTGTATGGATGGATGAACCCTGTCTTTTTGATCCATCTCTTGTTCCGTAAAATCTGGGTCTTGTTGTTGAACCTCAGAGTGACCCTCCAGTACTGTCGACACATCCATCCCAAGTGGCTTTTTTGTATCACCCCGAAACCACCCTCCTCCAAAGTCAACACAACCAGAACAAACCAAATAGGAAAAGACGTATCAATTCGGGTGGTGGCAGTGCAAACAAATCATCCCTCATCATGTCGATCCCCCTGGATCCTTTCTGGGGGGTTTGGGTGTCGTTGACGCTCCTTGGCTCGAGGCTAGAAGTTCTAGACACAGCACTACCGAGAGGCCAGGACGTGCGGAAATGGGGAAATGACGTCGACTGCGTCATCATAATCGCCCGAGGACCTTTTAGCAAGGGCTCTAGATGCTCCTCCTGCATCTCAAGGGGTTGTTCCTTTCTGTTCCAGGCTGGGGTCTTTTTCCCATCTCGTACAACATTGGCGTCCAGTCAGCCATGACCAGGCGGAAAGGGTCGGGTGCTTTTTCTTTGGTGCAACACACACACGCATAAGTCCAACATGGCGTTTTGGCTAGAGCTAAGTCGTCGAGACCCTGGACCTGAGGGTAACGCAAGTGTATCCCTAGGGAGGGTAATATGTCACCCCAATCTGAGGATTTGACCGCGACAGCATGGTGGCATGGCCTAGAACGACAACTCAGTATGCGCAGGAAGCGTTGCAGGGATGGACCAATTCCCATTCTCCCCAGGCTTCGTAAAACCTCACCTGGTCTCCAGCTCTGGACCTGATGCTCATGAACTGGTCTCTCCACATATGTAAGGGGGGCGGAGGTCCTGGTCCTGGGTAAAACGGTCTGGCCTTTTCCTTTAGGGTTCTAGAAGGCTTGACCGTTGCCCACACGTCATCGAGGTCCAAGATCAGAGACATTTCGATCTGCAGATCGAGGGTCCAGCCCGTCCGTACCGACAGTATGGGGTGTTGAATCTTGGTTCCCTCATTTCGAACAATCCAGCTTGACTTTGAACAAGTCCCGAGATGATCTTCTGTTCATACATTTCTCATCGACCCAGGTCTTGCGATCGAAGCAAGCTCAACAAGCTTTTGCTCTTCGTTGCAAGAGGTCCAGTCCAAGTGGAGATGCGTCATGCGGCTGAGTAGCTGACAAGCATGAATCACCTTATCCTGGCTCTTTGCACAGCCAAATCCTCCCTCCCTCTCTGCAACAACACACAGACGATAGGAAAACTGCCGACGCCCTCAATGCGCTAATGCTGCTGTAGGGCTGAATGCTCCCAGTTGTCAGTGGACGTGCCCAACCTGACCAGACAAGGGCATGAAACGCTCGAGTTTGGATCAAGAGATTGACCGCTGCATCCATCAACAAACTCTTGAGCTCTCGAATAGGCGCCTCGCTATGGACGCGTCTTGTCGCAGCACAATGCCTCTTTCGGATACGCTCCGTTGTAGTTGCTTCAGCTGCTTACTCTGTGCAGGGAATATCCAGGATCTGCGCGGAGACTTCTGTCCAGATTAGGTTGCAAGCTGCGCTCAGCTGCACGATATTTTTAGTTACAGTATCGTAGGGCTAGTTGTGAGCTGGTGCCCTGGTGTTGATTCTTTTAAGCACTTTGGTGTCCTTCGTGCGCGCTTTCTGCAAGTCAGTCATTTTCAACCCGCCGTTGAAGCAAGCCACCAACTTGACCGGTTGTCGTCTCCATGGCTGGCCACAGCAATCTCATCCAGGCCTGGGCCGTCCTGGTCCTAGTCCTGGGCCTTTCCATGCTCGTTACCCCAGTCTCTGCCTCGTGGGCCAACCCGATGGAGCACTTCTACTCCAACTACAACCGCGGCCTGCAAGAAATCATCCAGAACAACTGTTCCGAGACGTACGCCGTATATCTTCAGGACCGTGGCAATGAGTCCAATGTCAGCCCGAGCCTCCGCATGTTCAGTATAAATGGCTTGGCCATGTCCAGCGAGATGGTTGAGTGCATTCTCGACCACACTCCCGAGTTCATCAAGTCCAAGATGGCTGCCGCTGCCATCGTCCTCGGCCTTGCCCCGACAATCGTTGCGACTCTCGGAGTCAGGCCGCAGGAGACTGCCGTGCTATCAGTTGTTGGTCGTCGCCATCTGCTTGCCTTCGCCCTCGCCGTCGGCTCACCAGCCCTCAACGCATATCGGTCGTCCGAGTATAATTCCATCATCGACAGCCTCAGGGAGGCATCGCGCGAGCGGCCAGAGGCCATCCGCCGACTCGACCCGTTCATCACGGCCATATCTTACTCCCTCGCTGCCGCTTCCATCGCAAACGTCGGAGAACTGACTTATCAACTTGGAGCCAAAACCATCTTCACAATACTACCCAATTCTCCATACCTGGCTCTTCTCTGGGCCTTTCTCGGCGTCTTCATCCACTTCATGGCTGGCATAGCGTTTCGAATGCGAGTGTCTTCCAAGGTCAAGCGGGTCGATGAGGATATGACACAGGGCTCCTGGCCAGTGAGTGTAGCCCAGGGTCAGATCGGCCTCATGGCTCGACGTTCCAGGATCATCTTCACCGTTCATCCCGAGTCACTGAGCTTCTTCGCCATGTCCCTCATCACCACCATATCCACTGCCTGCCACATCATCTTTGGCACTTCAGTCTTCTCCAGTATCCTGTTTGTGTCAATCAATGACAGCTTGTTGATTGTAGCACGTCTGATGGCCAGCGCCATCGTGTGCCGCATCATCGTGACATATGAGCTTCTTGTTCTTCGAGAGTCGGTAGAGGAAGCTGCTTATTCGAACGTTTCTGCAACAACGAAGCACGTCCTCAGCTTCAAGTAAGGGTATCCTGAAGTGCTCTAGTCGCGGCGCAAGATCAAGGCTGAGAAAGGGCAACGTGAGAAAGCAAGGGAGTATCAGTGCCGGGAAAATCGGAAATGCAATTATGAGTGAACATGAATTAATGATGGAGGAGGGAAGTTGAAACAAACTAGAGGTTATCTCTAAGGATTATGTAAGAGGGAAAGCATTGAGCATGGAGGCAGTGCTGCGCCTCTTGGGCTTGCTCCTTCTCTGTTCGTTATGACATGAAATGGAAGGTATAGACTTACATCCGATCCTTCTACCTACCTCAGGTATCTCTATGGCTTTAAAGGTAGACTGACTCAATACTTACCTATTGCATAGATAGTATTATCTAGTATCAACAGAGTACGCACTTAAGGAGAACACATCCTCCTATCAACTGATCATAAGTCTCAATAATGGCCTCAAGAGCACTCATGTGAAGAAATTGTACTATTCAACATAATCTGTCCCTAATCAAACGCCGTGCCATGGTATAGATGCATATATACAACTCATTGTTCCCCCCTCGTCGTTACCTATCCCTTCCCTGGCAGCGCAAGTTACAGTCGAGCAACCAACCCATCGATTTTCAAACTATTTCTGACCCATACAAATCCATTCCATTCCATTACTTCGTTCGTTTGTTTACCTCTTCTCGCTCTTCTCCACCTGCATCGTCGAGAACGAGCAGTACTTGTCCTTGATGGCCACAACTTCGTACGTACCCTCCTGGCTCGCCTTGACCACCTTGCTGTGCTCGTACGAAACATCGTGTCTCGTCTCGAGCACAGAGCTGCGCTGGCCCTTCTTGGCGTTGGTGCTACGCGTGTACGTGAATTCGAAAGGAGGTGTGCCCCAGAACTCGAACAGAATGTCCACCTCATTGCCCTCGTGGATGTCCACGCGGGACTGCTTGCCGCGGCTGATCTGGACACTAGGCATTGGGTGGATCGTCTTGGGGATGTTAACGGCGGCACGGCATTCGCTGGCCTTGTCCGAGATACTAGTGATGGTAAACTCGCCGGGCTTCTCAGCAATACGGCGGAAGTTGGTCGTCTGGGACTTGGCATTCCATCTACCGTTGAAGTCGTAGGTGATGTCGAAGGGAGGAGTTCCAGAGAGTGTGTAGGCGATACGCTCACCGACACAGTAGTCGCGTCGGGACTCGAGAGGATAGATCGATGGCGCCTCGAAGAGCTGGATTTGCACCGAAGGCCCACCAATCTCGTACTTGCGTTGGCAGCCACGGGCGTCGCGGACTGTACGAACGCGAACCTGCTGCGTGCCAAGGCGGAGGTGTTGACGGGGAATTCTCATACCATACGAGTTCGAGTCGATAGAGGGGATGCGGTAGGTCTCGGGAGGAGAACCGGCCTGGTGCTTGATCTCAACTTCGACATAGAAGGGAGCAACACCGGTGAGGGTGAGGGGAATCTTGTCTTCGTGCTCCTGCTCCTCCATGCAGTACTTGAACGACTGCCCGGGTTTCGTGAAGACTGCTGAGGGCTTGGCATTGACCCGCTGCTGGATGATAAGAGGGCTAAAGTTCTTGTCGCTGTTGTAGAGATTATCCGCAAGAGCCGAGAACTTGTACGTGTAGTCACCAGCCTTGAGGGTGTCCATTGAGATAGCTGCCTTTGAGAGGGCAGCATCGAATTCCTTCCTGCTGATGGCGCTGGAGCCTTGGAATGGCTTGTGCCTGACCTCGTACTGTACATGATAGGGAGGTGATCCTGTAATATATTAGAAGACTGAGCCATAACATTAACAAGTTCGGCTTACCTTTGAGGTTGACCTCGAAACCGTCGATATCTCCTTCACATACGTCCTGCTTGACAAATAGACCATCGCTGGGGCTGATACTCGCCGACTCGACGAGGGAAATCTCGGGTCGTGGGAACCAATCCACCTCAAACTTGGATGCAGACGGCTCGACAGATCCAGGACACTGTTATCGCGAACCTCAATGAGCTCGTATGTGCCCCGAGACCTGACGAGCAGGAAGTCGTTGGCACTCTTTGCCTGTTTGGTGATCACCTCGCCTGAGCCGTCGAGGTTCCTGTACCTGAGGTTGAATGGGGGCTCTCCCTGGAGACGCAGAGGCAGGCGCAGCGGTGTATCTTCGACTGCCATGATCTTTTGCTTGTGCTCAACGAATCCAAAGGCGGCCCGGGGTTGCTGTCGTCGAACAGCGATCTTGACCTGGTCCTGAAGGAAGGTTCGGCAGCCACGTGTATCTTGGACGCTGCTCAAGGCAAGGATGTACTCTCCTCCCTTGCTCAGTGTCGCCGTCTTGATCTTGAACATGTTCTCCTCAATACCCGTAACTCGTTCCGACTTTCGCTTTCCATCATGAACAATCTCCCATTCCAGGTTGAAGGGGGGGTCACCATAGAGAACCACATCAAGCTCAACCTCAGAGTCCAAGCAGGCGCTAATGGTCTTGCTAGAGCTAGCAATCATGGCCGAGGCTGCAGGCTTGACGACCTGCTCCAAAACCTTGTCATCACCACTAAGAGGCAGGTTTTGATAGATAGCATCGTCGATAGACTTGAATACATACTTGTGACGACCTGCCATCTTGGGTACCAGCTCCAGTTGAGATCGAAGACCCGCGACGCGATGGACCTGTCTGTCAACGTGTCCATCGGTGACAACGTCGTACCGGACCACAAATGGAGGAGTACCAACGAGGTCCAGGTCCACTCGGAGTCCGATAGAGTTGCCGGCGCATTTGTCGGGAATGTCCTCTGAGCGGATAGAGAGAGAGGGCTCCAGGGGGTTCAGAAGAAGGCAGGAAGAGGGCTCATGAACCTCACCCTTGCAAGCTCCGCTAGACACAGACTTCAAAGTGTACAGACCAGGCTCCGAGACCAACGGCTTGTCCCTGCCATCTCTAGCTGAGTGGCTTCCAATCGACACCTGGTCACCATGTTCTCCGCTGTTGGTGAGGGAATCAATGGGTGAAAACTCCCAGGTGATCTCATACGAGGTGTCATCGTTGGGGCCGGCCATGGAGAAGCTAACAGGAAGCCTAGCGGTGTTTCCTTTGGCAACCTTGACAGGGTTACGCAAGTCACAGCCATCCAGACGGGCCTTAGGGCGCTCCTTGACCTTGAACTGGCGGGTCAGCGCCTTAGGCTTTGACTTCTCGCCCTGTTCATTAGTCTCGGCGTATTTGACCACGTTGTTGAAGGCGTCATGGACCTCATCAACTGAATATTCCCAATCGCCCGAGGAGGTCATTGATTCATTGAGGCCGACAGTGACTTTGTGTGGTTTGACCCACGAGATGTCGTCTGGATCCTCCTGAACAAGGCCTGAGGCGCCAAGAAGCGGCGAAGAGAAGCCATCAGGCTGGAGATGCTGAAAGTGGAAGCTATGATCCTTGCCATTGATCGTACGGCTATACAGAATCTTCAGAGGAGGCGTGCCAAAGACGTCCAACGCGAGGTTGGAAAGGTCCTGGATACAACGCTCGCTGTCCTCAGAAGCTCTAATTCTGGCCTGGGGGCATGGCACGACGTATGTATCCTTGATGGTCCGCTGAACCTCAAGCTTGTACTCATCCAGAACCTTTCCAAGTCGGTAGACACCTGGCTTCTTAACCGGGTAGTCCCACTGGAAGCCAGATGTGGTCTGGTCGGCGGTGTGTTCTCGGATTTGTTTGGCCACCTTGCCGACTTCACGATGCGAGATCTTGATCGTCTCTTCCTTGTTTGTGTCGAGGTCGATTCGGATCAGCTCGATTTCAGCAGGGATGGTGGCGTTGAAATAAATCGGCAAGGACGCAATATTTCGAGGCTTGGTGGTCAAACAGAAAGGCTTCCCCTCGGGATTGAGTACAGCGGAACCCTCAGGCAAGATGTTGATGATCTGCTTTCCCATGATGAGGGAGTGGTTGTTGAGGATACTCGAAACCTTGACTCCGCGCTCGGAGATGGAGATTTCACGGTCGTAGAGGACTTTGACGAAGCCGAGGAGCCACGATTGCCATGGGATCTAGATGTACGAATTAGCTTTTAGGATATCAGATCGAGACCTGGAAAGCTTACCGGAATATTAAACATGAGCATATAGTTGAGTACAAGGTGTATAGAGAAAACGGTGGTGACAACGGGCTGCGAGAGCTCGAGCCATGGTATCCTGAGTTCTGGAACACCGAAAAGAAATGCAAAGTCGATAAAGATCCATTTTAGGAATAGGAACCAAGAACTGTCGCCATCCTCGAGCACCTGGAGCCAGTCGTAGAGCTTCCACGCCCACAACAAGACGTAAACACCAAATGCGTAGAGTCGTTGCTGGGGGGCATCGAGAACGGTCAAGGGGATGACAGGCTGGCTCGTGGCGGCCTGTGCTTGGACATTTTCGGGGGCGAGAGGCAGAGCAGGAGACCTCGGGGCCTTTGCAGAAGATGTCGAGCCGGTCGAGGTAGGAGTATGCTGTTGATCGTGGTATCGTCGAGCGGTGGTAGCTGGGGTAGCTGGAAACCCAGACCGCAGGCGGGGAGTCGATGCGCTCATGGCATTCGCATTCCGGGGAGTAAAGAGACGGTGACTAAAAGGAAAGCATGGAAAGGCAAGCAGAGTCGCAGCCTAGGCGATCGAGGCGAAAGAGGACGACGGATTTGTTGCGCGTCGTGGAGGTTGAAGAAGCGCGGATGCGTTGTTGGCGGTCGATGTTTTGAATGTAGTTTTCACGGGCGGACAATGGAAATTCCTTTGAGAGAACCTGGGTATGGGACCTCCAGCTAATGCGTCACGTCGAGACGCGCCTAGCTAAGGTACCTGGGCTCTTGCTGGTGCCTTGCAGGGGTACCCAGGCCGAGCTTCAAGGCCATGCACCCATGATATGGCGGCCAAGGACACATTATATGAAGGCAAAACCAGTGAAAATACGACATAGAGTAGTAAATCTCAATTTAATTTTTCTCTTTTGTTTTCTGGGAGTTATATAGAGCCTTCAAAGCTCATGGTGAAACCCCATGGCACCTATTCCTTACCTTGGGTACCTGGGTGCGGTGAAAGTGGTACTTGCTAGGTCTTGATCTCATGTACCAACGAATTGGTTCTTTGGGCACAAGTTACTCGTGGCATAGACAAGCCCGAATTTCTAGATAAAGAACTTATAATGGGATTGAAGCCCTTTCAGGCGAGAAATTGAGTATCTCGCTGCCAAGCTAGGTACCAGCCATGATTGCTGTAGCTCTTGTCCTGCAATTGATTGGCCGGCCACCTGCAAGCTCACGCTCGAAACAACAAATATCCTCATTTGATTGGACCAGGCCAGGGGGCGTCCACCCTCAGACCAAGCAAACAGTCAAGCTCACTTCAACGTCCAGGAGGTGTCGCTCCCGTCATTCTTTTAGCCATGATCGCGTGCCACGGCAGAGCTTCCATTATATGATATCCCCTAACTAACGCCGGTGTTGATATCATATTCCATGCCGCGACATCGTTTCAGTCTTGTTCCCGCCTAGTCCCTATGCAGATCAAACATCCTTATCAACGCAAAGGAGCAGAGGCTCAGCTGAGCTATACACAAGCTGCAAGTATAAGACCAAGGTCAAACGGAGCCAGCTTGAGAGTGTCCCAGATAAAACAATTGTAAGTTGCATTTTCTTCTTTCTCATTTCATCGTGATTCGAGATGGATGCCATCATCATTTGTGTCGTGTGTGACACCTGCCATATCGTTGTGAGAGCCTTGCGGTGGATTGATTGAATGCCTGGGGTTTCGGGCGGCGACTTGACCACCCCGACATGCAAACGAATGGTAAACGACGGGAGCTGCCTCGATATGAATTATATGAAGGAGTATGACGTACAAGCATCCATCCGACAAAGAACCTGAAGCCGCCCGCGCTCGGTACAAAAGCACCCTCCATGTGCAACTTGACGACGGTGCCAGCTTCCACTCCGCTTCCAACATCTTCGCCTCACCCTCCATACGAACAACTACTGCGAAAAACAACCATGGAGAAATGACACACAAACTGACAACCCGCCGCAGTGCAAAGACGCTCGGTCAAGTCCCCCTCCTCTGCGTCGGTCTCGGCGTCTTGCCGCGAAGCCTCTCGACACTGCCAACGCGTCAGGGACGATGGGCGAGCCGAGGCGGAATCCCAAGCGCAAGGCTAGCGAGGCCGCCAACGAGGCTAATCATGCCGTGAGCAAGGAGTCCGGGCAACTACTCCTCAATGAGGCGCTGGCGCCGTTATCTCAGGAGGATATCCAAGAGTGGGAGGGATGGATAGCCCTCGAGTCGGAGCCGGTAAGTGCTTGATGTCCTTTAATGTGCTCGAACCTCTAACCTTGTAGGCCTTTTTCAACATTATTCTACGAGATCTCGGTGTCAAGGACGTCAAGGCACAAGAGATTTTCACAATTGATCAAGATTCTCTGGCGCTTCTACCGCAAGTTTGCCCCGTCATCACTACCCCTCCCAACTCTCCCGCTCATCGTTTGCAGTCAGCCAGTATACGGCTTGATCTTTCTCTTTCAATATATCCCTGGATACGATCAGGTAAACGACGAGGAAGACATAAGTGACGTGTGGTTCGCAAACCAAGTAAGTCGACGCTGACCTCATGCCTCTACCGCGGTCTCACATTCGACAGACAACCGACAATGCGTGTGCGACCGTCGCCATGCTGAACATCGTCATGAACTCCGACGGCCTTGATCTCGGCGACAAGCTACAAGAGTTCAAGGAATCAACTAAAAACCTAAACACGGCCCTCCGCGGCCGTCAGCTCAGCAAGAACACTTTCATCCGCACTATCCACAACTCCTTTACGCGTCGCATGGATCACCTTAATGCCGATCTGTGCTTGGAAAACGAGGTTTCTGAGGCAAAGACCACAAAGACAAGGAAGCGTGCGGCGCCGCGGAAAGGGAAGAGAGCGCCCGCCAGAAAGAAAAAGGTCAAGTCAGACTATGGGTTCCATTTCATCGCCTACGTTCCTGCAGGCGGATACGTCTGGGAGCTGGACGGACTTCAAAGTAAACCCAACAGGCTGGGTAAGTATTTGTAAAAACCGATTCATTACAGCAGACCTTTGCTTACCATCCTCGCATAGATCCTGTGCCTGAATACGGCGACTGGACCACTGTCGCAAGGCCCCAAATCGAAGGCCGGATGCTACAGTACGAGGAGAACCAACTCTCCTTCAACCTCCTCGCGCTTTGCCGAAGCCCCCTCTCCGCTCACACACAAACCATTGCACGCGCCGCCGCGTCTCTTCACCATCTTCACACTCAAATGCAATCAGACTCTACCTTTTCAGAACTCACATCTGCCGAGTCAAACCCCCTCGACATTAGAGATGAGAGCCGTCTCGCCGAGTTCAATCTCAAGCCAAAGGACATAACCAACTTGGACATTCCAGAAGACTTAAGAGCAAAGATCAGGCAGCCAGACTTCGACACTAGTGCTGCTTATGAGCTGCATCAGGAACTTGTCATAGAAGTCAAGGCTTCCATGGGCGAGTACCGCGCAGAGCTCATGTCGAAGGCGGATGATGAGCAGCGTGTGAAGGGCCGCAAGAAGGATTTCGGCCCTGCCCTGCACAAGTGGATGACCAAACTTGCCGAGAAGGGCGTACTAGAAGATGTCATTAAGGCATCATGAGTATTGTAGGGCATCACGTATTGGGCTCGTTTTGGAAGATTCTTGACCATGGCTTCGACGGACACAGGGTTGTCCAGTAACGAATAAATACATGTCGAAACACTTAATCACGTCTCAAAACTTGAGGAGAACATGCCAATTTCAATCATTATATACCATGAAATAACTACCCCAGCCTCGCTTTTGTGAGTTGAATCAAACGCCAAAATATTCCTTTTTCTTTTCCAACGCCAGCCAAGCTCCCTCCATGCGTCTAAGATGAGACCCCTTATAGCTAGACACCGTACATTCATACTGAAGAAGAAGAAGAAGAAGGAAATGAGGAAATGGGACAAGCAAGCGGGGGACGCGAGGGGGGGGGGGAAACCTGGTCTTCTCAGTCGTCGGGGTACTGCTCCGTGATGTTGGACACGAAGCTGCACGTCTCGGCGTCAAATCTCTTGAAGAACTTGCCAGCTTGCGGGAAGAGGCTCTTGGGGACCTCGCTGGGGTCTCGGATGAGGACGATGTTGTCTTCAGCGACAACATGCCTCTCGGGTCCTGATGTACGGCTATCCCAAGTCAGGCCAAGCACAACACCACAAGAGAATATCAGGGTCGTGACTTACACACACGTGTAAAACGTCCGGTTGCGAGGACGTACCAGGTTCGGTAGTTCTGTATCGCTGTTATCGTCGAGCGTCTCGTCAATGGCCACGGTGTGTGGCATGGGCAGTCTTCGCGTACCCTGGTCGGTCCAACCGTTGACAGCACCGATCCAGCCGTACCGCCGGTGTTTGAAGACTTGCCCGATCTTGTAAAGCACCGGCTGCTTCCTCTCTCCATTCCTGCGCAGGACCGGGGGCGCGAGCTCGTCCAGCTCGTCAATGAGACCAAGCACCTCACGTGGGTTGTCCCATCTACGGGGATTGTTCCTCATGAATCTCTCCCGGAAGGGACCGAAGCGATCGTACCGAGGGAAGATGTACTTCTCAACCAGCCAGGCGTCCTCGCACCAACTTTTGGCGAACCGGTTCAGGAAGGGCTCCAGGGCTTCGTTCCACTCGAAGGCGTCGGCCGGTGTAAGGATCAGGGATGCCCAAAGCGCCGAATAGAGAGCGGCATCAATGTTGGTACTGTCGTTGCCCGTGATGAGCTGTGTGAGCCCAAGATCGACCTCGTCTCGAGCCTCCATCACCCGAGCAGCCGTAGCTCGGATGTTTCGCGCCGTCCGCGTCGCGATGGCAATAGGACTCACGGGAGCCAGGAAAACGTCGGTGCTCGACTGCCATCCCAACCGAGAGATCATGGCCTGCAGGTCGGCCATTGGCACCTCCTCGCTTGAACCATAAGGGTCAAGATACATCCTTTCCAGAGGCGCATTGGGCTGAGAAGCAGGGGCGCCTTCCAGGGTTTTGCCCTGCTCCGCAAAGACTATAGCGTGGACGTGAGTTGGAAACGCGCAGCATTCGGCATGCAGCCCCAGCCTCCGGGCAATACAACAGAAGATGGCGCTGGAAATGATTGGGATGGAGTCATGATCCTCATGGCGTAGTGCCTGGCCGATGAGACAGTTCCTCAGGTTTCGATAGCGCTCAGGGCGCTGCAAACCTGTGAGGTTGTTGATATGAAGCCAGTGGTTCAGCGCCAATGCTTTTTGCCGCGTTGTCAAGACATCGATATCTGGCCTAGTATTACGAAATTCGGCGGCCTTTGCATCAAGCATGCGACCAATCTGATAAATCTCATTAATACAGAAGCTTGAAGAAACGAAAATGCAACCACATACATCGTCAATATCCCCTGGCTGGTCATGCAGCACAAATAAATCAAAGGCGCCTAGTACTCGTTCGAGATCGAAGCCCGAAGGATGGGCATTAGGATCTACACTTGCCACTTGTATTTTGTGCCATTCCTCAACAGCGAGGCTTCTATGGACGCTATCCAAGAGCGCTCCGCTATAGTATCTGTTATACGAGTGTCAGCATCATGCGGAGCTTCAGTTGTGATCCGTCAGCGTCTCACCGTCGCGCTAGATGATCATCGATGGAATCATCCGCGTCGCACTGCTCTAGCAGAAAGTCCTTGGCGTCATAGCCAAGTTTGCAGACTTCCTCGAATCTCCTTAGCCGGCCAACTTTGGTGGCGAGAATCTCATCCAAGAGGTGGCTAATTTGAGCATTTCGACACTTGCGAATGATGAATAGCTTCTTCCACGGTGTCTCGGGTGCCCTATCCCTCAGCCGCTGATGGAAGCGATGCTCTGGGTGCCAGAATTTGAAGCTGCTCTGGCAATGATATCTCCATAGAAGAGGTTCATTAGCCAGCCGCCTCAGACGATGCGAGATGAGCTGAAAACTGGTGAGGGTGTCTTCGGGTGAAACGTAATAAAGCAGATGCTGTATTATTTCATCTGGGACTTCCGAAAAAGACATGGCGACGCTGTCGATGAGGCAATCCCCAGGGATATATGGAGCGGTAGGCGGTGAAAGTGGTGCGATGGGACACGAAAAAAAAGCAAGACCCTTGCAGGGGAAGACGCGGGCAGGTGCGAGGGGGTGGCTGGCTTAAAGGGGGGAACCTTTCTGATATCGAGTCCAAAGAAAACAATGGGCTGGCATGTCGATCAACAGCACGAATATGTCATTACGCCTCCCCTGGCCCTCGAAAACGCCCTCTCACCTCATCCGGTTGCACGATGTTATCATTGTTTGTTGGCTCGGGTGGGGCAGAAGCAATATGTTTACCGGGGGTATGACGATATCGGAGCTTGCTGACTTTGTGCGGGGATCTGAGATTCACCACGATGAAAATGGGGTTGAATGAGCGGATGAGACATGGTCATTGGCTCAAAAGAAGAGTAGGTTATTTACAAACTCAAACCAATCAAACGTCTCAGGAACCGTAGACAAGTTTGGAGAGTTTAACTTGAGCTTCAGTCCTGTCTGGGTCCTCGTAGTGGACTCAATACCTAGCTGCTTTCGAGTTTGAGAATCGAAAACAAGGTTATGCTATGGATGCATATAGTATCAATTTACAGCCAATGCCAATAGCCTCTCACTTACAAGACCCTTGTAGTAGAAAAGAAGTACATCCTATCAACAAACTTGGATTGCCACCGTGCTCGTATTGTTTCACGCAAAACAGCTTCGCTGCAGGACCTTGTTCTCTAGAACTTATGCTCTTTTGATAGTAAATGTCAAAACGGCCTGTTGAGGGCCTAGGAGAGGCTTCGTACATCAAGAGATATGACGCAGTGGGAACACAGGACTAAGACCGCCAAAATATACCTATGCAAGGTTCAATTATAAAATAACACCCATGTCAATAAGGTTTGCAGTCGCAAAAAAATCACGCACAGAATAGCCTCAGCGAAGTTTCTTTTAATCAACTACTTCTCAAAAGAGATAAAAGATAATCCTTTCCTCCAAATACATTGCCAAGACCTAGCAACTCAAGTCTTTTACCACTTGCACCGTCCTCAGCCTGGAACGAGGAAACAAGACCCACATCCGAGATCCTATCCAATCATATACAGATTAACCTTTCCGCCAACCCCACTCCGGATTTGTTTTGGCTCTAGTCCGAAAAGGGATACAAAGTAAACAACAACGCGCCTGGTCTAAAGAGGTCGGCTCGAAACCAGCGCGTTCTCCACATCTTCTTTGATTTACTTGCACCAACCCAGCCCGCGAGCGTATCTTGATCCTTCCTTATCACCAACAATAAATCTGGCTGCGAAACGAGGCGAAGCGAAGCGACACTCTTTACGCTCTATACAGAGCGACTGCTTATCATCTCTGGCATGATCTGCCTCAATCCTACGCAGCATTTCTAGAGCTCAACCGCAGTCCACACACAACCGCTATCATGCCCGACTTTGGCGGCGGCGCGCTCGACACCCCGCGAACAAACATTGGGGATGCCACCTACCTCAGTCGACAGCCTGACTTTGCCGACATTTCACAAGAGGCGTCTTTCCAGTCACCAGTCAAGGAGGGCAACCTTCTCCAACAACTTCGCAATGGCCGCTCCAACGGCATCAACCTCCGCACCCCGCGTCAAAGAGGGCCTTTGGCCGACCGCAGAAATCTTCCTCCCAGCGTTGGAGGCGCCGAGTTTACACCTTTGCTCAAGTCAGCCACGAGAAACAGCGTGCGACGATTCGGAAAAGAGAATGGCAACAACGTACCGAACACACCTTCATTAGACAGAATCGATGAGGGCGACCTCACTGCCGTCCCGCGCGGAGACACGTCCATGTACACAGGATCGCGCAATCAGTCCTACATGGAAAACACAATTCCCGAGATCGACACCACCAGCGCTGCTTCGACCCCATTGGCGATTCCTCGGAGGAGAGGAGGCGATAAGGGCCCTCTCCAAGACGGCAACCAGCTGTCGCTTCGAGAACAAGAGAATGTCATAGACAGGATCGAGAAGGAGAACTTTGGTCTCAAGCTCAAGATTCACTTCCTTGAGGAGGCGCTTCGGAAAGCAGGGCCTGGCTTTAGCGAAGCCGCCCTCAAGGAGAACACCGAACTCAAGGTCGACAAGGTCACGATGCAGAGGGAGCTCCACAAATACAAAAAGCATTTGACGACTGCCGAGAAGGACCTCGAGAGTTACCGCCAGCAAATGCTAGAGCTTCAGGACAAGGCCAAACGAAAATACAGCGATCAGAGCCAGCAAGCCGAGATGGACAAGCTACGACAGCTAATAGATGATCGTGAAGCAGACATTGAAGATCTTCAGCGCCAGCTTGACCAACAACAAGGAAACAACGACCAGGTCGAGAAATTGCAGGACGATATCGGAGACCTGGAAGCCGATCTCCAGGAGAAGGACCGATTGCTCACCGAACGAGAGGACGAGGTCGATGACCTGAAGGAAAAGATGGAGAGCCTCAAGGACCAGGTGGATGAAGCGGAACAAAAGGCCAAGGATGCTCAGCGCAAGATGCTGGCACTAGAGGAAAAGTCTCAGAACAACGACCAGGTCGAAAAGCTACAGGACGACATTGGTGACTTGGAAGCCGATATCCAGGAGAAGGACCGACTACTTACTGAACGAGAGGATGAAGTCGAGGATCTCAAGGAAAAGATGGAGGGGCTCAGAGATCAAGTGACCGAAGCAGAGAAGAAGGTCAAGGATGCTCAGCGCAAGATCCTAGCGTTGGAGAACAAGTCTGATCTTAGCGATGAGCTAAAGGACGCTCAGCGCAAAATGATGGCACTGGAGGACAAGGCCCATGACAATGATCAGCTCAAGGATGAGCTCAGGGACGCCAAAGAGACGATTCAGGGTCTCAAGCAGAGTATGAAAGAAAAGCTGGACCAGTCGAATCGGGAGTCCCAACAACTTCAAAGGCAACTTGAAGATGTCCAGGAACAGAAGAAGACACTCGAAACAAAGCTGAAGGACTTCAGGAAGCAAGCTGAGGATATGGTGGAGCAACACGAACTGGATCTCGACGAACTAAGGCACCAGCTTGCAGATGCTGAGAAGCAAAAGTCGATGCTCAAGAAGGTCCTTGAAGATGCTACCGGCCCAGAGTCCCAGCGTCTTCAGAGGCAACTTGAGGATCTCCAAGAGCAGAAGTCGACGCTCGAAGCAACGCTGCGAGAGTCCAGGAAGCAAGCCAAGGATATCACAGCTCAGCGCGACTTGGAGATCGATGAACTCAGACATCAGCTGGCAGATACCGAGGACCAAAAGTTGGAGCTCGAGGCAGCGCTGAAGGAATCAAGGAAGCAAGTCCAGGAGATGGCGGCACAACACGACCTGGATCTTGATGAACTGGAACATGAGCTTGCCGAGTACAAGGACCAGAAGTTGGAGCTCGAAGCAGCTTTGTCGGACTCTAGGAAACGGGTCGATGAGTTGATAACGCAACACGAACTGGATCTCGAAGAACTAAAGCATCAACTTGCGGGCACCGAGGACCAGATGCTCGAAGCCGCGATGAAGGACTCAAGGAAGCAAACCAAGGAGATGCTGGCACGACACGAACTGGAACTCGAGAAGCTCAAACATCAGCTCACGGACGCTGAGGACCAGAAGTCGATGCTAGAAAAGTTCCTCGAGGATACCAGACAGCAGGCCCGAGAGGCTCGAGACACCGCGGCACAAGACAAGCGAGCCCTCCTTGAACTGAAGCATCAGCTCGCAGATCTGGAAGACGAGAAGTTGGAGCTTGAAAGGCTCCTTAAGGATGCTGGGAAGCAGCAGACTCAAGAGATGTCAACGCAGCACAAGCGGGCTCTAGACCAACTAAAGCGTCAGCTCGCCGATGCCGAAGAGCAGAAGTCGGAACTCGAGAGGCGCCTCAAAGACGCTGGGCAACAACAGGCTCAAGAGACGACAAAGCAACACAGACGAGCTCTCGATGATTTGAGGCGTCAGCTTGCAGACAGCGAGGAGCAGAAGCTGGAGCTCGAAAGGCTTCTCAAGGATGCCGGAAAGCAGCAAGCTCAGGAGATAGCGACACAGCACCGACGAACTCTTGATGAACTGAAACGCCAGCTTATGGATACCGAGGACCAGAGGTTAGAGCTCGAAAAGCTTCTTGAGGATGCCGGGAAGCAGCAGGCCCAAGAGATGGCAACACAGCACAAGCGGGCTCTCGACCTACTGAAACGTCAACTCGCCGATGCCGAGGAGCAGAAGTTGGAGCTTGAGAAGCTTCTCAAGGATGCCGGACAACAACAGGCTCAAGAGATAGCGACCCAGCACAAGCGAGCTCTCCTTGAACTAAAGCACCAGCTTGCAGACAGCGAGGAGCAAAAGTCGGAACTTGAGAAATTCCTTGAGGATGCCGAGCATCAGGCCCAAGAGGCAGCAACACAACACCGACGGGCTCTCAATGAGCTAAAACACCAACTTGCAGATACAGTGGCACAGCACGAGATAGATCTCGAGGAGGCCAGTCACCAGGCTCGAGAGATATCGACGCAACGTGAGCGGGCTCTCAATCAACTAAAACGCCAGCTTTCCGATACAGTGAAGCAACACGAACGCGATCTCGAGGAGCTAAAGCTTCAGCTTGCAGATGCCGAGGATCAAAAGTTGGTGCTCGAAGAATTCCTCGAGGATGCCGAGCAGCAAGCTCAAGAGGTGGCAACACAACACGAGAGAGCTCTCCTTGAGTTGAAGCACCAGATCAGCAAGGTAGAGCGAGAACGCAATACCGCGGCGGCACAACAGACGGACACCTTGTTGAACAAGCAAGATCGACAAGTACGAAAGATCAAGGCGGAAATGGAGAACCTGGAGCACGACGTCCTCCAACAACAGGAGATCATCGACAACCTCAGCGCTTCCGAAGCTTCACTCCGCCGCAAGCTTGAGCGAGCACGCAGCGAACGAGCTGCCTTCCGCGTGAGCGCCGAGAAGTTGCAGAAGGATCTCGAGCGCATCAAGGCCACGGCCGTCGCCGCCAAGGCAGAGGCTACGGAGCGACGACGCTCGGCGGACCTCAAGACCCAGGAGACCATCGACGGGGCGGACCAGGCTCTGGAGACGGTTATCCGGGCGGCCGAGAGCGCCGAGGAGCGTCACAAGAAGGAGCTACGAGGTGTCGTGATGCAAATGGAGTGGATGCAGGCCCGTTTCAAGCGGGAGTCTTCCCTTCGAGCTGATGCTGCGTATGCGAAGAAGTTCCTCCAACTACAGTTGGACATTGCCAACGCTTGGTACGTTTTTCTTCTACTCTCCCCTTTTAACTTTGTACATTTTGCTAACTATTTCCCAGCAACAAAGCTCAACTTCGAGAACTCGAGGATATCCGGATCAACCTCCTCGGCAACAAGAAGGCTCTCTCCCTACCGAGCCACGCCACATCTTCTTCTACATCAACCACCAAACCCACTCTCAAAACATTCCTCGTCATGGCACGCTTCATCGCCCGCGCCCGGTTAGCAGCGAGGGACTGGGCCAAGCAGGAGACTGTCCGAAAGAAGCTCGTGGCCGCCAAGGAGGAACAGCGCAAGGTGAAACGGTCCCGTCAACTCAAGGTTGTCAGGGCCGAGGCTTAAAGGACACACGACTACACGTATTCTGTCAAGTTTGAGATGAAAAAAGCGAAACTGTATTGCATTGCATGGTTGAGGGTGTTTCAAGGTGGAATAGGAAGGAATTCTGTCTTGACAGTTTGTTTGTTTGTTTTCTTTCGAGCGAGTCCTTGATAGGGAATGGATATTGGGCGGTTTGGGTACGGGTGTTGTTATGGATACCAACCTGGGAGGTTTGGAGACAAAGCGAATTAAAGAATCAAGAGTTCTCACGCAAACACAATATGAATGAATTATCAATTTTTGTTCATTCAAAAAAAATTATCTTGGAGTCTTTTTTTTTTCATCCATCGCTGTACGAGAACCGAAACCATATAAACATGCATGCAGCCAAGAACCCATCAAGATGACGCCTTGCACTCTCGTCATCTTGAGAAACAACATCAAACAAGTCATCAAAAAAAAGCACAACTGAAAAACAAAAAGCACCCAAGCTTTGCAAACAGCCGCCCATCGTTATAAACCTTCCCCTGGCCTCATATACCAAGACGTCGCTTAGCCAGCCTTTGTCCAACCAGTCAATCAATCCCACTCCATTTGTTAAAACACCATGCATGATAAGGATGATGAACCCTTGGGTTCTTTAGCCCCTCGGAATTAGAGAAAAAGAGTCAGGTAAGAGTATATAGGTTTCTTATGGCTCATTGTTACTCCTAGCTTAGGGCTGTGATACATTGGGATGCTACTGGGTAGGGAAACGCCCTACTCATTACATGACGAACAGCAGGTTCGTGTCTGAGTCAAGTTAGCGCATGAAGACTTAGGAGAGTCTCAAGTTAAACATACCGAGAGGATGACTGCAGGACAACTGAGGCTTCTGAGTGTATCGTGTTGAGAGCTCGTCTCGGATGCTGTTGAGAAGCTGGACGTAACTCTGTTGAGGGTTCTTCTTGAGCGCCGTGACAAAGGCCCACGACATGGCGCCAGTGGCCTGAGAAGCGATAGTAGCATCGGCACTATAAGTATGGTTAGCAATTTGTTGCTGCTGGCATGAGATGATGGTAAAAAGAAATGCCCAAAATCAGGCCGACCCAACGTAGCACATCGCCCCAGATGCCAAATTACAGACTCGCTAGGAGGCTGTACTTGACATCTGGGGCGTGCCCGAGAATATGAAAATCATTAAAAGCTAAGTACATGAAATAGT
This sequence comes from Fusarium duplospermum, assembly GCA_003946985.1. NCBI lineage: Eukaryota > Fungi > Ascomycota > Sordariomycetes > Hypocreales > Nectriaceae > Fusarium > Fusarium duplospermum. Next base: position 230,096 of record NKCI01000047.1, read on the forward strand.
CCAGTCTGAAAACGCCTTGCGCCATCGCTGACATGAATAACCAGGAAACCTGTCCCAGAAATAACAAGAGTGAAAACAAAACCATGAACAGAAAGACAGATGATCAAGCCGGGATCATCTGGTAAGTAGGGTATGATTGAGGAAAGGGGAGCACCCACGAAGTCTGATCGTCCTTGCTGCCAGACCACATGACAACGTCGGCCGGTGACGTCTTCGTCCGGAGAGCACGGTCTCGGGCATCGTCGCCATTGGCGGCCTTCTTGATGAAGCCAAAGATGTTGCTGGCGACGCCGCCCAAGTCGCCTTGGCTATAAGAGGAAATGACACCCAGCAGACCCTGACCGGCTTCCTTGGCCAGGTTGGGCTCCTTGAGGATGCCTTGTGTCGAGTAGATGTAGGGAAGGTCGAGAGCGGTACCAGAGTGGCACGAGTCGAAGATGGCTGTCAAACGGACACCGGACTGAAGGGGGCGAACCATGATGCGGTGCATCTCATCGTCGGTAATATGGCCCGTCTGTCGGAAGTCCACGGGGTAAATGACCTCATCGTAACCATCGTCTTCGTCGCCGTCGAGATCCTTTGTTTGTCCACCATGACCTGCGATTGACTGTCAGCAAAGGTGCAGGAGCTCAGCCGCCACAGAGAGTCTTACCTGAGTAGTGGAAGAACAAGGAATCATTAGGTCGGGCGTCCTTGACTAGCCAGTGCATAGCGCGCAAGATGTTTTGTTTGGTTGGCTGGCTCATGGGGTTCTGCTGATCATCTGTAAGGATCACCATATCCTCCCGCTTGTAGCCAAAGTGCTCGGAAAGGTAAGCCGTCATGTTGCGGACGTCATTGATACAGCCACGCAGCTGGCCGCGCTGGCCAAAGTAGTTGATTCCGATCAACAGAGCTTTTCTCCTTCCGGTGCAGTTAGAGTATCTGAAGGCATAGCTGTTGGGGGCGCCGTGGCCGAACTGCTGAGGTGCTGAGGGAGGAGGAGGAGGGCCGCCGCCGCCGCCTAAAGACATGTTAACAATCTAATCGAGCCGTAACCGAACGTTTGGGGGGGATTAAAGACGCACCAGGTCGTGTTTGGTAGTTGGGCTGAGGGGGATGCTGCTGGTACTGGCCATACTGAGGCTGCTGAGGAGCGGGTTGCTGGTAGTATTGTTGCTGGGGAGGCGGTTGTTGGTGATAGCCGTAGGGCGGCTGAGGAGAGGGCTGGCCTTGCGGGTAACCACCGTAAGAGGGTTGCTGTCTATTCGAGGAAGCTTAGTTAGCGGGCAATGTTTGCAATACAATAGACACGGGAAGAGGCATCATGATCGGCAGGCGAGAATGCGGGGGATGGGGGCATTTTTTGGGCAGCGTCAGAGATGGGAAAATGGAGAGTCGCACGGGTAATAATTGCCCTGGTATTGAGGCTGCGGCGGGCCGTAGCGGCCAGAGTTGTAGCCCGGGTATCCCGACATGTCAGGGCTGGAGAGTCGAGTGTTGAAGCTGGAGGAGAGATGCGATTGACGATTGAAGCTGTCGAGGCAAATGCGGATATCACGGCGGGCGCGGTTTATCGGTCGATTGTCAGGTTCAGGCTCGGGTTCGGGTTTGGTGGAGGTTGAGAAAAGAGTGCCGTCGAGAGCGGAGGACGGGGTCCTGGCAAGCTCAGCCTACTGTGCTGTACCTAGACAGGACAGGACAGGCGCCAAGAGGACGGGAAACGGCAAAAGGCGTGGTACTTTGCCTGGGACCGGATCTTGGCGTGGTGGTGATGTACCCTTGGGTGCCCTTGGCTGGTTCTGGGCTGGGCCTGGCTGGGGTGGGCACGCGCGTGGAACCCCGTGAGCAGCAGGTGCGTGCGTGCGTAAGTGATGCGACTGACGCTGCTGCTGCTGATGCTAACGCTTGCGGGGCAGTTGCAGCCAGAGAGAGAGAAGAGCCGAGACGTTGTCAAAAGGGTCCAAAGCTTTTCAAGGGTTCGAGGTAGGTATGGAGACTTTTCTCGAGGCAGCTGGAGCTATCGAAACACTGGCTGCTAAGGTTGGGGTGCACGGCCGTCCTTTGAAGCTGAAGGCGGGGGAGACTGAAGACAGTTGATGAATGAATGGGTGAGAGAGGACGAGGAAGGAAGATTGAGGAGGGTCCAGAATGTTTAAGAGCAGAAAGCAGCGTCCCAAGCCAAGAAGTGAGTTGTAGTAAACAGAGAGTAGAAAAGTGAATAAGCCAAGCCAGGGGGGGGATGAGGAATAGGTGGATGAGTGATGAGGGGAGACGGGGAGGGGGGTGTGGTTGCAGATTGGGCGTCGTCGACCTGATTATCCGGCCAAAGTCTGACGGGCGTCTAAGAGGCAGGTAAGGTTTCTCTCACAGGCTGGCCTCGGTTTTGTAAAGGATGCTGTAATAATTCCGACAGCAGATCTTTGAGTGATAGCCCAAGACAAGACAACTTTCAGTTGAGTCGAGTTGTTTGATGCTGAGAAATGCCCGTATCCTGAAAGATGGAACTTTCTGGTGGGTTTTTTTTTTTTGTTTGTTTGGTCTCTTTTTGGGTGTGTGTGTAATGATGACCAGAGGCGATTGATTTGATTATGTGAGGAGAGACCCTGCAACCAGTGCGTCGAGTCTTTGTTGTTGTAGAGTGAAGCTGAGAGAGCTGCTGAAGAATGAGAGAGAGAAAAGGAGAAGGATCTCGACGCCCTTTTTAGATCCAATATATTCCATATCAAACAACACATCAACTTCACTCCTTCTCTTTCTCTCTCTCCCTGCCCTGCCCGCCGCCGGGTTTGACAGCTTGGCAATGGAGGCACAGTTCAAGCGCCAGCCGACACCCAAAGGGGAAATACGGCCGGATCCCCATCGCTGAGGAAGCGCCGCCCCCCTCCCCGCCAGCTGATGGATCCAGCAGCAACGCAGTAACGAAAAGAACGGTGACGGTGGCGGTGGACAATACCTACAGCAAGCAGCAAGCAACGTAGCTTAGGCGATAAACCCTCGTCTCGTCCCGAGCAACCCATCCCCCCCCGTCTAATCTGGGAAACCTGGCACAGCCCTAAACGGTCTCCGTTACGGTTCAGCGCTCGTTTCCAGGCTGTGCAGGGATAGGCCTCCATCTAAAGAGTTTCTCTCTTTGTTGACGCAAGACCTGCTTCTTGATCCGAACCGACCGACTGGACCCCGTCCGTGATGTTCATCAGAGTCTGTTCGCTGTCGTCGGCCAAGCGCGGATGAGACGGGTTGCGTGACGTGATTCTAGTTCTTGGCCCATGTAATCCAATCCGTATTCTCTTTTCGCAGACAGACACTCGTTACACTCACAGAGACACACGCATGTACTCATTCGTGTTCTGTCGTTCTTTCTTGTTGTTGCTTTTTGCACGTCAGAAATTCAGGCACAAACCCGTCAAATCTCGTCTCAATCTGAATGGTTCCTTAGTTGGCTGCCGTTATAGACAGGGCTCGGCTCAGCTCTACCGATCTACATAACTACGAGATGCCCATTTCAGGCCATTTACACGCTCCCCCAACGTAGCATCCGTTGAGATTGCGGCTCTTGCTTGCTTTTTTTTTTTTTTTTTTTTTTCTGTTACCAGAACCCCAATTGCCGGTGTCGCGTCCGTCGTCTCAAACCTCCGTGCCATTTGGTAGCGCCAAGTCCACCACCGCCAAGTTCACAAACTCCACACGGCCGAGACCGTGCTAGGGAGGGAAATCTTGATCTCTTGACAACGAGACAGAATGACAATGCCCCCTCCCCCGATGGTGGCTTTGTCCTCGCCGTTGGAACCTCAACACCCCCATCTTTTCACCGACTCGCAAAAATTTTATTCTGCTGCCTTGTTCAATTGCTTGTGAATGTTACAGAGGGTATCCCAGCAGCAGCGGATGACATGCCCCAATTCATCTACAGCAACGGGAGACCCGAACGGCACTGCCAACAGTTGCCATAGAGCTGCATCGTGATCCCGGGGGGGCAACTCATTCGTATCATGATGCTTCAGGAAGAAGATTTGCATCACCGTCCTATTGCCCTACACCCCCATTCCCGACCCGCACACCCACCCGGTACGCCGGTAACTGGAAGGGAAAGGGCCTGTCTGGAAATGACCGTCATCTCATGAGACCTATGAAGATGCAGTGCAACATGGAAAAGCCATCTCGGTTGACAGACATCTGCCTTCCCCCCCTGTTCACCTGGATAAGACGTCAACTTCCCCCCATCCCTGTTCCCAGTGTGTCGTAGCCTTCGAGCATGCAGATCCAATCCGTAACCGCTGAATTCTTCTCATCTTCGTGCCTGAGATGGACTCTTTTTTGTCTTGCGCGTCTACAACAACATCAAACCCCTGTCAGGCTGAGTCTGCAAGCTTCCCTTCCGGTGCGTTGCCCTAGCCGGCGCAACGGCGATCCCGATGCAGCTTGTGGACCAGGGTAGTTTTTTTTGCTGGAGTAGTGATGCAAGCGTGCGGCTTTGACAACAACAACAGCAACTCCAGATAGTAAAACACGTATGTAACTAAATATCACATTTTTCTAGGGGGCGCAAGCTTCTGCCAGGACGGAGATGGATTCTAAATTTGCAAATTGCGAATTCCGCAGCAACTCTTGGCTTTTCTTGAACAAGCACCAACACGTGGGATTGATGTTAACAACGTTGGTCGTCTTGCGCCATCTCCGAAGCCCCTTCGCTTCTTCAACCAACGATAACGAACCCGACAAGGTAGAAGAAAAAAAATTCTTGAGGAAAAGCACGGCCGGAATTGCGCGCCCAGGCAGGGGATGCGTATCAAAAAACTCTCTAGGTTCAAGGTCAAGGGTAGCGGCGTTGGCGTTCACGTTCACACTTGCGACTCTCAAAAGATAAAAAAGATGCAGAAGATGGCTGAAATTTTCCGATAGCCTCCCCGCCCACGGCACGAAGATCATCCCAAATAGGTTAGCACGACGGGCAAGCCGAGAGCTGAATAGGGCTCTGCGACATGGTCTGCAACCAATGGGGAGCTCTAGAGTGAGACTCAGCCGCCGGCGAAAAGCGGGGTGGGAGAAGCTAGGGCCATGTGTGGGGCTCTCCCGTGGCTTGATCCAGCGGAAGGAAGCTCGGGCCATGTCCCAAAGCAAGTGTGGCTGTGTGGCTTGTGACCGTTTTCGATATTCTGGGTCCGACTTGGAGGGAAGCGCTTTTCCTATTGTTGATATGCTTGGGTTACTCGGAACCGTGTTGTTGGGACCTCGAGAGCCGAAACCGGATTGAAGCTGTCCAAACTGTCATCCAGGATGCTGGGACCAGAAGTTGGACATGTAAGTGCCCTTCCCCGGATAATACTGAGCCACGTATACACACACTCAAACACTCACTGTCTCTCTTCTAAGTCACATATCCCAAATCTCCACCAACAACTTCACATATCATCTCAAACCCAAATAACTAACCCTTCATCTCTTTTCCTTCCCCCGTTTCATCTCCGGGCTCCCTCAAAGCCAAGACTCCTCGAGCACATGCCAGCCTGTCCCTCGAATCTAGCACCAAACTAGAAACCTCCTCCGTGCCCATGCCACGCGGGCCTCCATCCTGAATAAGGTAGCCCTGCACCGGCACCAATGCAGCCACGCGAGCCCACCAACAGAACAACACCAACGCAACGACCCCCAGATTCGCGACCTGACCTCAGCTTTGAGGCCATGCACACGCCCTATGAGGCGGGTTGCTGCCGTCATGTAGGTC